>OX359274.1:48849563-49449563 GCA_947179155.2 Hedera helix
AGCGCGTTCAAGGACTCGGAAACCGGCCATATAAGTAATCAGGGCCAGATTCTTTCCGGGTTTGGTGCTGGTGTTCTTGAAGCTCTAGCTATTGTTACCCCGTTTGAGGTTTGTCACTTTTTGTTTTGTGCCTAACTTATTATTGGAGGGTAATTCTCTTAATTTGGATTGGTTTGGTTTGTTTTGTGGTATTATATGGGTATGGATGCATTTTTCTAGCAAATTTTTCAAGTGTTCAAAAAATCTAATATACTGAGTTTTGAAGTTATGAAGTGTTTGAAAATTATTTAGTTTAATACAGTATATGAACTTTAATAATATAACAAATTAAGAAAAAGTAAATAATATATACTTTGATGCTGAAGTTGGTAATGGAACTACGATATATCCTTTGAATGATAAATAATGGTAATGTGGCATGAATCTTCCAAACATGTAATCTGGTCAGGGCCTCGGGGATGCAAAGTTTCCTCCGGGGCCAGAGGCACTCTCTAGCCAATTGACCACCTTAATTACTTTATAAAATTTATAATGTTAGTTTTTTCATAAAATTGCGTGAAGTATAAAAAGATATACGCTTGCCCCCTTGATTTAGAACGAAAATACATTTATATAAACTTTAACCCCTTGAAACTGGTATGTTCTAACGTATTGAGTCTATAATAGAGTTTTTTTAATAAAAAATAATTTTAATTAACAATGAACAAAAGAATTAGTGCAGTTGGTTTTTACTTACCATGACAAAAAAATCCTTTCTTGGGGTTTCCTCTGTATAGATTTTACAAGTTCTTCCAAATTAATAAAATAAGAAGCAGGTGTAGTCAGAATTATTTCGAGTAGTGAATGCTAATCATTGAAGGACAGGATGGAAATCGAGATTTATTATGTAGTAGAAGGTTTGCACGCACTATTGCACGTTAGCATACTCTAGAGGGAGAGAGAACAAATAAGGTGGATATCAAAGGGTCTCCAAAAATGTTATATAGTAAACAAAAATATTAGACATTCTAACTTGTGTCGCACGATTAGCTGATTTGAGGGATGTACTGAAATAAATAAAGATAACAGCAGATACTTGACGCTCTTTACCTGAGTACTCTCTACTCTCTCTCTCTCTCTCTGTGTGTATCTATCTCTTACACGCATGCAAGCTCACACTCACACACACACAAACGCTTGATAGGTCCTACTCGGAAAAGGGTGCCTAGTGTATAAGGCTATAAGCACAACAATGAACTGCAACAAACCTTTAGACATCCTATATACAATTTGGAAGATCCTCAATAGTGGTGACTCTTTCACTCTTCCACGGACTAATACATTTATTGAATGCCTATGGATTCTGAGTGACTAATGTACTCGACAGATCACTGATTAACTTACTTTGAAAGGGTCTTGAGAGAAATGGATAGAGGGTTCCGAATATCTGCCTGAGGGAAAGGCCACTATTGATGACTCATTTTTGCTATGTATTCTGAGAAGAGTTTTGCTTTTCTGGCATAGGACTAATGCAGTTCCAGAAGAGTGTGTCTGAAAAAGATAAAGACAGTCCTTGCTGGTGACCAAGAGCCCATAGATCATTCTTGCATTCAAGTTTAACTGTCCTATCTCCAGTACTTTGACTTACCTGTCACTGGATCTCCGTGCTTCTTTGGTTATTTGAATCGGATGATATAGAAAAAAGTATGGAAGATGGGAGGACTTTAAGGAAGAAGAGATAGAATTTGTATTGCCACTGTGTATACTTAAAGATATATTGTGTCTCATGTCATAGTTATGAAAATCTCATTTTGTTCTGTCCGAGTTTCCTTTTGGTATACTCTTGTATATCTTATTTTGGAATGGTTATTCAACTGAACTACACCGTTGGGTAGTAAAGTTATTTCGATAATACTTTTGTTCTATAACTATTTTTTTTCTCTGTATCTTGTTATGGTATTATTAAGATGGATTCTACTCGCTAAGCAAAAGTGAACCTACTTAATAAATTTCAACTACTGTTCACAATTGGTGAATATTTGTACAGAAAAAATTACTAGGAGTTGTTAGTAGATTGTTTTGTAGATATAACTTAGATGCACTCACGTAATAGCTGTCAACTTTGATCAATGCAGGTTGTGAAAATTAGATTGCAGCAACAAAAAGGGTTAAGCCCTGAACTTTTGAAGTATAAGGGCCCTATACATTGTGCTTGTGTAATCATCCATGAAGAGGGCCTCTGTGGGCTTTGGGCAGGGGCTGCTCCAACTGTCATCCGCAATGGGACGAACCAGGCTGCGATGTTCACAGCCAAGAATGCTTTGACGGAATCTTGTGGAAGATGGAAAAGTCCTCCTGCCATGGCAGTCTATGATATCTATTTTTTGCCGGAACAGCTGATCCAATATGCACAGGCCCATTTGATGTTGTAAAAACAAGGTTAATGGCTCAGAGCCGGTCTGGGGATGACCTGAAGGCATGTTTCACTCCATCTCAACAATATATGCGGAGGAAGGCTTTCTTGCCTTGTGGAAGGGACTTTTGCCCCGGTTCATGAGGATCCCACCTGGCCAGGCAATTATGTGGGGTGTGGCTGATCAAGTGATTTGTTTCTACCAGAAAAGATACATGCACAATGCACCCTTACAGGTATCATTTGTAACATTTAGGTTATTGAGATCTCAATTCAATTGAAAGCATGAAGGCACTCTCTCTTTTACGTATTGGACTGAGGATAGGATTACATTAATCTCTACCTATTTCATTTGATGTCCTTGGCGAAAGTCAGCCCGGACATATCAGAGAATATTTCATTTTTGGTTTCATGTGAATTTGCAATGACAGGGAGGGAGCTCGATGTTACATGCTCAATTTGTTAAAATACTCCTATTTTATTACTATTAACTAGTGTTATGACTTGCGAGTCTAAAGTTTATGTAATTGTGGTAGTAGAGGTAGGTAGTTAGAGTTGGTGGTTTGAGAGTTATAAGTGTAGTGGTGAAATTGGAGTTATTTTCTGGATGTGTAATAGTGGTTAGTTGTCACGTATTAGCGATGCAAAGGAAGGAAAGGTCCTGCCTGTAGCCATCATAGATACAGTTTGCAACTTGAAAGTTCTGTTGTTTTTCAACTCGATTTCCAAATAAAATCTTTGCTTGGATGATAATGCGACGTCTTTCTAGTTACAATTTATCTTTTATGTGAGTGCTAATGTCCTCATTTGATGCCTATCTATTATTATTTTTTCTTTTTCTTTTTCTCTATCAAATGATCTTACCGGGCTACAGAAACCAGCCTAGAAACCTTACTTTTTTTGTGAACAGTCGGTCGGTTTCATTTACTCAAATTGCATAATCAACAGAAGTGTGTAAATGATGTAATTTTTTCCTTGATAAAATAGTGTATTTTCATTGTTCTTTTTGTATCAATATAATCAACTCTTGTTGGTTACTTGCCTAGTGTTAAGTCTTAAATTGCAGTCATGGATTGTTTCTTTGAATGAGCAACACAAAAACCTCAATGATGTGATGACGTATCTGCCTGGTCTAACCAATCGTGAGCGTTACAAGGCAGCAGCTTGCTTGCAAGTGATCGTGAGGAATTAATGGTGGTCTTCGCAGCAGCTTGCTTGCTAGTGATCGAGAGGAATTAATGGAGGTCTTCTTTAGCATCGCCATTGAAGAAAAGGAGAGTTGGGCAAGAATTTGTTTACTGATGATTTGTGAGCTTGGTTGATGAAAACTTGATGGGATGGGTATATCAAAGTTATGAACTTGTTATGCGGTGATGTCGTCTATTTTGGTGACGACACTTGACTAATTATTGTCATTATCATTTTGGTGATTATTATTGGGTAGGTCATAATTTAATTTTTTTTTTTTTTTTTTTTTTTTTGTGTTCATGGGTTATTATGACTTTAATGTTAAATGGTATAAGTTTAATAGTTCGTGCGAGACAGGAGTAATTTATATCATTTTTTTTACAAATATTTAATAATTTTTTATTGATATATTTTTTATTTTTTATTAATATAATACATATACAATATTAAAAATAATTATATATTTTACGGTATACAAAAAGTTTATATATTGATCACAATTTTGTATGTGTATATATATTCTACGATATACAAAAAATTTATATATTATAACTAAAAAATGAAGAGTATTTAATGAATGACTCGGTATTGATTCCGTTTTAAATCGATATTGACTCACGTCTAATTAAAATAATTTAATAAAATTATAAAATTATTGAATAAAATCTCTTAATACATTACTCTATATCAATAATTATATATAATAAGGTAATAAGATAATAGTGAGAAATAAGTGAGTGAGTGGAGGGAGGATGTGGGAGTGATGAAGAGAACGGTAAAAAAGGAAAGTAAAAAGTTTCATAGAATTATTTATACCAATTAAACGTCCAATTTTCTTCCGGCTTAATATAGACAATATAGATAGATAAAAATGATTGGAATACTGACTGATGATTCGTAGAGTATTTTTTATGACAAAATTTTGGGCTTGCTTCGGCAATTGGGCTGTATTCGCACTATCTAATACGTATCATCTACGCATCAATATAACCAGTGGGCCAACTCTTTGACCCGATTTGAGTCTACTTAAGCAATTTGTTCTCTCTGAATATATATACAAACTGAGTATATTAAAACTTGTACAACTATTCAATCGAATATTAGCAATTAAAAAGAGGGAAAAAAATGTTCAATGAAATTTAGGGTTCCATATTCATAAATATCTTTTTTAAGGATTATAGAAAATCTAAGAAAATTATTTTTATGAATATTATTGTCAAATTCCTCACAATAATCGTAAAATTTGAATGAAAATTTTGAAGTACAAGTAAAATTAAGCATTCATTTGTCAAAAAGGGAATAAATCATATTATGAAGAAAACAATTCTCACAAAAAGAAAAATTAAACTCCATAAAAAAAAATTATTAAAGCACAATAAGATTGAAAAACCCTCCCCAAATTTAAAATGAAAGACAAGATTTTTATCGAGAAAAAATAGAAAGAAAAGAGATGAAAAAGGGAAAAAATTATACTTGAAATATAAACTTATAATATACATATATATAAGTCACTCTGTCAAAACCTAATTGTCCTGCATAAGTCCAATAAAATACTCATAATTAGATCACGTGTGGATAAAAGAAAAGATTTTAATCTGTTGAAGTAATAATAATTTATAAAATTATTCAATACTTTTTTCGTCTCAAATTATAAGTTTTATTTTAATTTTTTTAGTTAAATTGACTATATATAAAATTAATTTTTATATCGTTATTAATAAAATTTAGGTTAAAATATTATAATTATAAAAAATTAAATAAAATTTGCCATTAACTCTAATTTTTATAATTTTAAAAATATATTTATATATATTTAATTATTAATTTTTTATAATAATTAATTTAACAAAAAGAAATCAAAAAAAACTTTTAATTTGGCCCGGCGACGAACAATCCTAGACACATTAGGTTAGCTTTTCAAAAAAGATTTTCAATCAATATCTTCTTTAATTCGTGTCTTTTAGATGAAAAACTAATTGCTTTAACGTTCAAGCATGCATGAAAAATTTAACCAAGGTTACTCGTAGTCTATAAAAATTCTAAAATAGATTTTTTGATTCAATAAATTATGAATTATTAAATTTATAAATTCACGCTCGCGCACGCGCACACAGATAAATATATATATATATATATATATATATTTGACTATGTATTATTCGAGATTTTCCCAATCACAATAATATTATTATCAATTATTTTTTTAGGAAGACAATATGTAATGCGAACTCACTAGTCAAATGAAGTTTTTTTTTTTTTTTTAAATAGTTAAGAGAATTTGGATTGAGACCAAAAAAGAGAGGTTTTTCTTTTTATTTATTTATTTATTAAAAATCATTGTACTAACACTAAAAAAGAAAAAGAAAAAGAAAACTGACATGAAAAAACTCATAAAATTATACTACTGGTAACGCGAAGCTCTATCTTGCTCTATATATAGAAAACACTGCCGACTCAAACCCTAACACTCTGAAGTCACCTCCCTCCCTCCCTCCCTCTACATATTGTTCGAAACCAATACATTCCGGTTTGGCTAAAACCCTAGCTCCACACTTATTCCTCGATCAATATCTGCTGATTTCAGGTTATAGTTTTGTGAAATTTTACCTCTGCAATTGTTGTGTTTGTTTTTAATAGCATGTTTCTTTGTAACTGATTTTGAGGTATTACAATTCAGGTCTGATTAGAAACGATGTCGGACGATGAAAGGGAAGAGAAGGAGCTGGATCTCTCATCTCCTGAAGTTGTTACCAAATACAAGCTCGCCGCTGAGACTGTTAACAGTTGCTCTCTCTCCCTCTCTATCTATCTCTTTACATGTATATATGTGTTTGTGTGTTTATCTGTGTTTGAGAAACTAAAAAGAATAGAATAAATTGTATTCTTTGGACAATTTTAGTTGCGATTTTTGTTGTGGTATGTGTGTGGTTGTATAAATAGTAACAGTTAGGTCAATTACACATATATTTTTGTTGAAATGTGCAGAGGCTTTGCAATTAGTATTGTCAGAATGCAAGCCAAAGGCAAAGATTGTTGACATTTGTGAGAAAGGGGATTCATTCATTAGAGAGTAAGCTTTACCTTTTTATGCTGTTAAATTCTATTATTGCTCTTGTTATAGGTCCTGTTGATGCTAAAGTTGGTTTCTGTTTATATGTAGGCAGACTGGAAATATGTACAAGAATGTGAAGAAGAAGATTGAGAAGGGCATTGCATTCCCAACTTGTGTATCTGTAAACAACACAATGTGTCATTTCTCACCACTAGCCAGCGATGAGTCTGTGTTGGAAGAAGGTGATGTTTTAAAGATGTAAGTTTTCTTGAATCTCAAGTTTTTTATATTCACTTTTACACTGTATTTAGTAGGACGTCTGTAGTGTGCTCTGGGTTATGACTCAGCAAATAAGATGGTTGTTTGATGGATGCAGTGATATGGGATGTCACATAGATGGGTTTATTGCTGTAGTTGCACACACTCATGTTCTTCACGAAGGGAAAGTGACTGGGAAAGCAGCTGATGTTATTGCTGCAGCAAACACCGCTGCTGAAGTTGCTTTGAGGCTTGTGAGGCCAGGAAAGAAGGTAATCATATTTACCGTTGTAGTTTTTGTTTTTGGTGTTTTATGAGACTCTTTTTGAGTATTTACTGTTGCATTTTAAAGGAATGTGTACTGTAATTGTCATCTGTTCATAACTGCTTCAGAGTGATCATTGGCAGCATGTAGCATACTATTTTATAGTGGTTCCTAGGTTCTATATCTTTTATTTATTTTTCTTATCCAATCATATGATAGCTTGTGATGCCTATTTAGTATAATTTAGTATTTGACTTTTAAATTTAAATGTTAGGCATTCTATTTGTACTTGCATAGTCTTTTAGTATCAGCTTTTCCTCCATGATTTGGGTTGAGACTTTCTGTATTTGTCTGAACCAGTGAGCCTTACTGCCTTATCTTTAGCTCATACAGCCTCCTCTAAATGATGATTAATATGGATAAGATGTGGACTAATTTATAAATTAAGCTTTTATTGTAGTTACTTTGATTGCGGATACTTTGAATGAAATTATGATATCATTTTCACACGAGCTTTCTTTGTTACGGGTTTTATGTCGGTTATTGCTTTGTTCGCTTCAATTATTATGTGCTTGTATATTGAATGAGCTACATAAATAGTTGAATGCCTTAATAACATTTAAAAGATATTGGACAATGGTTTCTGAATGCATGAATACTTATGCAAAATTGTAAAATCTAATACAAAATCTGTATTGTACTAATGGCAACTTTGCCGAGGGGATTGGTAGCTTTCCAGTCTCCTCTTTTTCCCTGTTGCCTACATAATAATGCATGGCTAGTACTTTGGGATGCTCCGTGTTAATCAGTTTGTAATGGCCGACACTAATTTTCCCTTCTGGCCAACATTTTTTATTTACAAGTTACATATATATTGGCAGTAATAGTATGAGGCACTAACTATTCCAAAATCAACACCAAATTTTACCTTTGCATTGCTTCTGTACTGATGGCAACTTTGCCGAGGGGATTGGATGCTTCCCAATCTTCTCTTTTTCCCTGTTGCCTATATAATAATAGATGGCTATTACTTTTGGATGCTCCATGTTAATCAACTTCTTTTGTGGCGGACATTAACTTTCCCTTGTGGGCCGGCCAACATTTTGATTTACAAGATAGATATATAATGGCAATAACGTGAAGGCATATTCACCTATGCACAAAACTGCATAGTATTCCTAGAAGAGGTGTTTTTGCGACTTGTGAGATGATTATGTGCTTTTTTGTGATTTCTTCTGTCCCCCGTTGCTTATATTATGCTTGGCCGTGTTCCATGTTGATCTATTCTCTATAGATGGTGCTAGTTGTCCCTTGCAAGTTGTAAGCGAAAAATCCTTATAATTAGTGAGATATGTTAAAGGTATAATGGCTCGACCTTATTGGATGTTTGCCTTTGACAGATGGGTTTTCCTCTTCATTCCATCTATTTTTGTTAGATTTATCTTTTCCCCACGGATTCCTTTTTCTTTCCTTTAATTGCTGCTTTTCACTTCCTTGGTTTGTCTTTATGTGTGCCATTTATAGTCAAAGTTCTAAAGTGCGTTGACCCTTTTTTAGTTTCTCAAGTGATGCATTCGCATGGGCAGTTTTAGCGGTTTTGTAACTCTTTCTGATGGAACTAGAGCATAATTTCTATATGAAGAAGATACTAACTGGCTATGGAGTGTTACTCCTGTGAAGCCATATTAAAGTCATAGTTACACGGACAGATTATCGTGCTCCTTTGTTCCCTTTTTTGGCTTCCCCTACAATTTTTCTCCTCTTTTATGGTCCACAAATTGTGATCTATATTGTTAAATGCACTAAACCAGGGCAGGGCTTAGTCTATGAACTAGAACTGTTAGATAGCAAGTCATTATTTCAGTTAAAGAGAGAGTAATTGATTTGTTCTCATGTTGTCAGCGATTGTTATCATCTTTCTGTCTACTTTTAGCACCATAGCACGATATGTTCTTACTTCTCAAAGATATAAAACTAACGTGCACATCTTTCAAGTTCTTGACATGGTGCCCCTGTATTTTATATTACTGGGCAGAAGTTTAATGCTTCTACATGATGAATACTTGTCAGAAGCTATGGAAGAAATTCCAAGTGATGCTTTTGTCATAGTTACTCTGATAGGACTTCTATCATTAGCTTCTGGCTGGAAAGGGTTCCATTATCTACATAGATATGAAATCTAGCAGACTGGTTGACTGTTCGCACACAGCATATTGTTGTGCCTGTACCTTGTACTAGTTTCTTCATGGGGTATACTTTCTTGTATTTGGCATTTTTAAGTACTTCATTTCTGGGGTTTGGTTTTTATAATCCTCAGTGCTGGTCACACGTTTGCAGAGTGTCATCCACAGTCAAAAGTGAAATGCTTAATCCAGTTTATGCATGTAACTTTGTACCTGACAATTAGCCTCTAAATTTCACTATTTTGCAAATTGTGTTAGGATTTCATTATCAAAAATCTATGATTGCTTGCTTCATTATGAATTCCTGTTTATAAAATTAGTTGTTCAAGTGTTAAACTATGATCAACTGTCAATCGGTTTTTATCTATTTTGTGTTGACTGTAGATAGAATCTACTTCTTGATCTTGTTAAGCGAGACTAATGAAATCAATTAGTAGAACAAAATTGTGTCTTTATTTTCTCTTGGCCTGTCACTTTTTTGCTAATTCTCTTTTCGTTATGGCAGAACAAAGATGTGACTGAAGCAATTCAGAAGGTTGCTGCTGCCTATGACTGCAAAATTGTTGAAGGTGTTCTTGGTCATCAGCTCAAGCAGTTTGTGATTGATGGAAACAAAGTTGTATTGAGTGTCTCAAACCCTGATACAAGAGTTGATGATGCGGAGTTTGAAGAGAATGAAGTTTATGCAATTGATATAGTGACAAGTACAGGAGATGGAAAGGTAAGATTGTTTTATATAGAACTAAAGGCTATTGCATAGTGTAGCCTCTTACATTTTCCCTTTACAATGCTTGCTCAAATTCGCAGCCCAAGCTGTTGGATGAAAGGCAGACAACAGTCTATAAAAGAGCTGTAGACAAGAACTATCACTTGAAAATGAAAGCATCGAGGTTCATATTCAGTGAGATAAGTCAGAAGTTCCCAATTATGCCGTTTACCGCAAGGTCTGTTATATTTTCATCTCTCTTTTCACAGATGTGTTCCGTCAGCAGTTTTTTACACTAGTGGAATTTGAAATGTCTTCACCAGGGCTTTGGAAGAGAAACGGGCTCGCCTGGGGTTGGTGGAATGTGTCAATCATGATCTCTTGCAGCCATATCCTGTTCTTCACGAGAAGCCTGGTAAGAATATTTAGGAAGATTCAGATTGCAGAATTCTCGATGGATGTTACTCGAGAAAACTTAGAATTCTGCTCCTTATGTTGAAGCTGTGGTTGTTTCTGGTGCAGGTGATTATGTTGCCCATATTAAATTCACCGTTTTACTGATGCCGAATGGATCAGATAGGATCACTTCTCATCCCTTACAAGAGTTGGAGCCCACTAAAACTATAGATGACCCTGAAATTAAGGCCTGGTTAGCTTTGGGCACAAAGACAAAGAAGAAAGGTGGTGGGAAGAAAAAGAAAGGTATGCTTGCATGAAGTTTTAGTTGAAAGAAGAAACATATAGCACTAGGTTAAAAACAATCGAGAATTACATATCATTAAATCCTTCTCATTCTACTTGTGTTGCCCTCTTTTTTAGCAACATACTCCCTCCTTCCCTTTTTACAAGGCAAAATTTTGAGTGGAACAAAGTTTATACTTTCTCCGCCCCCTATTATAGAAATACTATATAATAAAAGCTGGAACACAATTTAATCTCTTGTTATGTACAAGACTGAATTTGATTATTGTATTTTTTTAATCCAGGTAAGAAGGGGGACAAAGGTGACGATACAGCTGAGCCTATGGATGCCACAACGAGCGACGGTGCACCCCAAGAATGAGATAACTTTAGTTTTAAATTTGATTTTTATTTGTATTCTTGCTTTTATCCAATTTTGGGCTACTACATTGTATCTGGTGGTATTGCTGATGAATTCTTTAAGATGGTAATCAAATTTTAGGTCCTAACTGGGTGTACCAGATGTGCGTTAATACAGTACCTTTCTTGGGTTTTTGTTCTTCAATAAGAAAAAATTTTAAGCAACAATTAACATAATTAAGCAACTTAATATTATCTTAACTCTGAATGGAAGGCTGGTTTTTTCGCATAGAAAACAATATTTATTGGATAAAAGACCTTATTTTGGTTCTTGGCCTAAGTTTCGATTTTAAAATGCCCACTCTCATAAACATTGTTGTTAATTTATACTAGAGTCGAATTCATAAAAGGAATTTGACCTTGGCATATCTGAAACGAAAAGGAATAAGCTGAAGCACCTCTTGTATTGTATGTTATTCAAGACAATATGTTTAGTTTTAGAGTGTTTTATTTGTCTGATAGGTTTTAACAACGTACATTTGTCTTAAAATCTTAGAGCGTAGGCATTTCATCCTATTGCTAGAATATTTTGACATAGAGCTATCGCTGGAATATATTTGAAATAGAGGTATGTTGGTTTATATTGAAGCTTTAGGCGATCAAATAATTCTTGTCAGAGACGGGAGGAGCTGTAGTTCTTAATGTAGAGTATAATTGCGATTTTGGCCAGGCTAATCCATCATTTACGCTGAAAGACATACGATCTCTAGTGAACTTAATTATCTTCTATTGAGAATGAGAAAACAGAAACCGATACTAAATTTAATCCTCCTCAATATGAAAGGGGAACAGCTTTCATTTTTATAGTTATTTAAAATCTACTGATGTTTGCAGATCATAATATTGGAGGATGATTTCTTTTCGAGATTTGTGACTTTTTTGTGGGAGATTATAGTGGCGGACTCGAGATTTACTAAACGAAAACCGCCCAACCATTCATCAACCTATATATGTCATTTTGAATGACACCACCAGCCCCAGAAGGCTCATCAATTTAGGTGGGGATAATACGACAGTAACTTGGTAACATTTATTCCTTTCATCCAGGTCCATGAGCGGTGAACAGACTCGATTTCCCTTCAAGTACAGAGTCCACCCGAATTTAACATTACGTCATCTTATACTACTACCAACTAAAAATATAAAAAAAACTATGGAACAGAAAACATGAGAAATGGTACTCTTGGTGGAACAGAGGGAGTAATATTTTATTTTGACAAGTTATTTATGTCAATTATTGAACAGATTAAATCACCACTCAAATGGAAGTTCAGATGACTACATGTTGGGATGCACGTTACTTTTTCACTATCCGGACATATTTCTCCAGTTACTGAGAACTGAATAGAGGTAAAAAGTCGGGGTGTAGTTTCCTTTCAATGTGGTGCTCCAGTTGACTCGAAGCAGCTGATCGCTCTGTTTCCCACTCCCAAAACCCAATTAACCAGCAGCAGACACACCAGCCCACCTTGGAGCTGGCAAAGAATGCTCCAAGTAAGTTTTAGCTTTGACACTGTAAAATGTACATGGTTTATAACTACTGAATCCCAAACTCAAGGATGTACTTGGTCATACCTTGATGATAGTCTCCAACCATAAGATCAGGATCTGAAAGGGTATCAATCTAGTACTCAAAATTGTTCGTCGTACAATCAGTTATTGTATGACAACGAAGCAAAAGCAAACAGCAAATTACAAAATAAATGATCAGATATCTTTTCAATATTGAATCAGTATTTCCTTATAAAATCCAACAGTAGCCAATTCTCATTTGAGTACATAAATACATAACAAAAATCAACAAACCAATTGGAAAATCTTGTACACTCAAAACTTTTCTACTCCTCATGCCGCATCAAACTTGATAAACTCAAATGTGCAAATCCCTTGGTGCCTAAAAAACTATGACATGAGAGGATTGCACTATTTACAATGTTTTGTCACTTTCAACAATGAAACATATACAGCAACTGCAACTTTGAAGAATGGAAAAGAAACCAAGGCTAACCAATTTAATGAATATCAGCAAAAGTGTAATAAACTCATGCAAAAGTCGGAAGAAACCTCAAAGTCACCTGGTAGAACAAATATTTTGTCAGATGTATGATTATCCACAGCTGGACAACACAAGTCAGAGAGAGAAAGGGTCAAACCAACTAAAACACATGTATCATCATAATATGACATAAGCAACCCCACATATATATTAGGAAAAAATGATGATATTTGTTTGACATTTAAAGCTATAAACATGGAAACATTTTGAGATAAATAAGTAGAATGCAACTTACCCCACATATTCTCCTTTTATAGGATGTAGAGAAAAACTGGACTTGAGACATAAAAACACAGCACCATCAGAAAATTGTAAATCAGCTCAAGCCCAAGTCATTTTCAAGGCTTGCTTTAATTGATCGAACGCTGCAGGATGCATTCTACTGATTGCAGAATTGAAAGACTCCCCATGAAGGGCAGCACATGTTTGAAGGTTTTCTTTCACCGAGTTCTCCAGTGATGACTGGTTCACAGGGTCAGAGATTTTGATCTAATAAAAAGGACAATTCCGTCAGTACATTACTCGAGATCTTAAATTCTGAAATGGGAAATTCCAGTAAGTCACCTGTCTCTTCCTGAACTCTTTGCTTGGAAAATGAGACCGGGTGGAGCTCATATTATCGTTACTGTTATTTTTATTATATTGGGAAAAGAAAGAGTGTTTCAGTTGGAGTTACTCGAACATCAGTTAGCTTGAAAAATCATAGAAGACTCTTTTTACATCTAATCTAACCTGGACTCTTCGTCAGTTAAGTCTTCACTTCCACCCAAGATTACACTTGTACATGCACTATTACAAGTCAAAATGCCACAAAGTTACTAAAAAAAGGTATTTGAAGCCTGAATTGCAGATGATGCATCAAATGAGAAGTTGAGTAAATACCTTAGGATCTGATCAAGCTTGTCAAGTACTTGAGGTAATCTTAATGTCAAAATAATAGAAAGGGCCAAACCAAATGTCTTTCTCTGGATAGAAGTTACATTGTCTACCTGCAACCAAGTTAAAAGTACAAAAATCTAAAATAATTTAATGAAGCATTACTTAAGACAGCACTGCATATAAAATTGCAAAATTAGAAGTTGAATTCAATATTATAATAACTGTAATCAAAAGATAAATTGACCTCATGTTTGGTTGACCACACTGATAAACAGGACAGGACATAGATACCACAGACAAGGATGTTGACTTGCAATAAAAGAAGTTCCCACAAATGTGAGAACGGAAATTACAACTTCAGGAAAAGGTCACTTTATAATTAACAAAATAAGTTTCTTCTAGAAGCACTCGGGAAGTTGATATTACAATCATTAGTTTAATCATTTCTAGACAATTTCTTCTATTTATACACTGGAACAATTTCCAATTTTGAGGTCTGCCAATCAACTGTCCTGAAGGTTATTGATGTGGGGGGAGTGTTCCAAATTAGTAGTTTCAGTAAATTATGATGTAACCAAGGTTGGCCAAGAATGACGACTTGGATCACATTCAAAACATCCGATAGATACGACTTTTGAAAAGTGTCATGCTACTTTGCTTGCTACAAACTTGAATCCTATTCAGACACAACCACCATGAGGATGACAATTTTTCTGGGCACTACGGAGCAATGTTTAGAAAACCGGACCGTTCATCGAACCGGAAAAGTTACCGGGTGGATGGGTAACTGGTCCAACCAGTGGTCGAACCGTTATTAAACCAGTGACGTCATAAATACATAAAAAAAAATATTATTAATAATTAATAAAAATTTAAAATATCTATTTTTTTATAAGCTAAAATATAGTAAAATAATGTTATAATATTATTAAAAATATTTTTATAAAAAAAAAATACTTAAAAACTGGGTTAACCGGTTCACCTTCCAGTTTTACTGGTTGAACCGGTGGTCAACTGGTTTTTGACCGGGTCATTGACTTTCAGATTTTTAGCCGGACCAGACCGGAAAATCGACCAGTTCCGGTCGAACCGTGGTCCGACTGCCGGTCCGATTTTCTCAACATTGCTACGGAGTACATGCCTGTACTACCTCAATCCTCAAGTTTCAGTAAATAAGAAAGCTCAAGGGTTTGGATCAAAAATATCAACTCTAAAAACATTTATATAAATACTGTGAAAGGGTCACTTAAAGACGGTCCAGAAATCATCTTGCTATATTCCTATACATCTAAAACTAGAATTATAGGACCTACAAAATATAACATCAATTCAACTCGGTTTCTACTCGCTGAAGTGTAGAATAGGGGCATAGTGCTGGTTGAAATAGCAATAAGAACTCGCTATATCAAGTGTGACTATTTATGTTTCGACTTTAAGGGGCAGTCATAGTTTGCATAGTTAGGGATTTCTAACATTCTAAACCACCTCCCAACCCCCGTCAGGAGCAATGCTAATTGACAGTTATTTTACAAGGGGGAAACCCAACAGCTACACTGCAATACAGAATCTGTCATCAAATTGATCAACAAGGAAACAACTACTGCCAAATGACAATACTCCGTCACAAATAATCATATAATCTTTTCTAACCAGCAATGAGCAGTAGATGTGGATACAAGGAAAAGCCATAATGCGTATAGCTTTCTATTACAGCTGCTTTGTGGAAATGTACTCATTCACTTTTCTTTCCTTTTCTTCCTTTTTTGGTTGATCCAAATTTCTACTCTTTCACTGTCTAAATCAGGGTTACCAGGTTACTCTTATTTTACTGTGTTCTGCGTACTAGGTACTACCATTCTGAAACATGGTACAAGAACTTAGATGCCTTGTGCACTCTACCACAAGTAACATATCTCATACCCGATTTTGTTCCAAATACCCAATGTTTGTGTTAACCATGGTCCAAATTCCCTACTCATTAAGGTCAAGGTTGATATTTACAAAGCAACCATCAACAAACTCCCAAACCAGTCTATATTATCTGATCACTTGAAAAGCCAGGTGGTCTGTTAGACTTGCAATTTTGGAGTCATATGTGTCTTCTCATGATGAAAGAGACAGAATTATATTAGACTGGATGCAAAAGAGTTTATCTTGAGAATATTATCAACTAAAATATGGGCGATACTTCCCCTTCATCGTAAGTTTCTAATGACATAATATTTCTCCAAACCCATTTTCAGATTAGAATAATTTCTCCTTGTCTTTACCATAATATATTTATTAGCCATAAATAAAAAATCATGAGCCTCCAGTTCAGGATATGGGATAGCTATTGGCCTACAGTCAAAGTTAAATTTGTAAATAAAACAAAAATAAGGAAACTCCCAGAGGAATTGGGAAAATGCATATTAGAAGCCAAGTTATGTTGAGGAGCAGCTGACCTTGTCAAGCCATATATCAACCAGGCAAAGGAGGACGTTTTCTTCAACTGGGAATCCTGCCTGCTGGAGGACTACCAATAGTGATGGTTGTGATGTTAACTGGGCAAGGTAATTGGTATTCATTACCAAAATTCTTGCCAGAATGGCTGCTGAAGATGCTTTTACAGCTGTTTTAGAAGGATCATGACCGTCTCCCCCAGTTAAGCATATAACGATCAATTTCTAGCAATATCCAGCAAAAATGTGAGTCCATGAAACTGTATGTAGTGTGCAGAAAATGGCCAGAGATTTGGCTACATGATAATAAAATCAGCAAAGATGAAGAAAACCAATTACCTGAAGAGTACTGCTGATCAAGTGAGGCACCTCCAAAGGGAAACACTGCCACATAACAGAAGCAAATAAACAATTTGGTCTTTAACATCAATGAAGGCCCACTGCCTCTGAATCCATTCTTAGCACTCCAAAATACAAAAGAAGATAGAGTTGTTTCGAGAAATGACTAATTCATTAAGCAGTCTAAAGAACTGAGCCACTGAAAACTACCAAAATGAAATTATTTCACTGCATATTATATATTCAAATGTTAGGAAAAATGCAAAAGGCAGACTTTTCCATTGGCTTAAATCAAACGATACAACAATGGATAGGGCCAAAAAGGAGCCCCGGGGGGTGGGGAGGGGGGGCATGTTTAGAGCCTTTTCTCTCAGATAATTTCCATTTTATGATAGACAAAAAAATACCTGAATTATAAGATCAATGACTGGAAGAACTGAAAGCAGCCCTTTATCATTGATGCCTTCAACCACCAAATCTAAAAGTTTGGTAACACTAGAAGCATGAAGCCTGAGAAATTCATTCCCACCCAAAATTATGTATCCTTCAATGATATTGGCAGCAACCTATACTTCAACAAATAAACTCCAGTTTTATAAAATTATTGCAGTTATAAAAAAAAGTAGTACTCTATATGCATTACTCTTTCAAACCTTCACATGATCAAAACTTCTATCCAAGATCTCCGCTAGACATGGGAAGAGTCCTAACAACTGAGGAACCATTGAAGGGGAATGAGATATTGTGGCTTCCCATAACTGCATGAAGCAGAATTAGTAAGACATAAAGGGATTGACTTTAAGGGAGTTCTAACTTGTCTTTTTGCCTTTTCAATGGAAAACAAAATTTTACTAACCAGCATGCTGTCTTCTAGAAGTTCATCAGGGCTATTATAACTGATTCCACTCTGCAAAATGGGCAATAGCATGTTGTAACACGTAGGTGACTGATAACCGAGTGCAACAACAAAATTCTTCAGTGCAGCAAGAAGCTGAATCTGCAGAAGGTTTTCACCAGAAGATTCCTCCCATGCCTTGGAATGAAAGGGTACTTTCAATCAGTGCAAAAAAATATGTGATAATATATCCATCATATATTAAACAAAGGACAATTATAAAATATTAAGAATATGAACAAAAATGAGAACAAAGAAGCAAATAAGATGCATTCCACTTTCTGGTGTAACTACTACGAGTGAAATTACAAAACACACCCATTTAAACTAAATTGACGAACTCAAACATCTCTGCTAGTTAACGAGAAAGCTCTTTTCCACTGGCCTGACTCTAAACCTCAGCTTCGGGAATTCTCTTCATTTCTTTTTCTATTAAAGTAACTAAGCTTTTGAATTTTTTTTAACACTACAACAGCTTACTAAATGAAGTATCATCGACTGTTTCTAATTATTAGAGGTTATTTGAACCATGACTCACTTTTATTGATTAGAGTATATATCTACACTATCTACAGATTCTAGATGACCAAATAATCTAGTTTTATTAGAAAATCATCAATTATATATCTTCCAATCTTAGCACAAAAAAGCCGTGTAGGGGATACATTGATTAGGCAGTAATTTCGTACACTCATTTACACATCATATATTGTTCTAAGCATTGCTTCATAGGCCTGATGGGGTTTTAAAATGACTTCTCTAGCAAACCCAATACAATAAATTTAAAACACAACTATTTCATAACACTAGATCCTGATAGAATACTATCTTGAAAATGTAAACCTGAAATTAGCATATGGGTTTTGCCCTTTTGGGCGCATTTCTATGTATAATGTGCTCACATAAAAAGTGCAATATTAGAAAGATCATGACTGTTACATGACCATATTGGTCACTTGGCACAGTACAAAGATCAATATGATCTGCAATATAAATATTTGCTTTGAGTGGATAGGTTTACATCAAAATCACAACTTAGAATAGCATATAGTTCCTCCTTAAGCACATTCACCACAGTAAAGATTCTCCTTTTCTTTTGGGCACTACGTTTAGTTTGTATCGCACCAAAACATACTATACATGTTACTTTTCTACACAATAAGTGAAACAATAGTAATTACAGAACCAATACGAATCTTAATGCAAATACATTAACATACATGTGTATCAATATGGTCAACATTGTCACGAATCAAAATTCACTTCGTGATACTTCCCTTGTTTCACCCATATCTAGCAATAAAATTTATTTCAAAATATATAGAAAATAAACCAACAAAACAATAATACCTTATGAAAAAACTGCACCAACTTGTTTGCATATGGAATGACTCCAGTGACGTGTGCAATTAGAGAAGAGATGGTATTTAAAACTTGAACCTGGAACAAATGTAATAATAGTAGAGAACAGACGCTTCTTATCAACGGGTAATCAAACTTGCCCAATTTATACGCATCACAAGATTCAAAGAGAAATGATAAAAATGTAAGCTCATACAAAATCATTAACTCCAGTTTAGCCATATCAAATCATCAAAGGATTGATGTATATTGATGCTGACGCAAAAGGTGATGCTGGCGCAATTTGGGTAACCCGAGAAGGCAAAACTTTTAAACATAATACAGTCATAATAAGGAAGCATCAATATGTGTGTATAATGCAGTCATGGTCCTTCTCCAAATATCATGTCCCCTTTTCAAAAGCATCATATTAATATATTTTTCATAACATATTGACGTATTCCTCTTAAAATTAATACAAATAGGTATGATAAAAGTAGCTAATTACTAGAAAAATTATAAAAGTAGGCTAAGTAGCTTATATGTCAAAATAAATATTTTCTAATTTTAAAAATTCAGGATTGAATCATGAGCCTGAAATTGAATTGCCTAGGTGTCAAAAGAGCATTGTCCCAATCATGTTGCGGTGGCAAATTTTAGAAGCTTTCAGCATTCTTGATATTTTAAATAATTGGTTATAGCTATATTTAGAAATGTTCATGGTAATTTAGTTGTATAATGCTGATACAAGACTTAACACATAGACTATGTTTGTTTGCAAAAAATACGCTTGGGATTGAACTATTTACCTTAATTTAATATTACTTTGCACTATTTAATCCTTTGATGAGGAATTATTAATCCCTTAATATTGGACTATTAATCCCATAAAACCATTTAATAGCTTAAAATGAGAGGGGCTATTAATCCTAAATTTTTCACAGAATTATATAATCCCACATAAATAGCCTTATAAAAGATTAAAAAAAATAGTCCATAAGACTATTTAAAATACTATTAATCCCCTATCATGGGATAAAATAATCCGAAGTAGTGTTAAATTAATACAAATAATTCAATCCAAAGTATGTTTTTAACAAACAAACATAGCCATAGGGTATGTTCAATTTGAGTAGCTGAAGATGGTCTCTGAAGTGTCAGGACTCCAATGAAATCTTTAATTGTTGTAGCTAGTAACTAGAAAATTAGATCAGAAAGGAAGAAGAAAGAGATGAGAATCAGATAGTTTAGGTGAGAAGAGAGAGAAACAGGTTGGAAAATGGGAGCCACAACTTGCAAACTCTCATTTTCATTTAAAGTTTCCAAATCATATCCTGTAATTACATACTCTTTTGGACTATTTATAGAGATCTAAGATAGATTCTCTAATACTAGGCAGGAGACTCATTGCTAACTATCCCACATTAGCATTACACACTTTTAAGTACTAATACAACATATAATTTTTCTAATTGAGTAATTACCAACTGAAAATTCTCTTTAGAGCTCGAGTTTCCCAAAGTGATTGCAAATATATCCCTTTTTACTGTTTAATTGTTTTTAACACATACAATAGTACAATATTTGAACTTCACCTATGTCCTTATATATGAAGACTAGGGATAACTCGTGCCTGAAGGCATATAATAGTTGAGTACTGTATTCAATATTTCTAGATTAAAAAATCTAAAACCGTTGTGAACTCTCAGTTCCATAATAGAATTGAGAGTCTAACTATTAATACAAAAAGATTGATACTCAATCCAGATATAGTTTATTTTTTAGGCAAACATTAGTGTGCTACTCATTCCTAACTTAAAATTAGTTCTTGGCAGGTTTGAGCAATTAATTGATTGCCGATAGCGGGCTCAAATTTGTGTAATATAGTGTTTTCGGGTATCCCACACACATTTTTTTTATTGACAAAACGGAATGAGAAGTTTGGCAGCATTTATTTGCCTCCAGTATCACTAACCATCGATCAACATGATCCATAAACAGTATTTCCTATGAAAAAAGGATAGTACTGCAAGCCATTTGGTGGAATCCAATAAGGGAAAAAAAATGTAAAAATTCAAAAGAAAGGCTTTTGTATATATACCCAAAAGTATAAAATGAGCCCTCTAAGTCCAAACAATTAAGTATTGTCATAACACAAACTAAATCGCATCACCATAACATTTTTTCCTTCATATTTTTTCTTGAAATTGGACAAAAAAATCTCATATCATGAGTCAGAGCCTACTACAATAGTTGCTCTCGATATAGCCCGCAAAGAGATTGCACGTAATTGTCCAAGCCTGAAGGCACAGCGTAAATTAAAATTCCAAAAATATTTTATTACCTAAAAACTCTTTGCAGCCTAAAATAACTTACAAATCAATTAGAATGAATTTGAACCGTCCCTGTGATTTTCCGCCCAAATCAATTTGCATGTGGAAACATAACGACCGCAATACCCGAAAAACAAGAAAATGAGGTCAATGCTAAAAGAGTGACTCATGTTGCTTACGTGCAATTTTTTTTTTTTATTATAATAATAATAATAATAATTATTATTATTATTATTATTATTATTATTACGATCATTACTATTGTTATATTTATTATTATTATTATTATTATTATAGTGTAGTGGTGAATTTGATTTGGGCGAGAAATGTGAGTGAATAAATTTTTTAAAAAAAGATGTTGAATTGGGGGAAAAATGAGAGATAGATTAATGACCGTTAGATGTTGAAGCCTAAATTGATTTGAGGCCGTTGGATGTTAAAGCCTTGGATTTGAGCCGCTCTGTTTTATATTATAGATTGTAATAACATATCTTACTGGCTTGCGGAGATTAATTGCTACTTTTAAGTATATAGTTTGTTGCTTCCTAGATCCCTTGGGATGCTAGTGTTTGTCTATCTCTTCTTTTTGTGATTGGTCTCTTGAAACTTATTTCAAGTTAGCTATCAACTTGCAAAACTAATAAATTACATTAACACTTACCAACTAAAGAACACATCCAAATTTGAAGTTGAAACACTTTTAATAGGTGAAGGTGAATTTAGACAACTTAACAACTTCCCATATAATTGGCTTACATAATTTGAAAAGGATTCTCAGGAGACAAATATGATAAAGTTTATACGTTAGAAAATTGCATTGAAGTCAATATATCCCGACTCATGGAGTTAGGATTAAAAAAAAACTGTCGTAAACAATTTGACTCACTTCTGTGTCTCAATACTGATATTGTGCTCAACTAAGAAAGGTACAAATCAATAGGCCTCTGAAATGGACCGAGTAAATGTCACCTTCTGTTTGGTAAAGATCTATGGTGGTAAAAATTGAGTAGCGGAAGTAAAAGTGGAGGTAATAGATGTGTTCTTAATTTTAATTGAGAGAGGTTCTCCCTGTGGATACACACAAATCTATCCTCACATAATGACAGGAAAAGTGGAAAGAAAAAACTACCAAAAGCTATCATTATTAGAAAAGAGTCCTTGTACAATTAAGGTGGGGAGCAGGAGTGATGTCAATTCACAATAAATGAAGCAATAAACAGTAAAATAAGACATCACCAATTTGTACCTTCGAGTCAAACTCATGAACTTCCTCTACTAATTTAAAACATGAATCCCAACATATTGGAAGAAGATCAGAAAAGTCCTGCTCTGAGAAAGTTGCGTCTTCAATATGAAAATACAAAGACCGGGACGCTGCTAACTGAAATAGTGAAGGAAAAACTTCAGTGAGTAAAGGGGATCGAACGTTACGAATTTGGACAGTGGAAGAATGTAAGGGAACAGCAGAAAAAATGGGAGTCTTGTGATCTCTACAACATACCCTGACACATATGTCGTCATCCTGAAGTAATCTAATCAAAGCACAGTAAACTGCTCTTCTGGTGTCATCTTTAATCTGTGAAGCTAGGAATATTTAAGCTAGCAAAAAGCAAAATTATGTTGACCAAATAAATTGGCCGGCATTTGTCTTATCAAAAAATAAATTGAGACATTGAAAGAAAAACATATTAAGATTGTCAGGCACTCTCATTCTGCTCTTTTGTCGAAGTATTATTGGCCACTTTTGCAAATAGAACGAGTTATTAAAAGAAATTCTGTTCTTGTGTTTATATTTATTTCTACAATGATACAAAGACAGAAATGAGAAGGAAAAATAATGACAAAAGACAGAAATGAGAAGTTAACTTTGATTCCTTAGCTAAACTAGCCTAATCTCCAAACTTCTTCAAGCTCTTCTTTTCATGAGTTACTTACTTTTGTTCTTAATAGGTTCTCTCGGGCAAAAACCACGACGAGGGATATACGACTAAAATATTTTAATTAGAATCTTTCACCAAACAATTTAGTAAAGGTTTATATAACATGCATATATGTGTATATATAGACATGTAAAAAATCAAGGAAGCAGGTCCAGAACATATAGTATCCTTGTGAGATATATTTAAAAAATAGCTGTGTGTTGACACACATAGGCACTAACATTTAAGAAACAAACATCTACAGAAGTTAATAAATGTAAAAGCCACTGATTAACCTATCATTCCATGCAGCAGGCAGACGCAAAGATACTCACATTGAGAGAGGGAGCATAGCTGGCATGACATACAAGACACTATGGGCAATAACAAACCAATAATGACATCCTTATGAGCCAGCTCACAAATTCAAATTACCTCGGAAACCCATTGTCCAAGAATAAGTGCAACTTTCCTGTGGATGATCCGCATATTTGGATGGTCGTTTATCAGTTCTAGAGATAATGCACCATTAAACCTACAAGATATTTTAAAGGGCAAAAGGTCATAAAGTACACAACATGAGGAAGTTGGGTTAAGAATCCACTACATTGTAAACACATTACCTGATCACTAAATTAAGCAGGTAGTGACAAAGCAAAATACAACTACAAAACAACTCCATCATCATCAAAGAAAATGAGGGATAAAGTATGCATATTGCATGCGTAGTGCGTACGCAAAGCATTCCATGCGTAGTCAATCATTGAACATTATCCAATCAAAGCTTGTATATTTTATGTAATATATTTGCACTAGCCATGTGCCCATGATAGAGGTTAGTTTGGCCCTAATTAACTTCCACTCAAACTATCATGTGTTGTGGCATTTCTATTTTATCAAACTCGTCTACACACTATTAATTTGGATAGAAGCCATTTGTTTTTCACTTTAACTTTAGTAAGAAACACAAGGAGGTTAATTGACAAAAATATTCACACGGAGTTTTAGTGCTGGTGCTATTAACCCTAGGGGGTATAAAATGCAAATTTCCTATAAAAACATACTCTGGCCAAAATGAAGTCAACCTTTCCTTTTGAGATGTCCCGAAAATGAGTCTTCTTTCAAAATCAAAGTACCAAATCTCATCATATTTAAGTAAATTGTCATCTAGGTCATTGATTATGCAAAAATTCTCAAAACTTTGATTTTTGAAAGTGAATTCACATTTTAGGACGGATGGAGTATGATCTTGATCTCTCAAACTCAAAAAGGTTGACATTAACTAAAAGAAAACACAAGCCAAAAAATATGCATTGAACTTTCCAAAGCATAAAAGGAGTAGCATTGGCTTACTCCAGGCTCGATACATAAATCAAACTGAATTAAGAGAGAAAAATAAGTATACAAGAAAACATATTCATATATAAGCAGACAGAGTTCTAAGAGAATAAATATACCAGTCTTTGAAGCTCAAGTAATTTGATAGTTCATAATAAACATATGCTGCAGCACCATAAGCGGCATCTTTCAGAAGTAACCCCGGGGTTATTTCAGTTGCTGAAGAGGGACACCCGTTCATTGCCTCCTGAAGAATTGAAACCACAACAGGACCTAGCAGCTGAAAATGAAAATCAAACAGGTAGAGCTTTATCGAGCAAAAGTTGTACTGCAGATCAATCCAAACACATCTCTGGAAAATTAGGAGGAGATGATTTCAAGAATTAGCTATGCATACTTGGCTATGATTCTCGAACAAAACAATGTATAGTGCTTCAGCACATGGCCTTAGTTTTTCAGACCACAGAACAGAATCCTGCTCATGATGAAAGGACTCAGGGTCTTGGTACCATTCCTCGACGTCACTTGTTGCCAAAACAAAATACCTGTTTTAGGAGTAGTAGATTAGGCTTAGCAGAAAAACAACAAAGCAAAGCTGTAGAGCACATCATATTTTATCCAAATGATGAAATTCTTCAACCACAATAAGAATCTTAAACTCAAATTTTACAAATTTAAAAGAAAGATTGTCAAACAGAGCCCTCAATTAAGAATTAAGGTGGGGCAAAAACTTGTGATAATATTCTCATAGAGAAATACAGATAGCAGATGGCTTTGAAAATTTTATTAGTTTGCAAACTAAGAAAATTGTAATTTAAATTGCAAGGGACAAAAGCTGTACTAAAAGGTTTTCTCAATTCAGTTTAAAATTCAGTAAAACTGCTCCAAATTAGGTTGAAACTCGGCGGTTTTTATGGAAACAAAACCCAATATGAATAATTAGACAAAATTGGAGAAATATGTATTCAATTTTGGCCAGAAATTCATTATCAGATTCATATTGCAGGACGGCCACAGGGTAATGTCCTCCACTATTAGTATATAAGGATTAATAATTGTCCAATACCAATTATTTTTCACACATTTGATATGCTTCTGCCACCAACAAAATCAATAAGCAATGAAAGATGAATATGACAATACCTTCTTATCAACACATTACACACGAGTACCACCCGGTCACTAGACAAAAGGGAAGTAAGCACACCAGCAATGAGACTAGACATGTTTTCTTTCATCTGCTCAAATGTAACCCCATTTTCACCCATCACACGACCAGTCAAGTTTGGCTTGTATTCTTTACATTCCAAAACAGTTTTCACCATTGACATGCATTGGATAAGAAATTGCTCAAATGACATTATCTCTGGTCCAGGGTCTGTGATCTTATTCAAACAGAAATCTATGACAGGTGGGAGGACACATTTATCACCAAAGGAATAAGGATGGCTCATCTGAATTGTGACTAAAATCTTCATCAATTTAGTACATGACTTCTTCAAGAAGTCCCAAAACTTGGGATGTTTCTCTTGGAAAGATGAATCTGCAATAAGTTTTAAAATCAGCATGCTTACCCTAATACAAAAGGAGAATTAAGAATTTGTACGCAAAGCCACAATATTATCACAGCATGGCTGAAAAACTATCTACTTCCATTGAGTCAACTGTCACAGGGTATGATAAATTTAATTCCTATCCATCAACCCAACAATTCCTTGAAACCAACGTTTCTTAATTAGGAACCAATCTTCCCAAGTACATTGGCAAGTGAGACCATTGGCAATAAAATCTTAATAATAGGTAGAGCAAAAACAATATTATTCCATCAGGACAGCTCTGAAAGGGCTCCCTATTACACCATGGAAGCATTTTACATAAAACTCTGGACCAGGATCTGTGTGCAGAAGAACATTGAAATATTTGGACGTAGAGAGGCACCAATATTTGCAGATTTTGAGGAACCCTAGTCTCAGTCAATGATCTGATTGATTTCAAATATATTCATGAGTGTAGAATTGTCAACCATATATAGCACTGTCCAAGGGCACTGCATCTATGATCTAACCTTTTCACCATTCCAAAAGTACCTTGGCAAGTGGTTAATTGGGTTCTCCGGTGTAGATTATCAAATGGAAAACTATTAGAAACCTATGATTTATGGGTAACGATACACATGGTAAAAGAACAGTAACGACTTGTGTAGAACTTGATAGCTCACAAATGTATAAAAGCAAGAGATCTCACAGTGTGGGAGAAATGATTCAATGGCCTTCAAAAACAAAGGACAGACCTCTTTGACTGGTCGAACCTCCTGAAAGAAAAGTTAAATAGCTTGCCTTATTAATAAGAGATCCAAAAGTCTAGAAAAAAGGTGAACAAAAATCTGAAACCCAATGATGGACAAAGTTAACTGCGTCGGTACCTGCATAGATTTTGCATCACCTCGATACCCAGAGATTACTAACTGACGTATTATCTTCGAACAGAGAAACCATCTCTCACATGTTAAATAAAGATCATCACAATGCGTCTCCGAAGCATTTGGGCCTAAACTTTGAGCAAGTGCAGAAAAACCGTGCAGTATGGTCTGGGCATCCCTCTGCCAGAGCTGCCAGCTGTAATCAAAGAACTGAGACGATATCTGCCAAAAGAGCATTCATGAAATGCACATAGTAAGAAATAGTAGTACTGAAGGTGTGATCCCTTTACTGACCAAAAAAAAAGGTGTGATCCCTACAACAGCCCAAAGAAGTTGAGAAAAAGTATTATTTTCTGGAAGACAAAATGGAAGAAAGAGACGACAGAAAAGAACCATTATAACAGAAGAGAGCATTTGAGATGCGGTTAGAAGGTCAAAATTTCCCCAAAAATCAGAGAATATTATCTCTCCCACTTTATTTGATCTTACAGTTATAGTTGGAGAAGTTTTGATGTTAGATGAGGTACGAGTGGCTGTTACTGTGTTACAGGGCATTAAAATTTCTCATTTAGATAGTAAATAAACAAGATAAATTCATTTCTTGTTCATGATTCATGAATAGTCAGTACCTAACTGGTATCTAATCTGGGTTGGAACTTGAAACTGTTAAAACCGGCCAGTATGGTACGGAATGGAATGGTATTTGTAACTATAGCATTGATAGTATGCACATATAGCTAGGACATCCAGAGTTTAAAAAAGCACACAGGCATGCCACAAGGAAAAAGAAATTATTAAGCTATTGGAATAATCACAAGTATCTTCTATATTACTGTGGATCATATAGCTCACGGCATTAGAATAATGCCAACTTGTTGGTAGGAAGAAACATATTTATGAAATAAAATGGTATACAGCCTATACCTCAGCAAAGTTCCTCTGGTCTGAAGCAAGACGTTTAGTAGACAACTCCTTTAAAGTTCGGAAGAGAATAACAAAAATTCTGTGTGAACTAAGAATGTCCGCCGGCTGAAGCTGCTGTGCTAAAGTAGAAAATAGCTCTGGCCTGAATAAGTGATCAAGCAAGTAACCGATAAATAAAGCTAAACTAGCTAAAAGTACACCTAAACCAATCATTGCAACTCAAAAAACAACATGCTAAAAGAAAAGCCATACGATGCGATAGTTGCAAGGTATCAAATGTTTATAATAATGCTCAGCAAGATAGTTGAACAGGAATATATTAGCACAAGGTAAGCTCCATCAATTAACAAGAACAATAAAAGACCTAGTTTGAGAATGGCAGCAAATACACAGCTTTACAAGATAATCTCTACTTATGCTCAGCAATAGTCTCGTTTGGGTTAACCTCGTATCTCTAATATTTCAAACTGAAACCTAGTTTAAGGATCAAC
The DNA here is from genome assembly GCA_947179155.2 of Hedera helix. Taxonomy (NCBI): domain Eukaryota; kingdom Viridiplantae; phylum Streptophyta; class Magnoliopsida; order Apiales; family Araliaceae; genus Hedera; species Hedera helix. Next base: position 48,878,084 of record OX359274.1, read on the forward strand.
AATATTGACAATCCAAAAGCTAAGCAACTAATTAGCTGGTGAACAAGAGAAGTATTCGTAATTAAAGATACAATGTGACTACTCATCATGTACAAGTAAAAATATCAACAGCCACTAAAGAATGCGGGAAAAAAATGTATAAGAATACAGTAAAATTATTTAAACGGGTAGGCAAAATGCATGAAAACCGTGTTTGAAGTAACATTTCAAGTAAAATTTATACTAAAAGTCCTTAAATTATGATAAATTTCTCCAAAAATTGTTGAACTAAATTTAAATTATGATCTTTAAACTACCATTTTTTAATAGCTAAGGCTCTTACTTGTGAGAAAAAATTTTAATTACTCCCTCCGCTCCACAAAAATTCTCCCATTAGCAAAATTTACAAATTTTAAGGTAAATTTACTCAATTTTTTATTTTTATTTTTACATTTAGTCAATTATGTTCCATGTTAAACCTTGAATGTTGAATTTATTAAGTGTTTAATTTAATAGAGATGACACAATAATGGAATTGCAATGGTAAACTTGAGGATATGGTGTCACTTTATACTACAATCAATAAAAATGAGACTACTGTTTTGGAACAAAATATCAACAAATTAGAATTTTGTTTCAATTTTTGGAATGGAAAGAGTATTACTTTAGCCTCCCATAGTGAAAATTTCTAGCATCACCACTGTTTGCATATAGAGCAGAATAGACCAATTAGTAATTTTAATTGATTGTGGGTGTTGGGTGGAAGGATTAATTGGTACCAGAACCACTTTAGTGTCCATTAATCAGTACTAAAAACTCAATGGGTGGGCATACATTATAGTGAGCAACCTAGTGTGCCATATTCCAACAAGACAAGCATAGTGAAATGGTAGCATTCTGAAAAATGAGATTTTTATTTTTATTTTGCTTTCTGGACAGAGGGAACATAAAAATGAGTTAAAAAAGAGCTATAAACGCAATATATATTATGTTCAATAACTCTTGCATATAAAATTAGGAACAGAGGTTGATAAGAAAGGGTGAGAAGCATACCAGTCTTTGGGATAGTCAATTCGAGCAATTTTTGAGATGAGCACAGCCAATGTAAGAGCAATCTGCATTGTCCCCCAAAAAAAATTTAACAAAGAAACAGACCAAAAAATAAACCTTAATAGAGTAAGAGATCAATCACAAGTAGACCAAAAAACTTACTTTTTTTGGCAAATAATACTCTTTGTTACTTATCCAAAAAAAGAAGTACATTGATGACACTATCAACCATTTTCAATCCATGAAAGTAACAAAAGAATCAGATTCAAGCATACAAACAAGCAGATGGCCTGTCAAACTAGCACATAACCACAAGAAGATGCACATTATTCACTGAATAAGATAAGGAATTACCTGATAATTTTCTTCTCTCAAGTGTGACAACAATTTTTGTCTTAAATGTATCTTCTCGTCATTGCTAATTCCACTGCATAGTCATTTTAACAGTAAATTGTAGCTTTGAAAATACATTAGCATCTCTAATGCCCACTAATATTCAGAAAAAAATAACAACATGAAACACCACCACCAGGCTGTAGACCTGTAGTAACAGCTCCCAAGCACTGATCAAATCAGTGATAAGAATATGTAGATGTAGAACATCACCGGATGCAAATTCCTATTGAGATTTGAGAAAACAAAACAAATGCAAAACTGCTCACACTACTTTGGCTCATCCACTACCTATTTCATCAAGTTCATTGTAGCTTGCATAATAATCCTACTAATTCCTTGCAAATCTCTTGCACTAAGAGCACATAAAAGTAGTATTTCATTCTCTACTCAAGAAAGTATAACTTATGTCAGCACATTAGGTGCCTTACTTTCGATCTTATATATAAGTATATAACATACTACTTATTAGTTAATACAAGTGTCAATCATTATCTATATCACCAAAACAGTATTCCTTTTTCGTTAGGTATATTGGAGTCATATGGGTAAATATAAGCCACCTCAAGCGAGCAAGTGTACTAAATTCTGATCAATGCAATATCCTAAACTAAATGCAAAGAATTAGAATACATTACAGACAATCAAATGATTATTGAAGAGTAGCAAAAGTCTCGTCAAAAAAAACATTTGAGCAATAACTCTTACGAAGAACCGCGCATGTTCCTCCAATATCGGTTAATACTATTTTTGAAGTACACCGAAGCCAATAAACGAACATCCGCCTGAGCTGTTAAATCCTTTGCAGCTATCACTTCCTGAATCAGATTCAGAAAATTTTAAAAAATTAAATTAAATAACACTCTAAAACCCTAGAAATGAGATTAGCATGCCATTAAAACGGTAGAAATGGATGATGAAGAAGTGTATCACCATTAGGCAAGAGCAGAAACCAGGTCGGTTTTCGGACTGAGAAAGGGTGGCTTCAGCTGGCTTCCGCAAGCTATCATCGCCACTGAGCGAATTTGCGAGCAGTGTATACATGGCAGGTAGGTCAGATACTGAAAGCGCCATGGCTGCTTACCAAATACTGTATTAATCAATGTACTTGAGCTTCTAACAATAAATCCAGATCGATGAATTCGAGCTTAAAATACAAGATTTTGATTAATTGCAGGAGAAGGAATTGATTTCTATTTGAAATAACGGCGACGATGAATTGGCATATTCGATTTTGGAAAGAAATAATTGGAATGAAATACTTTTTTTTTTCTCTCCGGAGAAGGTTTTAGCACTAGTCGCTCACAGCTGAGTAAAAAACCCTGGGCCCGAAGCCTAAAGAGCGACTTGTATTTATACCTTCATATTCATACCTCATTTTTGCCTGGTTTTCAACTTTTGTCCTGTGTATTTTTGGAGGGGAAATAAGGTACGAGACACGGTTCATTTATTTTTGTTATATTTTTATTTTTAATAAGTTGTAGTATATAATTGATGATTGTCGGTATGTATTACAAAAGTTTTCAATCGAATTACGATTATGACGTATATTAATTTTTTATAAATCTACATATTTTATAAAATTAGAGTCAAAATTAAAATTTGTTGATAGAAACAAATATACGATAACAACATATAATTTTATTCGAAAAAAAATTAGTCTATAATTTATGAGTCAACGCTTTTGTCTATTTGTTTTTTATAGTGAAAATTAGTATAAGAATATATTTCTAAAGTGTAAACTTATTTTATTTTTAGGTAAATGGAATAATTTATATATAGTTTTGGTTTGCAATCTTACTATTGTTTTTTATCATCTTACTAGCTTGTAACCAGTATTTTTGACACTATTAAAGGTGAAATTTATCTTAAATTTTGAATAATTTGATATTTTATTAGGTGAGCAAGAAATTCAAAAATAATTATATTTTGTTATATAGAATGTAATGTTTAACAGACTTTTGAACTTGGCTCTCCCCCAAATATGGGCTTCTCTTAACTTTTAGGATACACGCTCCATGACTATATTATTTGCAATGTATTTACATTTGCCATGTTCTTCACATTACATAAAGATGGTTACTGAGGTTGTCAGTTTGTATTCACAATGTAGAACGAAAAATATGTCTCGACTTTTGCTTATATTATAAGTTACGTATCATTTATTAATTTAAAAAGTAGTTCAGAATATGTTATTCAGATTAATTGAATAATACGTTGTGATACAGTAAAAAAAAAGTTTTACCTCGATGATCTGACATTTTTGAAGACACTTGAATTAACATTTGTGTTGAGATAAATGTGAAGACACTCACATAATACTTTAAAAAAAAACACGTATATTCTTTACCGGGGGGGGGGGGGGGGGGGGGGGGGGGGGGGAGTTAAAAGTTAAAAAGACTTGTGCATTTGTGCTTTCCAGTTTCAACATAAAACACAATCAAATAATCCTTTCGTCTTTCAGGACATTACTTTGGGTATAAGTTTCATGCAAATTAATGTCAAATAAGATGAGAAAGAATAATACAAGTTCTGTATAATACAATACTAGTGAATCCTGTATAATTATGACAAATACGAAGTATGACGTCCTCCTTTTTACATGACAATTTTGCGTTTTGTACATAAACTATTTTTTCATTAAATAATTTTTTTGAAAAATAATATATGTGTTAGATAAATCTCATGATAAAATTGGATTGTGCCTACCTTTTTTATGTATCCACATACGTTGATATTTAATGTTTATTTAAATTTATCTCCACATGTACATGGACTCTATTTAATTTTGTTATACATGCGACCTTGCTTGGTAGACAGAATTAGTATAAGTCTATAAATTTTGCTGGTATGCCAACATAGCTAGAAATTATGCACGTCACCTTTGCTTATGTTGTTTAGGATAAAAGGTATCTTAGATCGGCTTAAGATAAAATTATCTTATGTCACTTCAAATATAATATCATTTAATTGTCAACTTATTAATTTTATCGTACGAATGTGATGAACATGTAAAAATATGAGAATATGTAAAGTTTTATTTCATTCAAGGTATTAGAATATCATTTTTATAATAGAATATATAAGTATATATTTCGACAATTCAAATTTTAATAACTTCTATTGTATAAAATTGATGAATCATAATCTCAAATCATACAAAATTTTACATAATTTCATATTTTTACATCTTCTTTACATCTGTACTGTGAGATTATTAAATTAACGATCAAATAATATTTTATTAGAATGATCTAAGATAACTTATCTTAAAGTCCATCTAAAGTACCTTTTAGCTTATTGTTTATACTTCTCATCTTTTGTTTTTCAAATATCATAAACTCAAAAAGGATAAAAATGATCGACATGCAGCAATCCAATTTTATTTTATCATAAGCACACACTCCGCAATCCAATTACATGATCTATATATCATAAGCACACACTCGTCAATCCAGTTACGTGATCTATCATAAGCACTCCGCTAACAAGATTTATCCTCACCATGGCGGAAGTCCCCGAATTGGTTTTCTGTATCGAACAACATATCTATTGAGAATCCTGAAAACATATTGTTCAACACGCATGTTGTAACAATATCTCCATCTCTTACTGAACATAAGTGGCCAAATAATTATCCCTAAACCCACAATAAACCCAACTACTGCCCTTGTGTACATCCCAACTTGGGAATCCCCACTGCCATGTCAGTGACGAAGCCAGAAAAAATATTTGGTGAGGCCAAAATTATTATTAAGTTATAAATAATTTGGTGGGAGTTTAAGGGCAATGCCCTCGAGCTAATTTTTTTTAATACTTTTGTATTTTCGGTCACATAAATATAGTATATGTATATGATACTATATTACAATAATAATATAATAAGCATAATAGACATTTCTAATCACTATTATTCATAAGTAATTAATTCTTTAATTATCTTGAAAAATAATGTAAATTCGATTATTGTTTAGTTTAAATATATATATATATATATATATATATATATATATATATATATATATATATATATATAGGGGATAGTAGTCATATGGGTTAAAATTTAATGGACAAAGTTATAAACTTTCAATTTAACCACGTATAATAAAAATTTATAAAATTTGAGGGAGATCAATTTATATATAATACTTAAAAATTAAAAAAATTACCCTATATTATAAAATAATTATTTTTTTTAGCGGGATCAATTTACCCCACAACTCACAAGGTAGCTTCGTCCCTGACCATGTGGTTGTGGTTGTGACAATATGGATGCTGGTGCTGGTGTTGCTTCTTCAGTGTTGCATGCAACTCGTGTTCAACGGGGCACCACATAGTCCTTCATTTCCTTGGAAGGAAGTCTCGTCGAATGACTGCAACTGGGTGCTTGCCGGGATTATTCCAACCAGTTGATTATCCGACAGATTCAAGAATGCAACGTATCGAAGAATAGAAAGTTGTGTTAGGATGACACCACTCAGCTTGTTTGATGAGAGGTCTAACGCTTCGAGTGTGACGGTGGGATATGACCACTCTGAGCGCATTGTGAGAAAATTTGATCGAGTTAATCCATGTAAGCTCTCCGATTGTTTCTGGTATGATCCCCTAAAAACTATTGCTTGAGAAATCGATAGAAGTTGAAGATGTTAAGAATTTTTTCCAGTACCCTCACTTGCCCTTTCAAATCAATAGTCACCGTGTTTCCATAATAATCATAACCAGTCAATTGAAAGTCAAGTACTCAGGCTGTGGTTTCATATCATCCCCATTACCTATAATTGCCCTCAAGTTGGAGAACAATTTCAAGTGTAGAATACCCGTGAAATTTTTGGAAGTTAGGTCCATGATCTGAATATTTGACAAGTTGTGGTCGGACCCGAGGCAACTGACATTCCCATGGAAACTGTTGGATCATTTATCTTGTTGCTCCCCAGTCCCCGGGTTTAGAAACCTTAGCTTTTTGCAATTGGCCAAAGATTTAGGAACCCTACCTTGTATATATAAGATTTTCACTGACATCTAAAATTTCCAAGTCACAATATTCGTGAAATATATTCTAGGAATATTGCCACTAAGTTTGTTTTTCCGTTGATTCAATAGCTAGGTAGCCTACCTAGCCAAGGTTATGTTTGTTTGCAAGAATAATATTTGAGATTGAATTATTAATCCAAAATCTGTTATTTGTTTTAAAAATTAGTCTCGGGATATAATAAAATGACTTGAAAAGCGAACAATTTAATATCATGTCTAAGTAAGTATTATAATCTCTATCATCTGTGATTAAAAATTTATGTTTGTTTGCAAGAATAATATTTGAGATTGAATTATTAATCCAAAATCTGTTATTTGTTTTAAAAATTAGTCTCGGGATATAATAAAATGACTTGAAAAGCGAACAATTTAATATCATGTCTAAGTAAGTATTATAATCTCTATCATCTGTGATTAAAAATTTATAGATAAAATTAACATTTATCTTTGTTTAAAATGATCGATATATCCTATTCTATCTATCTATACTCAAACTATTAATAATATGATATCTTTGTTATTAGTGGTAAGGGTATAATAATCCAAACGATAAATTTTTATTTAATTTTTTAAATAATTCTAGACAAAACAAATATAATATGAGATTATTTTAAATTCTCACATAAATAATCTTATTAAAAACAAACGTATGATTAAAATTAATAATCTTAAAATTATAAGTTCTTGCAAATAAAAATAGCCCAAAAGTGTTATTGATTATGCCTGTCAAACACGACGGTATTGGAAGTAAAGGTTTAGTATAATCACACCGTTGTTTTTATTTTTTGCATCAATAATAATATTAAAAAAATTCATTCATTTAATCAAAATTATAAATATAAATATGATATAGTTGAAAGAATACTTGCTTAAGCGTATACTTGCTAGTTGCTAATGCACTATATACCCCACAATTCAGTACCTCATGTGGTATAGTAGGTTAGGCCCAGTTTGCAGTGGTACTAGTTTTGTAGGAGAATGCATCTGCCTTCATTTAGACGCAGTTTTATGGGTGATTTTATTTTACCATATTCAATTTAAATAATCAAATTCATTATTTTAAAATATAATAAATGAAACATTTATAATTTGTTTTTATCTTTATTTATTTTTTTATAAACAGCCAATTGGCTGGTGATTTTATTAACCCAACTTACATGAGACCCGAGTGATCTCGATCATGATAGAACTCAATTTTTTAGTGTTAGCTAGGTATGACATAAAGTATTATATATATATATATATATATGTGTGTGTGTGTGTGTGTAAAATAATGATTCATGGCCCTCGTTATAAAAATAACATATTTTTATAATACATCTTTTACTGTTTAAAGTTTGATCGAATGACTAAATATTTCAATCGTTCGCATAACTATACTCGGACGAAAATTCACTATGTAATTTGTCATAAATATTATGTTTTCAAAAATAATCATCGTTCATACAATTAAACTGAGAACTATTATTATCGTTCGCGTAACTAAAATGCGAATGAAAGTCAAATTTAACTTATTGTACGCACTTCAATTTATTACTTTCCGCCAAACTAAATTACGAACAATAATAACTCTAGTGGATCACAAATTTGGACAATAAGTGTGACACCCCCAAATCTGGGCCCACACAGCCCAAACTTGAGTTGTCAAAAGAGTACAACAAAATTATTACAAAGTAGTACAACATTCAATAATACAGTGTATAATAATACACAACTGAGTCTTCACTATTATTATCACACTATTTTACAACACGTGAAGGCAGTAATAACTATCCCTCGTACTCTCACTCCATTCCCCGGCTAGACCCGGCTAGACCCAGCTACATTCTCATCTCCTGTTGAAAAACAATGGAACAAAAGAAAGGGTGAGCTCAAATAGCCCAGTAAGAAATATCATGACTAAGATAATGACGAATAAATTATCATTAGCCTTCAACAATTGAGTTCTTGATAGAATACAATAGTGTGACGCCCCCAAATCTGGGCCCACACAGCCCAAACTTGAGTCGTCAAAATACTACAACAAAATTATTACAACAAAGCACAACGTACAACAATACAGTGTATAATAATACACAACTAAGTCTTCACTATTATTGCCACACTATTTTACAAAACGTGAAGACTATGATAACTATTCCTCGGACCCTCACTCCATTCCCCGGCTAGACCCTGTTATGTTTTCATCTCCTGTTGAAAAACAATGGAACAAAAAAAAGGGTGAGCTCAAATAGCCCAGTAAAGAATATCATGACTAAGATAATGACAAATAAATTATCATTAGTCTTCAACAGTTGAGTTCTTGATAGAATACAATAGACTACAAGGTTTATATCAAAAACTGCAGTTAAATTCTTAAACAACGTTCAGATCAATAATAGCAGCGGAATGAGTAATCTATTAGAAGAATAATGCAGACTATAATGTCCACTCGGTTCTCTTTTTAGGAAAAACATCATCAACTTTTATCATCTGAAATATCATTAGTCAAGATAATACAAATTCACAGTTCCTGATCATAATCATGCACATCAACAGTTCATCTTTGCACTACGGGCCAAAGACATTCAATATAACACCAACGGTCATGATTATACCAGATTCAGCCTTTGGTCATAATCATACCAACCAACAGTTCATCTTTGCACTACGGGCCAAAGAGAACATTCACCACGTGCCATAAAAGACACCGAACAGATGTATCGCCTTTAACCTATCATCTGTTCAACAAATATATCACATCTGTGCCCCCGGCCACAGATATTCACAACAGCTTGATTTTTGGATGATTAGAATGATATAAATGATGAACAGAAGAAATAGGATAACAATAAGTATCGGAAGTTTACTTTGTACAGATTCAAATAATGTCCAAATTGTCAACATGATGTGGAGTGAAATTTAAAAATGATATTCAAGATCCACAGTTTAGAATAACGGTTACAATTCAATAGAAAGGTTCACGTAAATAGGAAGGTTCAGTTGAAATAATGAAGTTCAACTATTATGGAACATATAATATTTTCAGGAATTATAGAAGCAATAGTTCCATAATAAATTTCGATTTAGGAGTATGAAAGAAAATAATATCCCTTACCGTAGCAGGTTTGATTAACAAAAGGTGAAGGAAATTAATACAAAGGGTTATTCACCAACAGGCGGCAATCCGCTCCGTAAGGTTATTCCCACAATTTAATAGAATTTGAGTACAAAGAGTTATTCACCAAACAGGCGGCAATCCGCTCCGTAAGGTTATTCTCAGAGATTAATAATGAATGAATACGAAAGGTTATTCACCAACAGGCGGCAATCCGCTCCGTAAGGTTATTCCCACAATTTAATAGAATTTGAGTACAAAGAGTTATTCACCAAACAGGCGGCAATCCGCTCCGTAAGGTTATTCTCAGAGATTAATAATGAATGAATACGAAAGGTTATTCACCAACAGGCGGCAATCCGCTCCGTAAGGTTATTCCCACAATTTAATACATGGAAATAAAAGGCACGTCTTATGAGTAAGGAAGAAACAATATTATTATCGAGAATCAAATAATGATAATCCCTTACCATAGTATGTTTGAATAATGGAAGATGAAAAAGATGGTATCCCTTACCTCAACACGTGACTGGATATTGATTTAAATGAGGTTGATTAACTTGAACAGTACACGTATACTTATAGATCTTCACAAATACTCAAGATGACTTAAGCACACTTAGAGAGAACTTTCACAAGAAGTATTTAGAGAGAGAAAGAAAGAACAAGTAAGGAAGTTTATGAAAAATCCTTAAGTTAAGGCTTCTATTTATAGCCAAAAATCTTATCATTCATTTAATCTAAACCATTCATTTAAAGATCATCTTTTAATCTACACCATCCATTTCAAATATTATATTATCTTTAATCTACACCATTCATTTCATATCACCTAATAATCACCTAACTTTATATTATAAACAAATCAATTTAATTATTCAACAATAATTCACACTTTAATCTACACCATTCATTTCATATCACCTAATAATCACCTAACTTTATATTATAAATAAATCAATTCAATTATTCAACAATAATTCACACTTTAATCTACACCATTCATTTCATATCACCTAATAATCACCTAACTTTATATTATAAACAAATAACTTTATCAATTCAATTATTATGACTAATTGTTATAAATACAGTATAGTTAGCTCTTAGATATCAAGTCAATAAATTAATGAAATACAACTGTTTAAATAACATCATAATAGAGATAACAATAATGTAAAATAAAGCATACGTTACTGTGTAATGACAATTATTGATTCAATAATGTGAATTACTGTGCATATGTTACTGTGACAATTATTAGGTTCAATAATTTTAAAAACAGTGCAGCAACAATTATTGACTCAATGATATAAAATACAGTGTAATGACAATTATTAAATCAATAATGCAAAATACTGTGTAACAACAATTATTGAATTGATAATATAAAATATTATGCAGTGACAATTATCGATGAAATGATGCGTAACAGTTACGGTGTCAATTATCAGACCAATAATATGAGACACTATGCAATACCGTGTGTTACTGTAGAGTACCGTGTGCTACAGAAAATACCAAAAGCTACCGTATGCTACTATTCTTTTATCACCGGTATTTTAACAGTTCCGTTGACTATTTTTATTTAAAAAGGTTATTTCTGTCGTTTTCTATATCCGACAAATATTCCGTTGTGGGGTCCACCAATAATTTGTTATTTCGGCGCCGTCGGACCAAACGAATATTTCCCGACCAAACGAATATTCCCCGACAAAGCGAATATTGTCCGACAAAATAAAATTTGCACATAACATCCTTAACTTTTAACTTTATCGATTTAACCACTTACTGTTTCAAAAAAATATATATATGAAGAAAAATTAAATTTTGTATTTCATAAAATTCGGGGTCTTACAACCTCCCCTCCTTATGAAATTTCGTCCCCGAAATTGACGTACCTGACATATCGAAGAGGTAAGGATACTTAGATTTCATCTCAGATTCTAGCTCCCAGGTCATTTCCTCAGTATCTTGGTTCCTCCATAAAACCTTAACTTGAGGTATAACCTTTGAGCGTAGGATCTGCTCCTTCTTATCCAGGATCTTAACAGGTACCTCCTCGTATGTTAAATCCTCTGCTATAACGTCTGGTTCTAACTCAATGACGTGGTTTGGGTCCTTCACATATTTACGTAACATAGATATGTGAAAAACGTTATGGATGCGAGACATACTTGGTGGTAGGGCTAGTCTGTAGGTTACGGTTCCTATTCGATCGAGGATTTCAAATGGGCCAATAAATCGAGGGTTGAGCTTTCCTCTCTTTCCGAATCTCGTAACCCCTTTCCATGGAGAAACACGTAAGAATACATGATCTCTGACGTTGAAACTTTCGTCTCTCCGATGAAGATCAGCATAACTCTTTTGTCGTTCTTGTGCGGTCTGTATTCGTTGTCGGATCATTTGGATCTTTTCGGTCGTCAAGCGTACCAACTCGGGTCCCAACAATTTTGCTTCTCCTACCTCATTCCAACATATTGGAGAGCGACACTTCCTTCCATACAATGCCTTGAATGGAGCCATGCCTATGCTTGCTTGGTAACTGTTGTTGTAAGAAAATTCCACCAACGGCAAGTACTTATCCCAACTTCCTTTGAAGTCTAATACACAAAGTCTCAAAAGATCTTCGAGGGTCTGGATCGTCCTTTCCGATTGTCCGTCCGTTTGAGGATGGTATGCAGAACTAAAACGTAGTTCAGTGCCCATAGCTTTTTGTAGACTGATCCAAAAGCGTGAAGTGAATCTAGGATCTCGATCAGAAACTATGGAAACTGGCATACCATGCAATCTCACGATCTCATTTATGTACATACTGGCAAGACGTTCAAGTGAAAAGTTTTCTCGTATAGGCAAGAATGAGCAGATTTGGTCAATCTATCTACGATCACCCAAATTGCATCTAAGCCTTGAGAAACTTTTGGAAGACCCGTCACGAAGTCCATATTGATGTGTTCCCACTTCCATTCGGGAACTTCAAGTGATTGTAATGGACCTTTAGGAACTTGATGTTCTGCCTTGACACGTTGACAAGTTAGGCACCTTGAGATAAACTCCGCAATCTCTCTTTTCATATTGTTCCACCAAAATGTATGTCGAAGATCTCGATACATCTTGGTACCTCCTGGGTGGATTGCAAACGGCGTGTTGTGTGCCTCCATCATGATTTTATGCTTTAATTCAGGATCGTTAGGAACACAGAGTCGAGAGTTGACTCGAAGTATTCCTTTCTCGTCGATTCTTGCTTCGGGAATGGCACCTTCTTGTACTTTCTTTATCATGTTTATCAGTTCCGGATCGGTAGCTTGAGCAGCTTTAATTTTATCGATTAAAGTTGGTTATACTCGCACGTGAGCAATCTTCGAGTGGGTCCCTGGTGTCTTTAGCTCTATCTCCATCTTTTGCAAGTCGTACAAAATACACTTTTGTGTTGTCAGCAGTGCACTTGTACTTGCTTAAGATTTTCTGCTCAAAGCGTCAGCTACAACGTTCGCCTTTCCCGGGTGATACTGGATTGTGTGGTCATAATCCTTTAACAGTTCAAGCCAACGTCGTTGTCGCATGTTGAGTTCCTTCTGGGTGAAGAAATACTTGAGACTTTTATGATCCGTATAGATATCCACTTTTTCTCCGTACAAGTAGTGTCTCCAGATCTTCAACGCGAAAACGACTGCTGTCAACTCTAGATCATGAGTAGGATAATTTTTCTCATAATCTTTGAGTTGTCGAGAGGCGTAGGCTATAACCTTTCCATGTTGCATAAGGACACAGCCTAGACCTTTGCCAGAAGCATCGCTGTAGATAACAAATTCTCCTGATCCTGATGGTATGGTCAGAACAGGAGCTGAAACAAGTCTCCTCTTGAGTTCTTGAAAACTCTTCTCGCATTCCTCGCTCGATATAAGTTTTGTACTAGAATGAATGATACCGATATCTAGTAATTAAACTTTCAACTCTTGGTGTTCTATGGGAGCCATTTGGTATGGGACTTTAAAAATGGGCTTAGTGCCGGGTTCAAGATCGATACAGAATTCAATTTCATGGTTTGGGGTAAGCCAGAAAGTTCCTCAGAAAAAACGTCAGGAAACTCATTAACAATGGGAATATCATTCAAGTTTGACGTGTTTTTGTTCAAATCAGTGACATGAGCTAAAAAGGCTTGACATCCCTTTTTCAATAAACGAATGGCTTTATGGCTAGAAATAACAGTTATAGATTTCAATGGTTTAGTTGCTTGAATTTGCATGACAGGTTGATTAGGAATATGAAAACTAATAATCTTATGAAAACAATCAATTTTAGCATGATGGGTAGTAAACCAATCAATTCCTAAAATCACATCAAATTCACGCATCTCCAAAGAAATAAGGTTAACAGGTAATGTGAGGTTGTTGATTTGAACTAGGCAAGATTTATAGATAGTAAATGTAATAAGTATTTCTCCCAATGAGGTTTTAACTGATAAAACAAGATTTAAGTTTTCAATAGTCAAATTTAAACGTTGAGTACATATAGGTGAGATAAAAGAGTGGATAGAGTCAGTATCTAATATGGCATAGACTTCACGAGAATTTATGAATAGCTTACCGGTTATCACCTCATTCGGTTTCTTGACTGTTATCGTCAAATCGAATCCCGAATACTTCATTCGGATCTTCACGTATTTCAACCATGGGAATACCACTGAATAATTTTCTAGCAAACTGTTTCTCGGGTTCATCAACTTCATCAGTAGTAAGGTACCAATGATTTCCATTAAAATAGTATTTTCGATAGACTGCAGTTTCCACGATAGTGACTAACTTAACCTGAATTCCACTAAATTGTAACGCCCAAAAGTATAGAAACATCATTTTTAAATAATCTTGAAAATCATAGCTAGAACACCATAAATCCCAAAGACTAATATGAAAAGTCCATATATTCTGATCCTTTGTTATAGAGCATAACCAGGTGATATCACTCTCCCAATTAGTGAGTAAATTAAAGGCAATAATTTCCGCAAGTTCGTTACTTCCTTTAATTGCTTCTAAGAATGGATCTGGAACGACTGTAGCAGAGCTTTCACCTTCATCCTTACTGGATAGAACACGCATAATTTTTGCCTTAGGCAAATGATTCAACTCTGAGTTTGTAAGAAGATTATTCGTCGCCTCTTGTTTTGCAGCTACATTTGTTTCGGTAATTTCATAGTTAACCTCCTGATTTCCAGATACCATAATTAACTGTGGTCACAAAATAAATGTTAGTTCAAATAAACTGACTCATCTCTTCATGTTCCTACATTCAAATCGATTCATTAGATAAAAATAAATCTAATTTAGGTAGGACACACTAGTGATTGATTCTATTCGTCTCTCCCCTCCTAGTTCTACCCCAGATCGCCATTAAAGACCATATCCCTAAGCTCTGATACCAACTGTGACGCCCCCAAATCTGGGCCCACACAGCCCAAACTTGAGTCGTCAAAATACTACAACAAAATTATTACAACAAAGCACAACGTACAACAATACAGTGTATAATAATACACAACTAAGTCTTCACTATTATTGCCACACTATTTTACAAAACGTGAAGACTATGATAACTATTCCTCGGACCCTCACTCCATTCCCCGGCTAGACCCTGTTATGTTTTCATCTCCTGTTGAAAAACAATGGAACAAAAAAAAGGGTGAGCTCAAATAGCCCAGTAAAGAATATCATGACTAAGATAATGACAAATAAATTATCATTAGTCTTCAACAGTTGAGTTCTTGATAGAATACAATAGACTACAAGGTTTATATCAAAAACTGCAGTTAAATTCTTAAACAACGTTCAGATCAATAATAGCAGCGGAATGAGTAATCTATTAGAAGAATAATGCAGACTATAATGTCCACTCGGTTCTCTTTTTAGGAAAAACATCATCAACTTTTATCATCTGAAATATCATTAGTCAAGATAATACAAATTCACAGTTCCTGATCATAATCATGCACATCAACAGTTCATCTTTGCACTACGGGCCAAAGACATTCAATATAACACCAACGGTCATGATTATACCAGATTCAGCCTTTGGTCATAATCATACCAACCAACAGTTCATCTTTGCACTACGGGCCAAAGAGAACATTCACCACGTGCCATAAAAGACACCGAACAGATGTATCGCCTTTAACCTATTATATCGCCTTTAACCTATCATCTGTTCAACAAATATATCACATCTGTGCCCCCGGCCACAGATATTCACAACAGCTTGATTTTTGGATGATTAGAATGATATAAATGATGAACAGAAGAAATAGGATAACAATAAGTATCGGAAGTTTACTTTGTACAGATTCAAATAATGTCCAAATTGTCAACATGATGTGGAGTGAAATTTAAAAATGATATTCAAGATCCACAGTTCAGAATAACGGTTACAATTCAATAGAAAGGTTCACGTAAATAGGAAGGTTCAGTTGAAATAATGAAGTTCAACTATTATGGAACATATAATATTTTCAGGAATTATAGAAGCAATAGTTCCATAATAAATTTCGATTTAGGAGTATGAAAGAAAATAATATCCCTTACCGTAGCAGGTTTGATTAACAAAAGGTGAAGGAAATTAATACAAAGGGTTATTCACCAACAGGCGGCAATCCGCTCCGTAAGGTTATTCCCACAATTTAATAGAATTTGAGTACAAAGAGTTATTCACCAAACAGGCGGCAATCCGCTCCGTAAGGTTATTCCCACAATTTAATAGAATTTGAGTACAAAGAGTTATTCACCAAACAGGCGGCAATCCGCTCCGTAAGGTTATTCTCAGAGATTAATAATGAATGAATACGAAAGGTTATTCACCAACAGGCGGCAATCCGCTCCGTAAGGTTATTCCCACAATTTAATAGAATTTGAGTACAAAGAGTTATTCACCAAACAGGCGGCAATCCGCTCCGTAAGGTTATTCTCAGAGATTAATAATGAATGAATACGAAAGGTTATTCACCAACAGGCGGCAATCCGCTCCGTAAGGTTATTCCCACAATTTAATACATGGAAATAAAAGGCACGTCTTATGAGTAAGGAAGAAACAATATTATTATCGAGAATCAAATAATGATAATCCCTTACCATAGTATGTTTGAATAATGGAAGATGAAAAAGATGGTATCCCTTACCTCAACACGTGACTGGATATTGATTTAAATGAGGTTGATTAACTTGAACAGTACACGTATACTTATAGATCTTCACAAATACTCAAGATGACTTAAGCACACTTAGAGAAAACTTTCACAAGAAGTATTTAGAGAGAGAAAGAAAGAACAAGTAAGGAAGTTTATGAAAAATCCTTAAGTTAAGGCTTCTATTTATAGCCAAAAATCTTATCATTCATTTAATCTAAACCATTCATTTAAAGATCATCTTTTAATCTACACCATCCATTTCAAATATTATATTATCTTTAATCTACACCATTCATTTCATATCACCTAATAATCACCTAACTTTATATTATAAACAAATCAATTTAATTATTCAACAATAATTCACACTTTAATCTACACCATTCATTTCATATCACCTAATAATCACCTAACTTTATATTATAAATAAATCAATTCAATTATTCAACAATAATTCACACTTTAATCTACACCATTCATTTCATATCACCTAATAATCACTTAACTTTATATTATAAACAAATAACTTTATCAATTCAATTATTATGACTAATTGTTATAAATACAGTATAGTTAGCTCTTAGATATCAAGTCAATAAATTAATGAAATACAACTGTTTAAATAACATCATAATAGAGATAACAATAATGTAAAATAAAGCATACGTTACTGTGTAATGACAATTATTGATTCAATAATGTGAATTACTGTGCATATGTTACTGTGACAATTATTAGGTTCAATAATTTTAAAAACAGTGCAGCAACAATTATTGACTCAATGATATAAAATACAGTGTAATGACAATTATTAAATCAATAATGCAAAATACTGTGTAACAACAATTATTGAATTGATAATATAAAATATTATGCAGTGACAATTATCGATGAAATGATGCGTAACAGTTACGGTGTCAATTATCAGACCAATAATATGAGACACTATGCAATACCGTGTGTTACTGTAGAGTACCGTGTGCTACAGAAAATACCAAAAACTACCGTATGCTACTATTCTTTTATCACCGGTATTTTAACAGTTCCGTTGACTATTTTTATTTAAAAAGGTTATTTCTGTCGTTTTCTATATCCGACAAATATTCCGTTGTGGGGTCCACCAATAATTTGTTATTTCGGCGCCGTCGGACCAAACGAATATTTCCCGACCAAACGAATATTCCCCGACAAAGCGAATATTGTCCGATAAAATAAAATTTGCACATAACATCCTTAACTTTTAACTTTATCGATTTAACCACTTACTGTTTCAAAAAAATATATATATGAAGAAAAATTAAATTTTGTATTTCATAAAATTCGGGGTCTTAGAAATAGACTACAAGGTTTATATCAAAAACTACAGTTAAATTCTTGAACAATGTTCAGATCAATAATAGCAGCGGAATGAGCAATCTATTAGAAGAATAATGCAGACTATAATGTCCACTCGCTTCTCTTTTTAGTAAAAATATCATCAACTTTTATCATCTGAAATACCATTAGTCAAGATAATACAACTTCACAGTTCCTGGTCATAATCATGTAGATTAACAGTTCATCTTTGCACTACGGGTCAAAGACATTCAATATAACACCAACGGTCATGATTATATCAGATTCAGCCTTTGGTCATAATCATATCAACCAACAGTTCATCTTTGCACTACGGGCCAAAGAGAACTTTCACCACGTGCCATAAAAGACACCGAACAGATGTATCGCCTTTAACCTAGTATATCGCCTTTAACCTATCATCTGTTCAACAATTATATCACATCTGTGCCCCCGGCCACAGATATTCACAACAACTTGATTCTTGATGATTAATACAAATAACAGTGATACAAATGATGAACAGAAGAACAGGATAAACAATAAGTATCGGAAGTTTACTTTGTGCAGATTCAAATAATGTCCAAATTGTCAACATGATGTGGAGTGAAATTTAAAAATGATATTCAAGATCCACAGTTCAGAATAACGATTACAGTTCAATAGAAATGTTCAGAAAATAGGAAGGTTCAGTTGAAATAATGAAATTCAACTATTATGGAACATATAATATTTTCAGGAATTATAGAAGCAATAGTTCCATAATAAGTTTCGATTTAGGTGTATGAAAGAAAATAATATCCCTTACCGTAGCAGGTTTGATTAACAAAAGGTGAAGGAAATTAATATCCCTTACCATAGTAATTTTGAATAATGGAAGATGAAAAAGATGGTATCCCTTATGAGTATAAAGGAAAATGATATCACTTACGAATATAGAATAAAAGTGTCATGTGATAATTCGTGTAGACAAATTATTTCCACACGAGACAAATAAAAAGGGTTATTCACCAACAGGCGGTAATCCGCGCCGTAAGGTTATTCCCATCAATTTGAATACGAAGAGTTATTCACCAAACAGGCGGTAATCCGCACCGTAAGGTTATTCTCAAAGATTAATAAGGAATGAATACAAAAGGTTATTCACCAACAGGCGGTAATCGGTGCCGTAAGGTTATTCCCACAATTTAATACATGGAAATAAATGGCACAAGAAAGAAACGATATTATTTTCGAGAATCAAAGAATGATAATTCCTTACCGTGGTAAGTTTAAATAATAGAATATGAAAGAAGATGATATTCCAATAAAAATGACATTCCTTACCACAGTAAATTTAAGAGTTTGAAATGAATGGTATTCCTTACCGTAATAAATTTAAGAGTGTAAAAAGATTAATATTCCTTACCGTAACACGTGACTGGATATTGATTTAAATGAGGTTGATCAACCTATATTTTCATAATAAAATTAGTAATTATCACATATAAATTTCAAAGTGTATGATAACTCGTATAATATGAGCTATCAAAATTATATATATTTAACATAATTTTTGTAGTATAATATAACTACTTTAAAATAGTTTTTAAAATAATATTCCAAAATAAATCTTCCAAATAAAGCTTTTTAAAAATGAATATTCTCAAAGAAGAGTCTTCTAAAGGAAGATTTGTGAATATCGTGAAAAATAGGAATTTATGAAATTACTACTCTTTAATAAAAGACTTACTTGAAAAATTTCTGCACTCCTTTTGACTTTCAAACACTCAAAATAGTCTTACTATTTTCAGAGAAAACTCATAAAATTCTTATAAATTTTTTTTATGTTTTATGTGTGATTTTTCTATTCAGCTGAGCAAGCTATTTATAGGAGAATGGAAAGCACTGTGTGGTAGGTGAGAGCATGTCATTGTTGAATTCGTTCAGCACGCCAGTGCTGAATTCGTTCAGCATGCACGTTTCTGAAATTTTAATTTCATATAAAACAAAACCTTATTATAATATTCATAATAAAACAAATAACTTTATATATTATATTAATAATAAAAATTTATATATTATATTATATTATATTTAAATAATATATTATAATAAAATATTATTATATTTTTTTCTTCTCTCTATTCCTTTCCATTTTCTCTCTTTCTCTCTTTTCTTTCTCTCTCTCTCTCTCTTTTCCCTCTCTTTCTCTCTTTCTTTCTCCAGCAACTCTCTCTCTCTTTTCTCTCTCTCTCTCTTTCTCTTTCTCTCTCTCTTCCTCCTTTCCTCCCTCTTCCTCCTTTCTTCACTTCCTACGTAATTTTCCTCCATTGGCCCCCATCAATATATAATATTATTATAATAATCAAAATACCTACAATCAATACAATAATTAAGGTAATATTACAACAGTGATAATAATTCAACAATAATGAAAGAAACACGTTACAGATCATTATTAATTTAATAATATAAATTACTATGTATTTGCTACTGTGACAATTATTAGGTTCAATAATTTTAAAAACAGTGTAGCAACAATTATTGACTCAATGATATAAAATACAGTGTAATGACAATTATTGAATCAATAATGCAAAATACTGTGTAACCACAATTATTGAATTGATAACATAAAATATTATGCAGTGACAATTATCGATGAAATGATGCGTAACAGTTACGGTGTCAATTATCAGACCAATAATGTGACGCCCCCAAATCTGAGCCCACACAGCCCAAACTTGAGTCGTCAAAAGACTACAACAAAAATATTACAACAAAGCACAACGTACAACAATACAGTGTATAATAATACACAACTAAGTCTTCACTATTATTGCCACACTATTTTACAACACGTGAAGACTACGACAGCTATTCCTCAGACTCTCACTCCATTCCCCGGCTAGACCCTGTTACGTTTTCATCTCCTGTAATGGAACAAAAGAAAGGGTGAGCTCAAATAGCCCAGTAAGAAATATCATGACTAAGATAATGACGAATAAATTATCATTAGCCTTCAACAGTTGAGTTTTGAATACAATAGACTACAAGGTTTATATCAAAAACTGTAGTTAAATTCTTAAACAATGTTCAGATCAATAATAGCAGCGGAATGAGCAATCTATTAGAAGAATAATGCAGACTATAATGTCCACTCGCTTCTCTTTTTAGTAAAAATATCATCAACTTTTATCATCTGAAATACCATTAGTCAAGATAATACAACTTCACAGTTCCTGGTCATAATCATGCAGATCAACAATTCATCTTTGCACTACGGGCCAAAGACATTCAATATAACACCAACGGTCATGATTATACCAGATTCAGCCTTTGGTCATAATCATACCAACCAACAGTTCATCTTTGCACTACGGGCCAAAGACATTCAATATAACACCAACGGTCATGATTATACCAGATTCAGCCTTTGGTCATAATCATACCAACCAACAGTTCATCTTTGCACTACGGGCCAAAGAGAACATTCACCACGTGCCATAAAAGACACCGAACAGATGTATCGCCTTTAACCTAGTATATCGCCTTTAACCTATCATCTGTTCAACAATTATATCACATCTGTGCCCCCGGCCACAGATATTCACAACAGCTTGATTCTTGATGATTAATACAAATAACAGTGATACAAATGATGAACAGAAGAACAGGATAAACAATAAGTATCGGAAGTTTACTTTGTGCAGATTTAAATAATGTCCAAATTGCCAACATGATGTGGAGTGAAATTTAAAAATGATATTCAAGATCCACAGTTCAGAATAACGATTACAGTTCAATAGAAATGTTCAGAAAATAGGAAGGTTCAGTTGAAATAATGAAATTCAACTATTATGGAACATATAATATTTTCAGGAATTATAGAAGCAATAGTTCCATAATAAGTTTCGGTTTAAGAGTATGAAAGAAAATAATATCCCTTATCGTAGCAAGTTTGATTAACAAAAGGTGAAGGAAATTAATATCCCTTACCACAGTAAGTTTGAATAATGGAAGATGAAAAAGATGGTATCCCTTATGAGTATAAAGGAAAATGATATCACTTACGAATATGGAATAAAAGTGTCATGTGATAATTCGTGTAGACAAATTATTTCCACACGAGACAAATAAAAATGGTTATTCACCAACAGGCGGTAATCCGCGCCATAAGGTTATTCCCATCAATTTGAATACGAATAGTTATTCACCAAACAGGCGATAATTCGCGCCGTAAGGTTATTCTCATCAATTTGAATACGAAGAGTTATTCACCAAACAGGCGATAATCCGCACCGTAAGGTTATTCTCAAAGATTAATAAGGAATGAATACAAAAGGTTATTCACCAACAGGCGGTAAACCGCGCCGTAAGGTTATTCCCACAATTTAATACATGGAAGTAAATGGCACAAGAAAAGAAACGATATTATTTTCGAGAATCAAAGAATGATAATCCCTTCAAGTAAGAAAGAAAATAATATCCATTTATGATGATGAAAAGAGTGATACCCCTTACCTTAACACGTGACTGGATATTGATTTAAATGAGGTTGATCAACCTATATTTTTATAATAAAATTAGTAATTTCCACATATAAATTTCAAAGTGTATGATAACTCGTATAATATGAATTATCAAAATTATATATATTTAACATAATTTTTGTAGTATAATATAACTACTTTAAAATAGTTTTTAAAATAATATTCCAAAATAAATCTTCCAAAAAAAGCTTTTAAAAATGAATCTTCTCAAAGAAGAGTCTTCTAAAGGAAGATTTGTGAATACCGTGAAAAATAGGAATTTATGAAATTACTACTCTTTAATAAAACACTTACTTGAAAAATTCCTGCACTCCTTTTGGCTTTCAAACTCTCAAAATAACCTTACTATTCTCAGAGAAAACTTATAAAATTCTTATAGAAAAATTTTATGTTTTAGGTGTGATTTTTCTATTTAGCTGAACAAGCTATTTATAGGAGAAAATAAGGCACTATGCGTGGTAGGTGAACAGAAAAAAAATTCAGCAGAGGCTGCTGCGCAGCCTCCACCAACCCATTCCCAGCAAACACATTTCTCACATTTCGTGTGGGCCCCACAGTGGGTCCCACATGTTTCTTACTATTCACTTACTATTCACGTCACTATTCACGTTACTATTTCAAATAGTAAAATTAATTTTTTTATTTATTTTTATTTATTTATTTATTCTTCCTGTGAGTCCAACATATAAAATAATGTTACCATAATAATATAAGAAACACGTTACATATTTTTATTAATTTAATAATATAAATTACAGTATATTTGCTACTGTGACAATTATTAGATTCAATAATTTTAAACTACAGTGCACCAACAATTATTGACTCGATGATATGAAATACAGTGTAATGACAATTATTGAATCAATAATGCAAAATACTGTGTAGCAACAATAATTGAATTGATAATATAAAATATTATGCAGTGACAATTATTGATGAAATGATGCGTAACAGTTACGGTGTCAATAATATGAGACACTGTGCAATACCGTGTGCTACTGTAGAATACCGTGTGCCACAATAAAATACCATAAATTACCGTATGCTACTATTCTTTTATCACCGGTATTTTAACAGTTAACACCGTTGACTATTTTTATTTAAAAAGGTTACTTCTGTCGTTTTCTATATCCGACAATTATTCCGTTGTGGGCTCCACCAATAATTAGTTATTTCGGCGCCGTCGTACGGCCCGAATATTCCCCTACAAAACGAATATTCCCCGACAAAAAGAATATTGTCCGACAAAATAAAATTTGCACATAGCATCCTTAACTTTCAATTTTGTCAATTTAACCATTTACTGTTTCAGGAAAAATATATATGAAGAAAATTAAATTTTATATTTCATAAAATTCGGGGTCTTACAAATAATATAAGACACTGTGCAATACCGTGTGCTACAGAAAAATACCATAAATTACCGTATGCTACTATTCTTTTATCACCGATATTTTAACAGTTAACACCGTTGACTATTTTTTATTTAAAAAGGTTACTTCTGTCGTTTTCTATATCCGACAATTATTCCGTTGTGGGGTCCACTAATAATTAGTTATTTCGGCGCCGTCGTACGACCCGAATATTCCCCGACAAAACGAATATTCCCCGACAAAACTAATATTGTTTGACAAAATAAAATTTGCACATAACATCCTTAACTTTCAATTTCGTCAATTTAACCACTTACAGTTTCATGAAAATATATATATATATATATATATATATATATATATATATATATGAAGAAAAATTAAATTTTATATTTCATAAAATTCGGGGTCTTACAATAAGCATATGTTGTAAGATTATGATTATCTTACAACTATGCTTATATATCACTCTCTACATATGTACGTGTATAATTATTTTTAAAATTAATCTTTTGTGTATATAATTATATGACCACATGATCACTCCTTATATATATAATATTTTTAATTTAAAGTCAAGTAATATATAATATTTTTACTAATAGTAAGTAGCAACACACTGTAAGTCAAATGTTAGTAATTTTAATGAAATAACCTAAATGAGTATATAATTATATACATAAAAATTTAATTTTAGAAATAATTATACATATATATATGTATAATTATTCTATTTCATTTAAAAAATTATTAATATAGTATAAATAACATGCAACAAGTGCGCCTTAGGGCCTTAGTAAAAGACTAAAAGTAATACCCCTCTGTTCATGTCATATTTGAATTACTTTAAACTCTCTTATTCTCATTAATTTTAAATTTTAAAATTACAATTTACAGATATTAGTTAAGAGAAATCAAATGAGATATTTTTATGAAGTGGAGGGAGTACAATTCAAATGTAACATATGAATTTTAATATTTGTAAAAACTCGGTAGACGTAAAAGAATTTTATAAACCCTTTTAAGTGTTTTAAAATTTATTTTTATACGAAATAATAAATGAATCTTACCTATATAAGATAAAAAAGTAAAACTTAAAAATAAAATTAAAAAATCCCTATTTTTTCCCTTAAATGTATCAAGTACCGTAAAAATAGTCCAAATTTCATGAGTTTCGTGATCCCAATACTAGTAATGTAATTAACGCCTTATTCACGGATATTATAAAATTAGGAACTCTGCATGCCCGCCACGTAAGGCTCATAAAGCCTGCTAGAGATTATACCGCGCTTAGATTAAATGAAAGAAGGTAAAAATAAAATGACCTATTCTTATAAATTAAGAAAATTATGTTTGGTTAGTTTATTAAAATAAAATGGATTATTTTAATTTTTTTTAAATTTATAAAAAAAAAATTTTAAAAAAATATGAAATAATTCTTTTAAATTGGAATAGAATGAAATAAATTATTCTATTCTCTATTTTATTCATTTCTCTATTCTATTTTTTCACACTAGAAACTAATATCACGTCTATAAGTTTGGAGGGATAAAATGAAAAGAAATAAAGATAATGGGGAAAAGAATAAAAAATTAAAATTATTTAATTTTCTCTAAAAACAGTTCGTAGAAAATTAAGTCTCTTTTAATTTTATATTTTTTTAATTTGTGAGTTTAGAAGTATGGAAGAAGAAAAAAATTGTTTTTAAGCTATATTATTATTATATTATCCTTATATATAATTATAATAAATAATATAATTTAATAATATCTAGTTATTAAATTTATTTTATTTAATTTTTTTTTATGCTTTGCTAATTGCTACACACACAAATATATTTTAAATTTTTTTATTCTCGTTCTCTCTTCATCTCTCTTCTCTACTGGTTGAAACATTCTGTCAACTTTCTATCCAAACAAACAGACACAATATTAAAAATAGTAAAAATACAGGCACTTGGCCTGGAGAGCACCCAACAATCAATGTACATAATCCCACCGCCACATCAATCAATATAATGTTTTGAGCCCATAGAGTTATGTACGTATACTGGCTGCAAGCCTCTGATAAATAATGGTTTGGGCATGCAAGAAGAGAACGTGTAAGATAGATATAGTAGTCCTAGTTAATGTTTCAAAAATTGGACCGATCATTGAATCGAAAAAATTATTAGGTAAATGAGTTTTTGATTCAATTAGTGGTCGAACTATTATTAAATCAGTGACATCATAAATACATAAAAAAATATATTATTAATAATTAATAAAATTTTAAAATATCTAATTTTTTATAAACTAAAATATAGTAAAATAATGTTATAATTTTATTAAAAATATTTTTCTTAAAAAAAAACCTTGAAAACTAGGTCAATCAGTTCAACTACCGGTTTTACTAGTTGAGCTGGTGGTCAATCGATTTTTAACCGAATCGTTGTTTTTTCAATTTTTTGGTCAGATTGGATCGAAAAGTCGACCGATTCTGATTCGCCCGATCGAATCGCTGTCGAACCATCGAGCCGATCCAATTTTCTAAATATTGATACCAGTAATAAAAAATATTGATGCAAGAAGTAAATATATACCATTGTCGTGGAGTCAATCTTTAGCAAAGCATTACTAATCTCCTAATTAAGAATTGACAGCTGATTATTAATTCCTACAATCAGTAGCTAATTGACAGCTATTTACACGTTATTCTAATTCATAGAATTATGCAATTGAGTCAATCTACAATAATGACAAATTATTTATAATAATTGACTGTTGTTGCCTTCCATACTAGTATTCATAATATCAAGTTACTTACCGACCAATGAACACTTGATCTTGCGATTTATTTTTACTGATATAAAAATTGAGAGTTTAAATTTTATTAATAACAAGCTATGGCCTATGAAGATAAGCATTCTCTTTTTTACGTAGACCCCTCCGATTTAGAAAGCAACAATATTAAATTATTATTATTATTATAATTATAATAAAAATTATGATAATAATAATTATAATAATAATAATCATAATAATAATAATAATAATAATAATAATTATTATTATTATTATAAAAATAATAATAATAATAATAATATTTATTATTATAATAATAATAATAATATTGAGTGTTGGATATAAAAGGAATTTGTTAATATTGAAGAGGATATTTTTGTCCAAGTTCATTAAGATGCTCCTCTTAATGGTTTAGATTTGATTTTGTATCTCAACCATTTAGAGGCATTCAGATGTAACAAAAAAAAAAACAAACAACTTTGTTCCTCTTAGCGATTAAGAGGTTGTCCATTAAAAGCCATTAAGACACAAACAAACAGCACCTAAGTTATCTCCACCCCTCCGGTCCAGAAGGCAACAACGGTAAATTATCTCCACTTCTCCAGCTTAGAAGGCAACAAAAATAAGTTATCCTCACCCCTCCGATCCAGAAAGCAACATCAATAATAACTCATAACAAAATTATTATTACATTATTTATTTTGAAATATTATTTTAGGCAATGCATAATATTTAATTTTTTTTATCCTTTTCTATCCTTCTAAATTCTTCCACTTTTAGAGTGAAAGTTTTGAATAAAAAATAAAATCAATTTTACTTTTGTTAACGTCCCCAAATGACCAAAAATAAGTCAACCTGCACGGGAAAAATTAAGGCTTGATGATGATGATGTAAGCTCTTAGCAATTTCATGTCTTCAATATTAGAAGGAATAAAGGATGGATCTATATTATTATAAGAAAAATTGATCCAAATGATATTTTTTTGCACTACTAATTGTATTACGAGTTAGCTTTTAGCTATACCATAAAGTCAAGTCCTATATATATCGCTATAAAATAATAAAAGTATGGTATAATTATATCATTATCATCAGAAATTTTCCAAAGATAATTAAGAGAGTATTTTCATAATGGATTATGCATGCAATATTGAACTGACAAACTTCCATAAGAGAATAGTATTTTCTGTTGATACGTTAACACGATTAATAAATAAATTAATTTTAGTATTAGGTATATTGACATAAACAATTCAATGGGTAATCTTAACATTTATTTATATAATATAATACTTATAACTTATTACGATACGACATAAATTCACTTAACACGACACAATTATTACTACTAGCAGAAAGTTTAAAGTAAATACAAAATCTTATAAGATTTACAAAGAGTCCACTGCTGTATTAGTGGCTAGCTAGTCAAAAATATTTGAAGCATCCAGCGCGTTATATAAAACCATGGTAAGCTCACGGTTTGTAATTTCCACTAATACCTCTTAATATTTTAAGAATAATTGAAACCAACAACACCAAACATTCAAAACCGGTGGTTTACAACAAAACCGCCTGCGAGGAACTTATTTTTAGTACGTATATCGTTATTGGTTCAATATTTGTAGTCAATTTCAAACTAGCCAGCAATTCTTTTGATTTCTACTTAGAGAATTATTTTATTGTGGGGCCATTTTATTAGCATAATTGTAGAATAAGGTTGTCTACAATGTTCTCAATTCTGATTCCGCGCAACAAGGAGCCCAACTTATTTTAATTTAATACTAAATAGGTCTTAGTTAAATTTGGTTAAAATTATTTATTCTAAAGAGTAAAATTATGTTATTTTATTAAATATTTTTAACGAAACTTGACTAAGATATTGTCTAATATAATATTTTTCCTTGCTACATGTAGAAATGTTATACGATTTCGTTTTTATTTTATTTTTTATATTAGAATTTAAAATTAATATATATTTTAAGAGGTTATTTAAGGAATGAGTTAGGTCCCAAATGCCAAAAATCTTACAAATACAACACATCTCATTACACAATATAATTGTAAGCACAAATCTAGACGGGGTTCATAACTCTCCAAGGACCAAAATTGCATTCTTATTCTTTTGTCCACCTTCAAAAACAAACAAACAGCGTGTCAAAACAAGCTGGTTTCCTTCATGGTGGATGGGGGTGGAATAGTCAAATTCTAAATACATACACACACTCCTCTCTCTCTTGAACCGTAAGAGTTTTGTTCGATCACTTTTTTAAAATGAGAATTGTTATAGTCTTATTTTTTATTCAAGTTATAATATTATTTTTATTTAAAATGATATTTGCATTTTGGGAGGGAGGAGTAATATATAAATGATTTTTTTAATGTGTGCCTTTAAGGCACATACTAAGTGCAAAAATCGATGTATAATATTATTTGTTTATGTAGGCGCACTGAATTTAATGTATAAAAAAATAATATACTAGTAGACCCCATGTATTGAATTCAGTGCAACTATATAAAAAAATAATTTTTAGCGGGTCCTATCTCTTATTTTTCAGTGTGTGCCTTTAAGACACACATTAAACGGACTCATATATAAAATGAAAAAACGTCATATTCTCTATCACAATTAATTATGTTATATTATTAATTGGTGACCTTAAAAGAAAAAAAAATATGATATTTTTAAAGCAAATTTATTCACAAAATGTACAGTTTAATAACATAATATAACTCTATATTGTATCATGGAATTAAATAGTTGCGTAAAAAAATTCATTTTTTTTTAAAATTTGAAGGAATACTATTTTCTTTTCTACAGGAGAAATAGTTTAATGATAGAGGACATATAAAGGAAGAACAAAATTAAATATATATATTCTAAATTAATAATTATATAATACTTTTTATGTGTTAAAAATTACATTTATAATATGATACCTCTAAATAAATTTAGTGAGTCAAAGCCGTCAGCTACTCAGCTCCCTCTCCCAAATCGTGGGAATGTTTTTGAACACACATTTATACGTGTGTAACACGAATATACTTGTACTATAAACATCCAGAAATGAACCTTTTTAACTTAAAAAATAAAAACATTTTGTAAGAAGACCACAGTGACCCCACGCCTACCCTCGAGACAAAACCGCCCCTGGTTTCTTCTTCTCCACGCTCGAGTCTTGTCTAAAACCCCACCTATAAATCTCACCGCAGATCTTTCTTCCTCTCTCACTGCAACTCAACCCAAAATTCAAACAATCATCAATTCTACACCTCTCTCTCTCTCTACATATATATATATATATACACACACACAGGTGTATACTATATCGATTTTGATCATCATTCATTTATAAGTACTCAGAAATGGACACTAAGATCGGGGCAATTGATGCTTGCAAAGCCACTAGCAACGATGTGGGCTGCCTACCTAGCAAGGGCTTCGTTTCCACCATTCACAACAGCACTCCCATCGGCTTCAACTCCGGCGAAGCCACCCTTGGCCGCCACTTGGCTCGGCGGCTGGTCCAGATCGGCGTGAACGACGTCTTCTCCGTTCCCGGCGACTTCAACCTCACCCTGCTTGACCATCTTCTAGCCGAGCCGGGGCTCAACCTTATAGGCTGCTGCAACGAGCTCAACGCCGGGTACGCTGCCGATGGCTACGCTCGCTCTCGTGGCGTCGGCGCCTGCGTCGTCACCTTCACCGTTGGTGGACTGAGCGTGCTTAACGCGATCGCCGGCGCATATAGTGAGAATCTCCCCCTCATTTGTATCGTCGGTGGGCCCAATTCGAATGACTACGGGACTAACAGAATTCTCCACCACACGATCGGACTACCAGACTTCAGTCAAGAGCTTCGCTGTTTTCAAACTGTCACTTGCTTTCAGGTAGTCCCATAATTAACTTCTCTAAAGAAATATATATAATATATAAATATATTTGATTGTTGTGTTTATATTTATATACATGTGCATGTGGATTTAATGGGTGATTATTTTTATATAGTATATGCATCCTACATGTTTAATTGATTTGTGGGATCTGTTGTTAATGGTGTGATTGTGGGTTTAGGCTGTGGTGAACAATTTGGAAGATGCACATGAACAGATTGACACTGCCATATCAACTTCCTTGAAAGAAAGCAAACCTGTATATATAAGCATAGGCTGCAACTTGCCGGCGATTCCACATCCTACATTTAGCCGAGAGCCAGTTCCATTTTCACTCTCACCCAAGTAAGGCTTTTCCCCTTTTCTGGGCATACTTTAATATAAATGCGTTTACGGGCCCCATTTTAGAAAATCCCCAAATTTTTTAGAGTGTCCATGGAGATGCTATGAGTGAAAAAAATGTGTGTACGTGTGTCCATACATACCATGGCATACTAAACAACACTCTTTCTCTTGGTAAACTCAATCTTAATTTTAAAGATTACAAGCTTCAATTCATAAAATTACCAAACATTAGATTAGTGACTTTTTAACTCCTCCCTCGCTAAATTATCTCATTAAACTAAAACAAAAAAAACTCTTCTCCTCTCTCTCTCTAACACACGGTGTGCTCCATCCTCCATCAACTAGAGTTTTCATAATTCATTGCAACACAAGGGATATGGTTCAGATTATTCCGAACTAAAAGCCAATATTTGAGATCATTTCAAGTTGTTTTGTTTCATAATTTTAAAATTTTTTGTTATATATTTTAACTATACTATATATTGTGTTTGTTTATGACTTTGTGTTTGTTTGGTTGATATATAGTTATAATATAGTTTTAGAAGACAATCGAGTGGATACGAAAAATAAAAAATAAAAGAAAAAGAAAAATAGATCAATTAATAGAGTCTCAAAAAGGATCTCTTGATAAATTTGTTACTAGTAACAAAAATAATGTTACAAAAGATTTAGATGAAAATTTTGAAAATGAACAAGTAGATAATAAAAAATATTAATACCAAAAATAGAAAGCCTCATTTAGAAAGACCCTAAATTAACTTGAGTCACCTTTAGTTGGGTTGAGTTTAAATAAAGATGTAATTATATTGTTTTCAAGTATTTTGCTGTGGGTTCATGTCCAATTTCTTTCTTTCTTTCTTTTTTTTTTTTTTTCCGGGGTGTAGATTGAGCAATCAGATGGGTTTGGAAGCAGCAGTAGAGGCAACAGCAGAGTTCTTGAACAAGGCGGTGAAGCCAGTGATGGTGGGTGGCCCAAAATTACGTGTGGCCAAGGCTAATGATGCTTTTGTTGAATTAGCAGATGCTTGTGGTTATGCACTTGCTGTGATGCCATCAGCAAAAGGACTAGTGCCCGAGCATCATCAACACTTCATTGGGACTTATTGGGGTGCGGTGAGCACAGCTTTTTGTGCGGAGATTGTGGAATCAGCCGATGCTTACTTGTTTGCTGGGCCAATATTCAATGATTACAGCTCTGTTGGGTATTCTTTGCTTCTCAAGAAGGAGAAGGCAATCATCTTGCAACCTGATCGTGTGACGATCGGAAATGGTCCTACATTTGGGTGTATTCTGATGAAGGATTTCTTGAAAGCACTTGCTAAGAGGCTTAAGTGCAACACCACTGCCTATGAAAACTACCACAGGATTTATGTTCCTGAAGGACATCCCCTCAAATGTGAGTCCAATGAGCCTTTAAGGGTTAATGTTCTGTTCCAGCATATACAGAATATGTTGTCCAGTGAGTCGGCTGTGATTGCTGAGACAGGGGATTCTTGGTTCAATTGCCAGAAGCTGAAATTGCCACAGGGATGTGGGTGAGCATTGGATTCAATCTTAGTTTGGTTATTAACTTACTAATTATTTTGGCTTTCATATTTTAACTATGGTTGAGAAAAATTGGTTTGCAGGTACGAGTTCCAAATGCAATATGGATCGATTGGTTGGTCAGTGGGAGCAACTCTTGGGTATGCACAGGCTGCTCAAGATAAGCGAGTGATTGCTTGCATTGGTGATGGCAGCTTCCAGGTACACACTACATATTTAGTCCCTAATCTTAAGTAATTACTGTGGTAGTTTAGAATGCTAATATCTCCATGGAAAGATCTTGAATTTTGCTGATATGGCAACTCTTTTAAGTAAGTTTGCATCACTCACAACTTGAAAGTGAAGACTATGAGTGGACGACCAACTGTATTCATTCACCTATTATGCTGCTCAATTTGCTATGGCTATACCTAATACCTTACCTGGTTGATACCTGGCGGCAGGTTACTGCACAAGATGTGTCCACGATGCTGCGATGTGGGCAGAAGACTATCATTTTTCTGATAAACAATGGTGGTTACACCATTGAAGTTGAAATCCATGATGGACCTTACAATGTGATCAAGAACTGGAACTACACTGGCTTGGTCGATGCAATCCATAATGGTGAAGGCAAATGCTGGACAACTAAGGTGAGTTGAGAAACTTAATTCACTTTTTGAAATGGATCACACTGAACTGTGACACAATCAAATTCCTTTTATTTACACTGTTTTATAAAATCTGATTGTAGGTCCGTTACGAAGAGGAGCTAATTGAAGCAATCGAGACTGCAACCGGAGCCAAGAAAGACTGCCTATGCTTCATTGAAGTGATTGTTCACAAGGATGATACAAGCAAAGAGCTGCTGGAGTGGGGGTCTAGGGTCTCTGCTGCTAATAGCCGCCCGCCAAACCCACAGTAAATTTATGCTGTTGCTGGAAAAATGAGTGGATTCTGATTGTGTTCTAAATTAAGCCAATCAGTTTACGTTTCTTAATTCATGATGCTTATAATTATGTTTAGTCAAAACGAGTATTATTTACTATGTGCAGAGATTCCTGGTTGTGTGTGTATATTCTCCTTGATTTATGTTATCTACGGCTATTTTTGCAAGTTTTATTTCAAAAATGAGATAGTGTTTTTGACATTTTGTGTTTCGGGAGGTGAATGAAAGGGATATGAAATGGACTTGGTTATCTCAATAATGAAGCATGATGCCCAAGTATCTTTTCTTGATCTACCTTTTGAAATTTTGAGACTTCTCTCCCATGAAAATTGTGGATGCCCTTTAAAGTTGGAAGCATATATTTTTTTTGGAGAGATTAAAGCTGAAAGGGGTCAATTTTGAGCACAGTTAGTTCCCCCCCTTTTTTTTTTGGAGAGATTAAAGCTGAAAGGGGACAATTTTGAGCATAGTTAGTTCCCTTGAAACAAGTTTGTAAAGAGTATTAATGGAGATGTGTATTGGCTTGATTGCTAGTATTAGGTAGATAAAAAATACACGTTGAGTTATTGGGTGGCTTCAGTTATCCTGACGACCCGTCACCCGTTGAAAATGGCTCAACAGGTACTGCGAAATATTAAGTACTCATCTTCACTTTTGATAGACGTCGTCGGTCTTAAATTTAACCAAGTGAATGCCATCAACACCAACCAAAGCGCATATCTCTTCCCTAAAAAAAATAATTATTTAACATATATATATATATATATATATATATATATAGCAAATCAAATATATTAAAAAAGATATATGTTTGTCCCAGAATAAAAATCCTAAAAACTTATAAATTAAAATTAAAGTTAACTAAAAACTTCTCATTAGAATCAATTCCATTAAAACATTTAATACTACTTTCAACTTCTAGAGTGACGTTTAGTTCGCATCAAATCAATATAATAATTCCGTAATATAATAGGTTATTACATGGATGTGATATTTATTATGTTTGTTTTACCTATTACATGCATTAGTCTATTATGGGTATATTACTATTATATTAATTTTTAAACTTTTCATTACATTCTTCAATTGATGTATTAGTCATTTATGCCCATAATACAATGTCATAAAAAGCAAAATAATAATTACAATTGATTTGATATTTTGACTTATAATTTATATTATTCATTACATACAATTATATAATTTAGTGAACCAAACATAATTTTGAACATAATATAATAATATTACAATTATTATGCAAATACCAAAAACTAACCAAATAAATATGTCGTAATAACATATTGTCATTATATTACAATTCTATTGTATTACGTAGACAATTGTATTATATCAAATTTATATTTGGTGAACCAAATCCCACCTAGGGATTTGAATTCCTTCAAAGTCATTGTAACTTCTCAACTAATTTCATATTTTTTTGTACTTGAAAAAAAATACTTCATAAATATGTATAAAGAATATAAATAAAAAATAATTAATATTAAGGATATTATAGAAATATATTTTAAAAAATAAAATTATTTATGGAAAGTGAACCGAGAGAAAGAGCTTTGGCTACGGATGCTAATTGGTTAGGCAAATGAATTACATCTCTTATTATCTATTTTATAAAGGGTGAGGAAGAAATATAACATCTTATCTTCACTTAATATTCATTCAACTATAGGGAAGGGTGCATACATTTTCCTTTGGCAAGTGGTAATTCAGTAAACATCATCGTTCAGCTCTCCTTTGGCGGAAGGAGAAAAAATGTATTTTTATTTTTAAAATTATATTTAAAAGTGTTTTAATAACATGATGAAAATGTTGTTTATATAATTTTTGATTGAGAGAAACTAAAATTTAATATGCTTTAAAGTATATTTACAATATCTAAAAAAATATATGTTTAATACTAAATCTACCAAAATATTTTCAAAAATTACTGTAAATATTTATTAAAGACAATAATCCTTTCGCATCACCCTTTTTTCAGAATCGGTTTTTTACCGAACCGGTCCAAAACTGGTACCGGCGGTACCGGGTTTTTTCAGTTCGGTTTTTTCAGTTTTTTTGTAATAATCGGTATCGGTAACGGTTTTGGGTTTTTGTAAATTCGGTACATTTCGGTATACCGAAAAAACCGAAATAAATAATAATTATTATTTATAAATAATAATTATTATAAAAATGAATTAAATAATAATTATTATTTAAAAATTATTATTATTATTATTTAAAAATTATTATTTAAAAAAAGGTAATTTTTAATTATTATTTATAAATTTTAATTATATATAATATATGCGGTTTTACCGAAAAACCGAACCGAAAAAACCGAACCGATTTTGTACGGAACCGGTACCAAACCGATAATTCGGTATCGATATCGGTTCTTGATTTAGTGGTATTTTCGGTTCGGTACCGATTCGATTTTTTCGGTTCCGGTTCGATTAAAAACAGATGAACACCCTACGCACCACCGCTAAAAGGTAATTTATTTTTCAGCATATTCATCTGCCAAACGGCAGACTGACTACAGTTCTAATTTCGAG
The DNA here is from genome assembly GCA_947179155.2 of Hedera helix. Lineage (NCBI taxonomy): Eukaryota > Viridiplantae > Streptophyta > Magnoliopsida > Apiales > Araliaceae > Hedera > Hedera helix. The sequence goes on from OX359274.1 coordinate 48,914,098, forward strand.
TTGGGATCTCACCTTTAGTAACTGCATGCTCATAATTTTATTTTATTTTTGTCAAAACATGATCGTTTCTGAAAGTGAGGAGTAAGCAGAGTGTATGCATAGATTTTTCATAAGAAAAAACAGCCTCAGTTGCATGATTCCTAATTATCATTTTTTATTTTCTGGCAGCAGGTGGTTGTTCCAAGTTTCCTCCCTCCACAACAAATCGACATAATACTACAAAATTATTAGGACCGAAATTGATTTTTCCAGTACCTAGTTTTATTTAGAAAACAGATATTTTTATATGATTTTTTAGTATTTACACATAAAAAGTATTATTATAGGTCTAAAACGATTATTTTAATCATCGCTATAAATTTATAATGACAATTTATATAAAAAAATACCACTTCCCTTTATTTCAGTTGGGTAAATTCAGTTGCTTAAAAATGAGAGTTTTCTCTAGCGGTTGACTTGACAATCTGAAACTTCATAGATTAAATTATGTTTTATGAAAGTTTTAATGTCCGTAAAAGGAAAAATAAAAAAAATTAAGAAAAGACCAGCACTAGACTTTTGACGAGATGAAATAATATTTCAAAATAACCATAATCAAATCCATGAGAATTTAGGGGTCAAATGAACATCAACTTTCATGAGAAATTTCAATGGTAAAGGGCAAAGAAAAATTGACAACAAACCGCGTCCATGCAATTCGTACAAAACCATTAATACACGCAAAAACACGCAGTGCCAGTTTACTTCGACGCCCAGTTCTTCCTCTCACCATTCACTTCTCTTCTCTTCATCCTCTCAACTCTCAAAAGTTGAAGTAGTTTAGACTCGCAAGTAAGAAAAAGGACAAGTTGATACTAGTAGTTTTCATGTTTCAGTCTTACGGGTGTGTCTCAAATTAGTGTCCAATGAAAATTCGACTCTTTTCGTGGCTTTTCTTGATACCCATGTTCCAAATCTAGCTGGGCATCCATATTTTATTGGTTTCCGGCCAATGTCTCGATGATCAGAAATCTTTGTTGCTCCAGTTGAAGAACGGTCTTCCGTTCAACACTTCATTTTCAACCAAGCTGGTTTGGTGGAATCAAAGTACAGATTGCTGCAATTGAGAAGGTGTAACTTGCAACAAAAGTACTGGTCATGTTATTGGACTAGACCTGAACAGCGAGTCCATCTATGGTGTAATCAACAGTTCCAGTACTCTTTTCAGTCTTCAGTTTCTTCAGAGATTGAATTTGGCTTATAACAGCTTCAGTTATGCAGAAATTCCATCTGGGTTAGTTTGACATATTTGAATTTGTCAAACTCTATTTTTGCTGGTCAAACTCTGTTTTTGCTGGGCAAATTCCGAATGGAGTCTCGCGTATGACAAGGTTGGTTATTCTTGATCTCTCCACCCTTTACTTCGCTGGAATTCGTTCGCTAATACTTGAGAATCCCAACTTAACCATGTTTGTTGAGAACCTCACAGAACTTACTGAACTTTATCTGGATGGTGTAAATATTTCAGCCCAAAGATATGATTGGTGCCAAGCCATATCATCTTCATTGCTTAATTTGCAAGTGTTGGTCCTATTGATTCCTCTCTTGCAAAGCTTCAGTTTCTTTCAGTGATCCGTCTCAGTCAGAACAATCTGTATGCTCCAGTTCCAGAATTTTTCGCAAGTTTCAAGAACTTGACAGCCTTACATCTCAGTTCATGTAACTTGAGGGGAACATTCCCAGTAAGGATCTTGAAGGTGCCAACTCTAAAGACTTTGGATTTGTCAAACAACAAACTACTTCAGGGTTTTTTGCCAGAATTTCCCCAAAATAGATCCCTCCCAACCCTGGTGTAGGCTCCACAAAATTTTCAGGTTCGTTGCCAGATTCTATTGGTAACCTTGGCTCGTTGTCTAGGATGGAGCTGGACAATTGCAATTTCAGTGGAAAGATCCCAAATTCAATGGCAAACTGTAAGCAACTTGTTTATTTGGATTTCTCAAGCAATAACTTTTCTGGTCATATCCCTTCATTTCAGAATTCTAAGAATTCCACCTACTTGGACCTCTCCCACAACAAATTACACAGTTCAGTCCTTTCCACTCACTTTGAAAGCCTTGCAAATCTTGTAAATGTCGATCTGCAATTCAATGCTTTCAGTGGGAATATTCCGCCAACTTTGTTTGACCTCCCATCATTGCGGAAGATTCAGCTTTCCCACAATCACTTCGATGGTTTACCGGCTAATTTTTCCAATGCATTCTCCTCTAAGTTGGATACACTTAATTAAAGTAGCAACAATATGAATGGGTCTATTCCTACGTCTTTGTTTGACCTCAAAAGTCTCAACTTCCTCCCTCTCCTCTAACAAATTCACTGGCAAAATTCAGCTAGAAGATCTTAAGAAACTCGGCACCAGTCTCTATCTTTCATACAACAGATTGTCAGTTGAATCAAGGCGTAATAACAATTCTAGCATATCTCTATTTCCCCAGCTCAGCACATTAAAATTGGCTTCCTGCAAGCTGCAAAGCTTTCCTAATCTAAGAAACCAATCAAAATTGTCTTATTTAGACCTTTCTGACAACCAAATTGGTGGAGACATACCAAACTGGATCTGGAATATTATAAATGGAGTTCTCGCATATTTGAATCTTTCTTCAAACCGGCTAGTGAATCTCCAAGAACCTTTTGCTATTCCTAATCTAGGTGTCCTCGACTTACACTCCAATCAACTCCACGGGGAGATCCCAATAACACCACAAAACGCTATCTACGTGGATTACTCCACCAATTTCTTCAACTTGCCAATCCCTGCTAATATTGGTTACAACCTCACCTACGCTTATTTCTTTTCTGTTTCAAACAATGGACTCAGTGGGTCCATCCCTGAATCAATAGGCAATGCTCGTTATCTTAAAGTTCTTGACTTGTCCAACAATAGTATGGTTGGCATGATAACATCATGTATATTTGACTTGAGCAAGACTCTTGGGGTTCTGAATCTTGGAAAAAACAAATTCACTGGCAGTATTTCTGGAACATTTCTGACAAATTGTGTTCTAGAAACCCTAGACCTTTATGGAAATATCTTAGAAGGGAAGGTTCCGGAATCTTTGGCCAGTTGTACCAAATTAGAGGTGTTAAACTTTGGGATCAACCGATATATGATACCTTCACATGCTTTTTGAAAAACTCTTCAAATCTGCGTGTCTTGGTTCTGAGCTCCAACATGTTCCATGGAGGTATCGAGTGTCAAGAAGAAATTAACGCTGGGCAGAGCTTCAAATCATTGATATAGCTTCTAACCATTTAGGCGGGAGTTTGTCAGAAAACTTCTTTAGTTGGAAAGCTATGAAGGAGGACAAGAATGATGTCAATTACCTGAGTTTTGAGTTCCTGCAACTTAATACCTTTCGGTACCAGGATGCGGTGACAGTTACCATGAAAGGGGTAGAGTTGGAGCTCGTGAAAATTTTGACCCTCTTCACCACTGTTGATATCTCAAACAACAGTTTCGAAGGGGATATTCCACTCAAAGTTGGTGAGCTTAAATCAGTTTTATCTCTCAATTTTTCACATAATGCACTTACAGGCTCAATCCCACCATCAATTGGAGACCTGATACAGCTTGAATCATTAGACCTCTCCGTGAACAAGCTAACTGGAAATATCCCAGAGGAGCTCAGACATATTTCATTCCTTGGATTCTTGAACTTGTCAAATAATCAACTCACTGGACAAATCCCAATAGGCTCCCAATTTCAAACCTTTTCTGAAACTTCCTTTGAAGGAAACAAGAGATTATGTGGGTTTCCAGTGAACATAAGTTGTAATGAAGCTCAAATTGTACCAGCATCAGCACCAACTGATGAAGCGACAAGCTCAGATTCAGTCTTTGATTGGCAATTCATATTCACTGGGTTGGGATTTGGGGTAGGAGCAGGCGTAGTTCTTGGGCTTCTTATGTTATCGAAGCAGGGGAGACATTGGTGGAACAAATGTATTGATGAACGTCTGATTATGATTCTTCCAACGTTCGGAATAAATTACAACGGCCAAGATGATGTAACGGTTGAGTCAGAGGATGATATTGAAGAAGAGACACCGGACGATGCAGAAGACTCGGATGACGAAGATGAGATGGAAGATGGTGTGTTAGGAGGAAGATATTGTGTTTTGTTATAAAATAGACATGTTCAAAAAGACCATTGTACATAATCCAAACTGCCAATGTCATAGCTCAACACCCATATATTCTAATTCCCCATCTTTTTCTTCTTCGGGGCCATTCTGAAATGACTTTTTTTTTTTTACTTAAAGTTAAAATTTTATTATATTTATAAGTTAAAATTTTAGTAAATTTATAAGTAAAAGTGTTCGGCATCATTTTTACTTATAAATCGGGAATTATAAGTAATAGTTGTGGAGGTGTTCGGCTAATAATGATTTATAAGTTAAGTAAAATGTAAAGATTATTAAAATGTCTTTTAGTAAGAAGAATGTAAAAAAATTAAAGAGGGGTAGTTTTGTCATTTCATTAGAATTGACCAACTTAAAAAAAATGACTTATAAATCATTTTTTTAAAGTTTCAAAAATCTACTTTTTTTTTGACTTTTTTTTCGACTTATAAGTTAAAAAAAAAAAGTAACAACCGAACACTAATAATGACTTACCAACTTATAAGTTTGGTTGATCAACTTATAAGTTGGCGCCGAACACCCCCTTCATAGTCATAACTCTCTAAAAAAAATTCTCCCTTCTTTTCTTCTCTTCTAATTTTATTTCTTTTTAGCCAAAGTTTGTATAGCATCAAATCTACAGTTAAATCGGTCGGTTTATTCGGTTATTCGGTTTCGTAATTGATAATTTGATATTTATTATATTGTCAATTTTTCATAATAATTAATAAATCACTAACTCAATAACTACTAATTATAATAGAAGTTTTCTAAATTCGAAAAATAAAAATCACCTAACTCACTCACTAGAATAAAAGTTTTGCAAATTCGTCACAATAAAAACATATAATAAATATATAATTATATAAAATAAATATTTATTAGAAAAGTATATAAATTATATTATAATTTTAAATTGTTCGGTCGGTTTGGTCGGTTTCGATTTTTTGAGAAGTTAAACCAAACCGGCCGAACTAGTTTCGATTTTTTAGTTTTATAGTGTTCGGTTTTTCGGTTTTATATTTTTCGGTTTGAAATAGTAACGGTTTGGTTCGGTCCGGTCGGTTTTTCGATTTTGGTCGATTTTGTGTGCACCCCTACTCATTTATCTTTGGTGATTTCTAGTTTAGGTAGTCATTGAGGAATTTTATCAAACAGGTATAATAGTATAAAACTGTCAACTAATTGCAAACCTTTATGTAAATATACTCATTCAACACAAAATTAATAACAAGCAGAGATTATGTAGTCTTCAACATCAATTAACACCACATTGCAACAAGTCACTAACTTGATCACCAATAATTCGATACAAATGTTAAATGTGTATATAGTGTGGAAAATGAAGTAGACAAACTTTAAAAATCAGGAAGAACATGATATATTGTAAGATCTGAGTGAGAGAATACGGTTTGTACCATATATGAGAAGCCATTGAAGTTGATAGCATCGGATGTGACTTCATCCTTGTTCCCACTTTGTTTTCTGAGCTCTGTACATGAACATAAAAATTAGATTTATAATTTTACCTATTTATAGTTTTATCCCCAAGAGTTTTTCTTATTTTCTTTTCTCTTTCTTCGGAGCAGGAGCGAAATTTAAAAATTCGGTATGTAACCAAGCGACTGGGAATCAGGTATTCATTAATATAGATTTATTGAAGGGTAAATTACATGGAGGTCCCCCATATTTGATATTAAAACAGACAATACCTCGGACCAATTTATGTGTCTCGATCGAGACTAAATCTACATTGGCCTGCTACATTTAAGAGGATTCTCCCGGATACTGGGCCCAAGGTTCTAACTGAAAAAATTAAGTAAGAGAGTAAACTTTCCTAATCACCGGCCAACTGTTTTAGGTTAATTGTAAAAAAAGTTACTGGGACTGGGAGGTATTTGCAACCACTTAAACAAGTATGGTTTGGACTAGGCATATTTGAAAGGAATAACGTTGTAATCTTTTTCTTTGAAATGAATATTCCAAAGTCCAAGATTTGATAATAAAATCAAAATCTAATGAAATATTGAAACGCAGGACAAGTCATTAGTTCAATTTTTTGTATATCGAGTATTTATTTATTTTGGGGATAAAAAAGATGGATTATAAATATAAAAGAACGGTTCAAGGTTATCCAAAATACAAATTCTAAACTAATTTAATTCTAAATTTTGGGCACAAGCCCATACAAACATTTCCTTGCTACATAAAATCCCAATATTCATAACTACATTATATACTACACTTCATTAACTAATTAACTAATTAATAGGTGGATAGCATAATTAAAAGAAAGGCCTAATTTAATTACATAACCAGGTGGCCACCATGATCAGTTAATAGATGCACCAATACCAAAATGCATGTTTTGATCAATTTCACATAAGTGGGACCAATAATCAGCTGGAAACCCAACTTGTGGCATCTGATCATGATCAGAAGCTTGTGGGTTGACCTCCTCATGCTCATTCATGATCATCAGCTGTTGCTCATCAGAATTATTTATTCCTAAGGGCATTAATGTTGTTGGGTCATGATCAGTATTATGATCGCCCACACGATCATAATCAAACTGCTGATGATTAAGCCACCAAATCTGAGTTTTGAGGAACTTGACATATTGAATAGCTTCCTCTAACATGGAGACGGTGTCCATCTTGGTGCCCCCAGGTACCAAGCTCTGCAAAATCTTGAACCTTGCACTAATCCTGTGCCTCCGTTCTCTTGCCGCTACGCTTTGTGGGTCCGTCGATAGCTTTACCTCTTTGCTGCTGCTGATTTTCTTCCCCTTTTCCTTCTTCTTCTTCTCCTCTAATTTGATCCCATTAGAAGATGATGAGTGCTCATTATAACAGAAGTTATTGGGGTTGTTACCGTATAGAAAGTAATCCATTGCTTTTCTCTCCCTTCTTCTTGATTTCTAGCTGCCAACTTGCGCAGGTTTCAAAATGTATTGTTACTAGCTAAAGCTAGCACATTAATGACTAGAAGACCTGGAGAAAAATGTTCAAGAGATGATGTATATATAGAGAGAGCACAGGAGAGAGAATAAAGTACTATTTATACATATATTTTACTGAATAGAATAGGCATTAGAGGTGCAAAAATACACTTCGTTCTCAAGTTTAATATACTATATGATAAAATATTATAATTTTTATTACGGTTAAACCCAGTAATATATTATAAAAATAACTACAAGTCTACAACTAAATGAATAGTAAATATAATAAAAGTGGTCATAATATTTTTATTATAAAATTTATTAATTTTCACCACAATTTTTTTTTGTTTGTTTGATAAATACTAACATCACAATTTCATTTGAGTAGTTTTGTATTATTGAACTTGTGCGTATTGTGTAGGCATCGATTCGGTCTGAATATCATGAACAAATTATATTTTTGGAACAATTTCATATTCTAGTACATTTTAAGAAAATCTTACAATAATAGTACACTAAAAAAATATTTATAGATCTATTGCATATGTAATTTTTTATTACATAGTTAATGTAGTCAGTTATTAGTTTAAATTAATTGGAGTGCTGATGTGGCCATGATCTCTTTAATTTAATTGAATAATTTTAAAATTCAAAATTTAAAAAGTCAATCACTATTATTTTCGGTGAGACCAAATTAAAGAGGAAGGGGCGAGAATAGTTGAGCTTCATTTCTTCAATCATGAATAGTTTTCAGTAGAGAGAAAAGGAAGTAAGGAAGTAAGATGATGAGAAGGGAAAATATATCAAGTATTTTATGGTTTTGACTTTTGATGGTCTGTCATGCATTATGTCATTCCTTTTCTTAAACAGGAGGATCTTCTTCTCTGTTACTCGCTTACCATACTTTCCGGCCTCTTCTTCTCTCTCTACTTTCTCTATCCATTGTTTTGTCTCTTAGATTATTCCAACACGGTATTCTAATCACCCTCATTTTTCTGGTAAAGGTCTTAATCTATAAGAGAAATCCGAACCACATGTCAGCGATTTCCACAGTTGGGGTCACGTTCCTATCGATTTTGATGCTTTAAATTTTTTTCGTATGAAGGTAACCAAATCTTGAATCTAAGTAACCAGGCAATAGTACGAAGGTAACCAATTCAACACGATGATCAATGAAAGACTGCACAACTAAATCTAAGTAACCAAACACTAGTATGGAGGTAACCAATTCCCGAATGTGTAGTAAATAGTTTTGGTTACCTTTGTTATAAAGGTTGGTTACCTTTGTATTAAGGTTTGGTTACCTTTGTATTAAGGGTTGATTACCGTTGTAATAAAGGTTGGTTACTTTTGTATAAATGTTACGAATGTAACCAATTCAATACGATGATCAATAAAAGACTACACAACTAAATCTAGGTAATCAAACACTAGTATGGAGGTAACCAATTCCCGAATGTGTAGTAAATAGTTTTGGTTACTTCTGTTTTAAAGGTTGGTTACCTCTGTATTAAGATTTAGTTACCTTTGTATTAAATGTTGGTTACCTTTATATTAAATGTTGGTTACCGTTGTAATAAAAGTTAGTTACTTTTGTATAAATGTTTGATTACCTTTGTATTTAAGGTTGATTACCTTTTGTATTAAGGTTTTGTTACCTTTGTATTTAACCAATGCAACTATTATGTACATATATTTCTCTTTCTTTCCTCCGCCCAATTATTGGTTGCGAATCGATTTTTAGACACGCCTTGAAGCACATGAAGGAACGGAGTTCCATAATCAACACAACATCAGTGAATGCATACAAAGGAAATGTAAAGTTGCTGGACTACACATCCACCAAGGCATCCGCCGAACTTACACTTCAGTTGGTCGGCTAAGGCATCCGTGTGAACGGAGTTGCTCCCGGTCCAGTTTGGACTCCATTGATTCCGGCATCATTCGACGAGGAAGAGTGTGTCAACTTTGAAAATCAAGTGCTGATGAAAAGGGTTAGACAGCCCATCGAGATTGCGTTTCCGGCGATCTTTATAATTTAGTTTGATCTATTTGTTTGGGTTTGAAACAATGGTAACTGTCAAATAACAGTATATTATTTTTTTCAGAATTTTAAAGATACGTGTGTAATTAATTTATCCTTATCGCACTCTTTTTATAATTATTTTATTTGTGCACTAATTTTGTAATTTTTAACAAATTGTTGTATATTATTGTAAAGTACCCTATATTTTTTTGGTTCAAATTTAGCTTGGTCTGGTCTGTCAACAAGTCCGCCCTGCCCTGGTCTAGTCTGAGGCTTGACCTGATTTACCCAAAACTCGACTCGATTCACCCAAAGCCCGACCCGGCCTGTTAATTTTCTTTCTTTGCCACTTCAATTCTCTCACTACAGAAGGAAATTTCATTTTGTGACAACTCATTCAATAAACCAAATAAAATTAACATCTTTCAATACGTTCATTCATGCATATTTGTTTATATATGAATAAGGAAATATATGAAAACATATTAGGCAGTGTAATATATTATGATTTTCTTTGTCTAACTAGCAACTTAACATATTCATTTTAATAAATACTTAACGTAAAAAGTCATTTGTAAAATAATAATAATAATAATAATAAAGATACTTTTCATAAAAATAATTTTTTTTAATAATGATAGTATAAAATAATACAATATCTTTTAAACTATATAATATTTTTATTCATTATTGTAATTTGTAAGTTGTAACTTGTAAATTGTAATACATTACTTTTAATTAATATATCAATTACGTTTAAAATTTTAATTGATATTTTTATAATATTTAAAATTATTATAAAAAAAATTAAATAGATCGAACCGACCTAGTCTAGCCTCATCCAAAGTTGACCTGGCATGCAAGCTTGAGCAGACTCTCTTTTCAATGTCAAGCTCAGCCTACAATCCGAAAATTAAAGGCTCGATCCGGTTAATTAATGACCAAGAATTGATAGACCCAAATTAAATCAGGTCAGACCGATATATTGTACATATCTAGTCCAGACTCCAGAAGACCACGTCATTTGAGTCTCAGATTCTCAGCCAATCTTTTGTGCAGGATAAGAGTGTGTCTATTTTCCACGCTAGCTAGTAGACTAGAGCTTTACTAGTAGGCAACAAATGAGGGTTCGTCATGGAGCTAAGCTAGCTAGGTAATAAAACTTTTGCTTTTCTTTTTTGCTTTATTGGATACTCCAGCAAACAATTATGACCCATCAAGATACTATATTGTAGGAGTACTACTTTTATTTATGTATTTTTCCATTAAATATAGGCAATTAAGTGATTTTTTCACTTCAGATCATATGTTTATAATTTACTCTTGTTAACGTTTCTTGACAGCTCAGACCGTCGCGCCAGAATATCTTCAATATAGGAATAAGAGATGACTCAAAATAAATTAACAAGAAAAGGAAAAAAATACTTAATAGGCTAAGAAAATATATATTATGTATACCTGTTCATCTATATTTATAATTTAATTATACTAGTTCAATAGAATTATAGTTCTTAGGATAAGTCTATATGTACAAAAATAAATCATAACATCATCTTTATTATTAAAAAGTATATTTTTATATTAAAATTTGTGTCATACACATCTTTTTAATTAAAATTATATATAAAGACCCTGTTAAAAAAGACAAGTATTACATAAGAGTTGATATTAAATATAATAATTATATAATATCTTAATTTATTTAACAATAATTTAAATTTATTAAACTTAAAAGTCTATTATAGATGATTAGATAATAATAAGGTAATAAGAATAAGGTCCATTAAGATAACTCATAAATGAAAAAAAATATGAGTAATGATATTTTATAATAATTTATATAATAATTTTTATAAAAAATAATAAGACTTATTATATAAATAATAAATCCCATCATTTTTTATAAAATTAAATATATAAATTATTAACAAAATTATTATACATAACAAAGCTCCTCGTAAATATGCAACCCAACGTACGATTCTCAATCCCATTTTCTTGTATCATTTGTAGTAAAGTGAAATATTTAGTCACTCATGTGAATGAAAAAAGTGAAAAAACATAGATATGAAGGAGAGTAAGGGGCGTCCCCAGAAATCGAAGTTGATGTATAAATATGTTGCTGGTGTGTCTGATTCCAAGGACAATCAGATCGTCGATTGACGGATTGTGATGTTATAAATGATAGATTATTGATAATAGAATTTTCTTAATGTGTGCTTTTAGGGCACACACTAAGCGTAAAAAATAATGTATAATATTATTTCTATTTGTTTATGTAGGCGCACTGAATTTAATGTATAAAAAAATAATATACTAATGGACCCCATATATTGAATTCAGTGTAACTATATAAAGAAATAATTTTTAACAGGTCTCATCTCTTGTTTTCTGCACTTAGTATGTGCCCTTCGGACACACATTAAACGGACCCTTGATAATAAAAAGATATATAATAATAACTTTAAAATATCAGGTCACTCTACTCTACGATACGTATACTTTTAATTTTAAATGAATTAAAAAATAAAATATATCTCTTTAAAAATGTAAATACTTACGCTTTTAAATATTGAAGGGGCAAGTATATATATAAATATATATATATGTCAGTCTGGGTTCACTGTTAGGGGTGGGTAGAACCTAATTATTGTTACTTGTTCAATTGAAACTACCACATCTAGCTGCTTCTTTTAACTGTCAGCTCACTCACCATCAGTCACAACTTTTGGTTGATGCTTGGGATGATAATGATAATAGTACAACATCTTGACTGCTTAAATTCTTCAAACATAAACCAAAAATCTTATAAGTAGCAGTAATAATTTCAACTCAATATACAGTGTCAAAATTTTACTATATTTGTATTAAAAGTTGTGCATTCAGGTAAAATTATTTATTGGGCTGAAAATATATATATTAGATCTAGATGAACAAAGCTGATCAGTACTGATGCTATGTGGCAGGGGGAGTAGGTAAAAAAATCATTCTGCAGTAAAAGAAAAAATGTGGTCAGAATGAAAGTACTCCTCCTAGTATTGTCCAATGAGGCTACAAGAAAGGTTAATTTGAAATGACTGTTAATGGCACAGTTGTTTTTACCTCTTTATGGTGAAAAAAAGATTTTGGGGAACTTAAAGTACCTTCGTTGCAGTGTACTTTGTTCAGCACCAAACATCTGTCACCTCTTTTCTCTCTAGCTAGATCTCTCTATATGAATATTATAACTAGATATTTTAATTTCCCCATTACACACTAAATAGATATAAGGAATATACAGAAACTATGAACTTGGTTATACTTATTGTCCAACTAGAAAAGAAAAAGACTAACCAAATAGATAGATGGATGGGGTAATTTGCATTGCATGGTTTGGAGAATTAATAATCATGCATATATATGGATTATATGTATTCGTAGATTGTACGTCAAGCTAGCTATCTCTCTCACACTCTGCAGCTAGAGGAAGGTGATTGGATTAGACAATTCTAAATAAAATGGGAGAGATATGAGATATCTCTGCAGAACAAATACGTGCGACAGTGGATATAATTTTATGTTTGTAATTAATCCAATCGGCTCTTATCAATTCCTATATCCACATTCAATTGATATCCGACTCAAATGAGTTCACGATTTATCATGACTTATTAAATTAAATTTAAAATAAATTAATAATAAATCATAAAATTTTATTTTATGAAATGTTTTATTTTTTCATCTGTTGTATCATAGTTCTACGTTTTTTCTAATCACATATATATCATCTCTTAGTTCTTTCGGTTTTTCCTAATCACATATATAGCATCTCTTCGTTTTTTCTTTCAGTAAAATGTTAATGTAACTTTCTTTCTTTCGTATGAACTAATTTTTCCCAAATTAATTAATATAAATCATTTAATACTAAATTAAGTAAGTTAAAAACAATATCTTAAAATTTAGAGATTAATGTATAGATGAATTGATAAGCTTGCAACTTAGTTTAAATTTAAAATGAAAAGGTACACTAATTATTTAAGTAATGAATATTATGGGAGATGACCTTAAAAAGATATTCATATGTCATACTAAAGTTATCAAAAAATAAAAGTGTTATCTATTAAATTAATAACTCTAAAAATTATTAAAAAAACAAAATTAACGTAATAAAAAACTAAAACTATTATCTCAAGGCACGGGCTTTTAAACTTAAAGAATGAGATTATGTACCATTAGGCTTCAAGCTAGGCTCGTTATTGTATATTTGTACGAGTTTGTATTATTTTTTTTTTTTTTTTTGTGATTTCCCCCCCTTCATACTTCCGTATCACTTACAGGGTGTCAAGGATAATAATAGTATAATTAATAAATTATAATTATTAATTTATTTGTACTTGGCTTTCTTTTCTAATCAATTTTTATTAATGGTCAAAGTAATACATTTGCGACAAATTAATTTCATCCCCTCCATATCCTTTATAATAATATATTACTTAAATGAAATAACATAATGAGATACAAAATGTGACACAAAAATTGCTCTACATTGCATTTATGATATACTAATTTTATGTGGTACGTATACGCATGGTTTTGTGTGTATATTTAATTTTAGAATAATATACAAAATTTCATCACATCGAAAAATAAGACGAGGAAACCAATGTGTAATTAGGGAGAACAAAGTGAAAGTTTAATAAAATTGTAGAGATAAAAGAAAAAGAAAGTTTATGACCCAAAAGTGCAAATGTTTTCAGCCGATATTCCAACTTTATGATATAAAAATATAGTAATAAAACTAAATCACATCCTAATGTAGTAAGACGCACTATATTAGGAGACATATCACAAAAGAATTGGGAGGGCGGGGAGTCCATATAGTAGTGTGTCTCCTAAATATTTACAATTTTAAGAACATTTCAGTTCCGTGTTTAATTCTCATTTTAAAGAAAATAATACGTCTTTCAAATTTATTTCTTCCTCGAGCATGCAAATCAGTAAGAATTGTTCCTCTTATTACCACGTTTAAGGTCCATAACTCTCAAATCCTTCCACGTGTACACTACGTGTTACCACCCCATGCAACACGTACCATTTCTTACTAACACCTGTCACCCAACCCACGCTATAAGATAACAGAATTAATTTAATCTCATACATACAAAAAACAAAAGGCAGCATTCAGCTGTTTCAGCATCACAAATATTTCAATTTTCAATAAAAAAAAAAAAAGGAACTTCAAATTCAGCTCAAAATAAAAGAAAAAAGCCCCAAAAATGGCCGATGAGTTCAGGCTAGTATCGCCCAGTATTGACCACCAAGGAAGATTACCAAGAAAATACACCGGCGACGGTCAAGGCGCCAAGAAAAACCTATCGCCGCCTGTGGAATGGTATAACGTGACGGAGGGGACAAGGACGTTGGCGCTGGTGGTGCAGGATATCGATGCACCGGATCCTGATGGGCCAATTGTGCCGTGGACATGTTGGGTGGTGATGAACATTCCACCGACGTTAAAGGGTCTGCCGGAGGGGTTCTCCGGCAAGGGGGAGGAAAAGGGTGGTGATTATGCTATGATTAAAGAAGGGAATAACGACCTTAAGGTTCCCGGGTGGGCGGCGCCAAAGATTCCGTCAAAGGGGCACCGGTTTGAGTTTAAGCTCTATGCTTTGGATGATGAGTTGCATCTAGGAAATAAGGTTGGTTGTTACGTTAGACTTTTAATACATGTAGATTTGCATGCATGCAAATTATTTCCTCCCCTCCCACAAATAATGCAAATTGAAGAAGCCAAATTTCATTACATATATATGCATATATATTATCATGTTCTCTTCACTTTTGGAAGGGTGACTGACTATAGCTTTTGGACAAAAGTATAAGTTAATCGTAACTTTCTTTTCTCAAATTAAAGGATTGATGTATAAAGTACTTATATGTATTTGGCTCAATTTTACAATGTAATGTTAATTACTACTCCCTCATTACCACACACAAAAAAAAAAAGAAGGCTTTTTGTTAGTCTTTTTCGTATGTATCATATTTATCTTTTTATTGATTGATAATAATATAAAATGACACTATATTCCAAGGTTGCTATATAATAATTTTAGTACCATTCCTACTTCAACTAAATTAAATACATCCTTAATATTTGCTAATTTTTTGCAAATGAGACTTCTTCTTGGAGTAATAGTAATGTTGCTTTTAAATTGTGTGTATATAATTAAGAACTACTCCGACGTATATAGATTTTGTTAATACTCTGTACAATTATCATTATGTGATAGTAATCGGCGCATTGTTGTTGTTGCAGGTGACAAAAGAAAAGCTGTTGGAGGCAATTGAAGGGCATGTGCTTGGGGAGGCGGTTTTGATGGCCATATTTTGAGGAAACACTAATGTGTGTGTGTGTTGAATCCTTAGTTTATGTGACTGTTTTTTATGATCAATACTGCAACCATGTATTAACACTCATCAAAATGATCTGAAATGGCTAGCTGGGATCTGACAATTTTAGTTTGATTTCTTAATTATGATTATTTTTCCGGGTGTTTTGCATTTTTAGTTTGTCATTAGATGCTAGGAAGCTTGTAAGATTTGAGTTCTGCTCTCTTTTTGGATCGCAGTTGGTGGATACTGGAGGTTTATTTTGCTTGTTCTTTACGTTCATGTGGTTATATATATATATGGCCATGTTGTGGCTAAGTTCCCTTTTGGAATAAGTGTCATAATTAAATAGGTGGCTAGCTAGCTAGCTGTGACAAAAGCTTCCAATATTTAGTAGGAATTGATATTTTTACAAATAAAAATAATAATTTTATAAAATTCAAGTCCTTCGTACATGAATTGTACACTCACATTGATAAGAGTTAAGAATTTTAATTAGGACTGACTAAAAATATTATAATGTCAAAATTTTGAACTATAATTATTAAAAAGAAAGGATAATTTTTTTTTGGGTCGAGCTCCAGCTTGCAGAGCCAACCTTTGGCTCCGTCCCTATACACTCATGTGAGAGAGATTTTACGAAAATATTAAATTTTATTTGTAAAAATATATCAATTCCTTTGGTTATAGTTTTACCGACAATGCTAAAGTATATAATTTCTCTCGACATAAATACGAATGCAAAGCGCAATAACTTTCAGCTTTTAGCGAACAGTTGATACAAATGTAATACGGGCTGTAGCCATCTCTATAATTTGTTCCGGTGGCAAAAATAGAGGTTAGAGGCTGCAGATAATGCTTAGAGCAATAAGAGAAATATTTAAATAAATGTAACAGAATTTTGAGTTAGGTGGGGGTCAAAATATTTAAGAATAAAATTTAGTATATAGCTAATAGTATTTAAATAAGAAAATATACATAAAATCTTTTACATTATATTCAAATGTCAAATTTTAAATAAACACTCGTCTAAATCAAAAAATTTATTTTTAAATTGAGTTTGTAATAAAAGTATATGTAATTTATTTTAATGTACAACATTTATAAATTACATAGAGATTATAACATATTATTTCTCATTTATATCTTATACTTGGAAGAGGGTAAGAACTAAAAAGTATCAAAATATATATTTGGTAAATTATTCAACTATAGGCTCACTCTTAAGAATTGTAATATAAATGAATAATTGTAAGGATTTAATTTATAATTTATAATATATATATTGTAGAATTTTAATTAATTTTATAAATTTTTTTGTAAGAAATAGGATAACAAAAATATTAATATAAAAAATTCATAAATTCAATAATAATATATTTATCACTATTATTAATCTTAAAAATAAATTATTCAAATTTATAACAAGCTAGAATGGAGGAGAGACAGCTCATAATGAAACATGATAGATAATATTTAGAAAAAATATATAAGTAAGGACTAAATATTTAAAATTTGTTTGAAGAGAAAAACAAATATGAGACAAAAGAGTGTTTAGAAATTAAGAAATAGATGTTTAATTTTATACTAGTTAAAGAAAATTAAAAATTGGGGAAGGGTCATGACCCATCCTCGACTCTTTTTGATGGCCATTGAAATGTAATAATCTTCTTACCTTTGGACGAAGGAATGAAAGAGTGGATAAAATGAATTTTTAACATTCAAAATAATAATTTGTATTTTATTAAAATGATCTATTGATAACATAAGAATTTTTCTTTTTCTATTTTTAAAGTGAAGGATATTGTTGAAACTACTTTAAAGTGTTAAAATGGTTGTGAAAGTGTAGTAGACACTTTTCTGAGTCTCAAGTCTCAAAATTATTGTCTATATTATAAAACTTCTATGAAATTTATGGTGATTTTGGATCACACTCTTCTTTTATTTATTTTTTCTTCTAATTTAAGAGAAATTTAATATTCCTGTCTTTAACCGCTGTACCAAATTAAGGAGGCTTGGTCACACTCTCTTTTGCTCTTATAACTTTAAATATAATACTATTTTGTCCCTTTTAATTTAATCATTTTAATCTTTCGATTAAGTCTTCTAAATTTTATAAAATTTTAATTTTATCCTACATAATTTACATACGTAACGCATGTTAATATTTATAATAATGACAGCTCGAAAAAGAAAGAGAAAAATTAAAGGGAGCCTCGAACCATACATTTAAATGAGTAAAATATTATGTATCCATGTTCATTTGATTATTATCTTATCTTCGACGATTTTATTAATTTATAAAAGAGTTTATTTGAAATAATGTTTGGTCGTTAAAATAACATTGTGTAAGACCCCGAATTTTATGAAATACAAAATTTAATTTTTCTTCATATATATTTTTTTTGAAACAGTAAGTGGTTAAATCGATCAAGTTAAAAGTTAAGGATGTTATCTGCAAATTTTATTTTGTCGGACAATATTCGCTTTGTCGGGGAATATTCGTTTGGTCGGGGAATATTCGTGTCGTACGACGGCGCCGAAATAACAAATTATTGGTGGACCCCACAACGGAATATTTGTCGGATATAGAAAACGACATAAATAACCTTTTTAAATAAAAATAGTCAACGGAACTGTTAAAATACCGGTGATAAAAGAATAGTAGCATACGGTAGTTTTTGGTATTTTCTGTAGCACACGGTACTCTACAGTAACACACGGTATTGCATAGTGTCTCATATTATTGGTCTGATAATTGACACCGTAACTGTTACGCATCATTTCATCGATAATTGTCACTGCATAATATTTTATATTATCAATTCAATAATTGTTGTTACACAGTATTTTGCATTATTGATTTAATAATTATCATTACACTGTATTTTATATCATTGAGTCAATAATTGTTGCTGCACTGTTTTTAAAATTATTGAACCTAATAATTGTCACAGTAACATATGCACAGTAATTCACATTATTGAATCAATAATTGTCATTACACAGTAACGTATGCTTTCTTTTACATTATTGTTATCTCTATTATGATGTTATTTAAACAGTTGTATTTCATTAATTTATTGACTTGATATCTAAGAGCTAACTATACTGTATTTATAACAATTAGTCATAATAATTGAATTGATAAAGTTATTTGTTTATAATATAAAGTTAGGTGATTATTAGGTGATATGAAATGAATGGTGTAGATTAAAGTGTGAATTATTGTTGAATAATTAAATTGATTTGTTTATAATATAAAGTTAGGTGATTATTAGGTAATATGAAATGAATGGTGTAGATTAAAGATAATATAAAATTTGAAATGGATGGTGTAGATTAAAAGATGATATTTAAATGAATGGTTTAGATTAAAGGAATGATAAGATTTTTGGCTATAAATAGAAGCCTTAACTTAAGGATTTTTCATAAAACTTCCTTACTTGTTCTTTCTTTCTCTCTCTAAATACTTCTTGTGAAAGTTTTCTCTAAGTGTGTTTAAGTCATCTTGAGTATTTGTGAAGATCTATAAGTGTACGTGTACCGTTCAAGTTAATCAACCTCATCCAGTCACGTGTTAAAGTAAGGGATTATCATTATTTGATTCTCGAAAATAATATTGTTTCTTTCTTACTCATAAGATGTGCCATTTATTTCCATGTATTAAATTGTGGGAATAACCTTACGGCGCGGATTATCGCCTGTTGGTGAATAACCTTTCGTATTCATTCATTATTAATCTCTGAGAATAACCTTACGGCGCGGATTATCGCCTGTTTGGTGAATAACTCTTTGTACTCAAATTCTATTAAATTATGGGAATAACCTTACGGCGCGGATTATCGCCTGTTGGTGAATAACCTTTCGTATTCATTCATTATTAATCTCTGAGAATAACCTTACGGCGCGGATGACCGCCTGTTTGGTGAATAACTCTTTGTACTCAAATTGTGGGAATAACTTACGGCACGGATTATCGCCTGTTGGTGAATAACCCCTTTGTATTAATTTCCTTCACCTTTTGTTAATCAAACCTGCTACGGTAAGGGATATTATTTTTTTTCATACTCCTAAATCGAAATTTATTATGGAACTATTGCTTCTATAATTCCTGAAAATATTATATGTTCCATAATAGATGAACTTCATTATTTCAACTGAACCTTCCTATTTACGTGAACCTTTCTATTGAACTGTAACCGTTATTCTGAACTGTGGATCTTGAATATCATTTTTAAATTTCACTCCACATCATGTTGACAATTTGGACATTATTTGAATCTGCACAAAGTAAACTTCTGATACTTATTGTTTATCCTGTTTCTTCTGTTCATCATTTGTATCACTGTTATTTGTACTAATCATCAAGAATCAAGCTGTGGTGAATATTTGTGGCCGGGGGCACAGATGTGATATATTTGTTGAACAGATGATATGTTAAAGGCGATATAATAGGTTAAAGGCGATACATCAGTTCGGTGTCTTTTATGGCACGTGGTGAATGTTCTCTTTGACCCGTAGTGCAAAGATGAACTGTTGATTGGTATGATTATGACCAAAGGCTGAATCTGGTATAATCATGACCGTTGGTGTTATATTAAATGTCTTTGGCCCGTAGTGCAAATATGAACTGTTGATCTGCATGATTATGATCAAGAACTGTGAATTTATATTATCATGACTAATGGTATTTCAGATGATAAAAGTTGATGATGTTTTTACGAAAAAGAGAAGCGAGTGGACATTATAGTCTGCATTATTCTTCTAATAGATTGCTCATTCCGCTGCTATTATTGATCTAAACATTGTTTAAGAATTTAACTGCAGTTTTTGATATAAACCTTGTAGTCTATTGTATTCTATCAAGAACTCAACTGTTGAAGGCTAATGATAATTTATTCTTCATTATCTTAGTCATGATATTTCTTACTGGGCTATTTGAGCTCACCCTTTCTTTTGTTCCATTGTTTTTCAACAGGAGATGAAAACATAACAGAGTCTAGCCGGGGAATGGAGTGAGGGTCCGAGGAATAGTTATCATAGTCTTCATGTTTTGTAAAATAGTGTGGCAATAATAGTGAAGACTTAGTTGTGTATTATTATACACTGTATTGTTGTACGTTGTTGTGACGCCCCCAAATCTAGGCCCACACAGCCCAAACTTGAGTTGTCAAGAGACTAGAACAAAATTATTACAACAAAGCACAACGTACAACAATACAGTGTATAATAATACACAACTAAGTCTTCACTATTATTGCCACACTATTTTACAACACGTGAAGACTAGGATAGCTATTCCTCGGACTCTCACTCCATCCCCCGGGTAGACCCCGTTACGTTCTCATCTCCTGTTGAAAAACAATGGAACGAAAAGAAAGGGTGAGCTCAAATAGCCCAGTAAGAAATATCATGACTAAGATAATGACAAATAAATTATCATTAGCCTTCAACAGTTGAGTTCTTGATAGAATACAATAGACTACAAGGTTTATATCAAAAACTGTAGTTAAATTCTTAAACAACGTTCAGATCAATAATAGCAGCGGAATGAGCAATCTATTAGAAGAATAATGCAGACTATAATGTCCACTCGCTTCTCTTTTTTGTAAAAATATCATCAACTTTTATCATCTGAAATACCATTAGTCATGATAATAAAAATTCACAGTTCCTGATCATAATCATGCAGATCAACAGTTCATATTTGCACTACAGACCAAAGACATTTAATATAACACCAACGGTCATGATTATACCAGATTCAGCCTTTGGTAATAATCATACCAATCGACAGTTCATCTTTGCACTACGGGCCAAAGATATTCAATAAAGCACCAACGGTCATGATTATACCAGATTCAGCCTTTGGTCATAATCATACCAACCAACAGTTCATCTTTGCACTACGGGCCAAAGAGAACATTCACCACGTGCCATAAAAGACACCGAACAGATGTATCGCCTTTAACCTAGTATATCGCCTTTAACCTATCATCTGTTCAACAATTATATCACATCTGTGCCCCCGGCCACAGATATTCACAACAGCTTGATTCTTGATGATTAATACAAATAACAGTGATACAAATGATGAACAGAAGAACAAGATAAACAATAAGTATCAGAAGTTTACTTTGTGCAGATTCAAATAATGTCCAAATTGCCAACATGATGTGGAGTGAAATTTAAAAATGATATTCAAGATCCACAGTTCAGAATAACGGTTATAGTTCAATAGAAAGGTTCACGTAAATAGGAAGGTTCAGTTGAAATAATGAAGTTCAACTATTATGGAACATATAATATTTTCAGGAATTATAGAAGCAATAGTTCCATAATAAGTTTCGATTTAGGAGTATGAAAGAAAATAATATCCCTTACCGTAGCAGGTTTGATTAACAAACGGTGAAGGAAATTAATATCCCTTACCATAGTAAGTTTGAATAATGGAAGATGAAAAAGATGGTATCCCTTATGAGTATAAAGGAAAATGATATCACTTACGAATATGGAATAAAAGTGTCATGTGATAATTCGTGTAGACAAATTATTTCCACACGAGACAAATAAAAAGGGTTATTCACCAACAGGCGATAATCCGCACCGTAAGGTTATTCCCATCAATTTGAATACGAATAGTCATTCACCAAACAGGCGATAATCCGCGCCGTAAGGTTATTCCCATCAATTTGAATACGAAGAGTTATTCACCAAACAGGCGATAATCCGCACCGTAAGGTTATTCTCAAAGATTAATAAGGAATGAATACAAAAGGTTATTCACCAACAGGCGGTAAACCGCGCCGTAAGGTTATTCCCACAATTTAATACATGGAAGTAAATGGCACAAGAAAGAAACGATATTATTTTCGAGAATCAAAGAATGATAATCCCTTCAAGTAAGAAAGAAAATAATATCCATTTATGATGATGAAAAGAATGATACCCCTTACCATAGTAAGTTAGAATATGAAAGAAGATAATATTCCTTACCACAGTAAATTTAAGAGTTTGAAATGAATGGTATTCCTTACCGTAGTAAGTTTAAGAGTATGAAAGAAAATGAAATTCCTTACCACAGTAAATTTAAGAGTTTGAAATGAATGGTATTCCTTACCTTAACACGTGACTGGATATTGATTTAAATGAGGTTGATCAACCTATATTTTTATAATAAAATTAGTAATTTCCACATATAAATTTCAAAGTGTATGATAACTCGTATAATATGAATTATCAAAATTATATATATTTAACATAATTTTTGTAGTATAATATAACTACTTTTAAATAGTTTTAAAAATAATATTCCAAAATAAATCTTCCAAAGAAAGCTTTTAAAAATGAATCTTCTTAAAGAAGAGTCTTCTAAAGGAAGATTTGTGAATACCGTGAAAAATAAGAATTTATAAAATTACTACTCTTTAATAAAAGACTTACTTGAAAAATTCCTGCACTCCTTTTGGCTTTCAAACTCTCAAAATAACCTTACTATTCTCAGAGAAAACTCATAAAATTCTTATAGAAAAATTTTATGTTTTAGGTGTGATTTTTCTATTTAGCTGAACAAGCTATTTATAGGAGAAAATAAGGCACTATGCGTGGTAGGTGAACAGAAAAAAATTCAGCAGAGGCTGCTGCGCAGCCTCCACCAACCCATTCCCAGTAAACACATTTCTCACATTTCGTGTGGGCCCCACAGTGGGTCCCACATGTTTCTTACTATTCACTTACTATTCACGTTACTATTCACGTCACTATTCACGTTACTATTTCAAATAGTAAAATTAATTATTTTTTTTTTTATTTATTTATTTATTCTTCCTGTGAGTCCAACATATAAAATAATGTTACCATAATAATGTAAGAAACACGTTACATATTTTTATTAATTTAATAATATAAATTACAGTATATTTGCTACTGTGACAATTATTAGATTCAATAATTTTAAACTACAGTGCACCAACAATTATTGACTCGATGATATGAAATACAGTGTAATGACAATTATTGAATCAATAATGCAAAATACTGTGTAGCAACAATAATTGAATTGATAATATAAAATATTAGGCAGTGACAATTATTGATGAAATGATGCGTAACAGTTACGGTGTCAATAATATGAGACACTGTGCAATACCGTGTGCTACTGTAGAATACCGTGTGCCACAATAAAATACCATAAATTACCGTATGCTACTATTCTTTTATCACCGGTATTTTAACAGTTAACACCGTTGACTATTTTTATTTAAAAAGGTTACTTCTGTCGTTTTCTATATCCGACAATTATTCCGTTGTGGGCTCCACCAATAATTAGTTATTTCGGCGCCGTCGTACGGCCCGAATATTTCCCGACAAAACGAATATTCCCCGACAAAAAGAATATTGTCCGACAAAATAAAATTTACACATAACATCCTTAACTTTCAATTTTGTCAATTTAACCATTTACTGTTTTAGGAAAAATATATATGAAGAAAAATTAAATTTTGTATTTCATAAATTCGGGGTCTTACAACCTCCCCTCCTTATGAAATTTCGTCCCCGAAATTGACGTACCTGGCATTTCGAAGAGGTATGGATACCTAGACTTCATCTCAGATTCTAGCTCCCAGGTCATTTCCTCAATATCTTGGTTCCTCCATAAAACCTTAACTTGAGGTATAACCTTTGAGCGTAAGATCTGCTCCTTCTTATCTAGGATCTTAACAGGTACCTCCTCATACGTTAAATCTTCTGCTATAACGTCTGGTTTTAACTCAATGACGTGGTTTGGGTCCTTCACATATTTACGTAACATAGATATGTGAAAAACGTTATGGATGCGAGACATACTGAATCTCGATTTACGTAACATAGACATACTCGATCGAGGATTTCAAATGGGCCAATAAATCGAGGGTTGAGCTTTCCTCTCTTTCCGAATCTCGTAACTCCTTTCCATGGAGAAACACGTAAGAATACATGATCTCCGACGTTGAATCTCTCATCTCTCCGATGAAGATCGGCATAACTCTTTTGTCGTTCTTGTGCTGTCTGTATTCGTTGTCGGATCATTTGGATCTTTTCGGTCGTCAAGCGTACCAACTCGTGTCCCAACAGTTTTGCTTCTCCTACCTCATTCCAACATACTGGAGAGCGACACTTGCGTCCATATAAAGCCTCGAATGGAGCCATACCTATACTTGCTTGGTAACTGTTGTTGTAGGAAAATTCCACCAATGGCAAGTACTTATCCCAACTTCCTTTGAAATCTAGTACGCAAAGTCTCAAAAGATCTTCGAGGGTCTGGATCGTCCTTTCCGATTGTCCGTCCGTTTGAGGATGGTATGCAGAACTAAAACGTAGTTCAGTGCCCATAGCTTTTTGTAGACTGATCCAAAAGCGTGAAGTGAATCTAGGATCTCGATCAGAAACTACGAAAACTGGCATGCCATGCAATCTCACGATCTCATTTATGTACATACCGGCAAGACGTTCAAGTGAAAAGTTTTCTCGTATAGGCAAGAAATGAGCGGATTTGGTCAGTATATCTACGATGACCCAAATTGCATCTAAGCCTTGAGAAACTTTGGGTAGACCGTCACGAAGTCCATATTGATGTGTTCCCACTTCCATTCGGGAACCTCAAGTGGTTGTAATGAACCATTAGGTACTTGATGCTCTGCCTTGACACGTTGACAAGTTAGGCACCTTGAGATAAACTCTGCAATCTCCCTTTTCATATTGTTCCACCAAAATGTATGTCGAAGATCTCGATACATCTTGGTACCTCCTGGGTGGATTGCAAACGGTGTGTTATGTGCCTCCATCATGATTTTATGCTTCAATTCAGGATCGTTAGGAACACAGAGTAGAGAGTTAACTCGAAGTATTCCTGTCTCGTCGATTCTTGCTTCGGGGATGACACCTTCTTGTACTTTCTTCATCATGTTCATCAGTTCCGGATCGGTAGCTTGAGCAGCTTTAATTTTATCGATTAAAGCCGGTTCTACTCGCACGTGAGCAATCTTCGAGTGGGTCCCTGGTGTCTTTAGCTCTATCTCCATCTTTTGCAAGTCGTACAGAATACGCTTCTGTTTTGTCAGCAGTGCACTTGTACTCGCATAAGATCTTCTGCTCAAAGCGTCAGCTACAACGTTCGCCTTTCCCGGGTGATACTGGATTGTGTGGTCATAATCCTTCAACAGCTCAAGCCAACGTCGTTGTCGCATGTTGAGTTCCTTCTGGGTGAAGAAATACTTGAGACTTTTATGATCTGTATAGATATCCACCTTTTATCCGTACAAGTAGTGTCTCCAAATCTTCAACGCGAAAACGACTGCTGCCAACTCTAGATCATGAGTAGGATAATTTTTCTCATAATCTTTGAGTTGTCGAGAAGCATAGGCTATAACCTTTCCATGTTGCATAAGGACACATCCTAGACCTTTGCCTGAAGCATCGCTATAACGAATTCTCCTGATCCTTATTGGAATGGTCAGAACAGGAGCTGAAACAAGTCTCCTCTTGAGTTCTTGAAAACTCTTCTCGTATTCCTCGCTCGATATAAGTTTTGTACTAGAATGAATGATACCGATATCTAGTAATTAAACTTTCAACTCTTGGTGTTCTATGGGAGCCATTTGGTATGGGACTTTAGAAATGGGCTTAGTACGGGGTTTAAGATCAATACAGAATTCAAATTCTCGGTTTGGAGGTAAGCCAGGAAGTTCATCAGGAAAAACGTCAGAAAACTCATTAACAACGGAAATATCATTCAAGTTTGACGTATTTTTGTTCAAATCAGTGACATGAGCTAAAAAGGCTTGACATCCGTTTTTCAATAAACGAATGACTTTATGGCTAGAAATAACAGTTATAGATTTCAATGGTTTAGTTGCTTGAATTTGCATGAAAGGTTGATTAGGAATATAAAAACTAATAATCTTATGAAAAAAATCAATTTTAGCATGATGGGTAGTCAACCAATCAATTCCTAGAATCACATCAAATTCATGCATCTCCAAAGAAATAAGGTCAACAGGTACTGTGAGGTTGTTGATTTGAACTAGACAAGATTTATAGATAGTAGATGTAATAGGTATTTCTCCCAATGAGGTTTCAACTGATAAGACAAGATTTAAGTTTTCAGAAGTCAAATTTAAACGTTGAGCACATGCAGGTGAGATAAAAGAATGGGTAGAGCCAGTATCTAACAGAGCGTAGAATTCACGAGAATTTATGAATAGCTTACCAGTTATCACCTCCTTCGGTTTCTTGACTGTTATCGTCAAATCGAATCCCGAGTACTTCATTCGGATCTTCACGTATTTCAACCATGGGAATACCACTAAATAATTCTCTAACGAACTGTTTCTCGGATTCCTCAACTTCATCAGTAGTAACGTACCAATGATTTCTATAAGAATAGTATTTTCGATAGACTGCAGTTTCCACGATAGTGACTAACTTAACCTGAATTCCTCTAAATTGTAACGCCCAAAAGTATAGAAACATCATTTTTAAATAATCTTGAAACTCATAGCTGGAACACCATAAATCCCAAAGACTAATATGAAAAGTCCATATATTCTGATCCTTTGTTATAGAGCATAACCAGGTGATATGACTCTCCCAATTAGTGAGTAAATTAAAGGCAATAATTTCCGCAAGTTCATTACTTCCTTTAATTGCTTCTAATAATGGATCTGGAACGACTGTAGCAGAACTTTCACCTTCATCCTTACTGGATAGAACACGCATAATTTTTGCCTTAGGCAAATGATTCAACTCTGAGTTTGTAAGAAGATTATTCGTCGCCTCTTGTTTTGCAGCTACATTTGTTTCGGTCATTTCATAGTTAACCTCCTGATTTCCAGATGCCATACTTAACTGTGGTCACAAAATAAATGTTAGTTCAAATAAACTGACTCATCACTTCATGTCTCTATATTCAAATCAACTCATTAGATAATAAAATCTAATTTAGGTGGGACACACTAGTGACTGATTATATTCGTCTCTCCCCTCCTAGTTCTACCCCAGATCTCCATTAAAGACCATATCCCTAAGCTCTGATACCAACTGTGACGCCCCCAAATCTAGGCCCACACAGCCCAAAC
Source organism: Hedera helix (assembly GCA_947179155.2). Lineage (NCBI taxonomy): Eukaryota > Viridiplantae > Streptophyta > Magnoliopsida > Apiales > Araliaceae > Hedera > Hedera helix. The sequence continues at coordinate 48,941,717 of OX359274.1, forward strand.
TTGAGTCGTCAAAAGACTAGAACAAAATTATTACAACAAAGCACAACGTACAACAATACAGTGTATAATAATACACAACTAAGTCTTCACTATTATTGCCACACTATTTTACAACACGTGAAGACTAGGATAGCTATTCCTCGGACTCTCACTCCATCCCCCGGGTAGACCCCGTTACGTTCTCATCTCCTGTTGAAAAACAATGGAACGAAAAGAAAGGGTGAGCTCAAATAGCCCAGTAAGAAATATCATGACTAAGATAATGACAAATAAATTATCATTAGCCTTCAACAGTTGAGTTCTTGATAGAATACAATAGACTACAAGGTTTATATCAAAAACTGTAGTTAAATTCTTAAACAACGTTCAGATCAATAATAGCAGCGGAATGAGCAATCTATTAGAAGAATAATGCAGACTATAATGTCCACTCGCTTCTCTTTTTTGTAAAAATATCATCAACTTTTATCATCTGAAATACCATTAGTCATGATAATAAAAATTCACAGTTCCTGATCATAATCATGCAGATCAACAGTTCATATTTGCACTACAGACCAAAGACATTTAATATAACACCAACGGTCATGATTATACCAGATTCAGCCTTTGGTAATAATCATACCAATCAACAGTTCATCTTTGCACTACGGGCCAAAGATATTCAATAAAGCACCAACGGTCATGATTATACCAGATTCAGCCTTTGGTCATAATCATACCAACCAACAGTTCATCTTTGCACTACGGGCCAAAGAGAACATTCACCACGTGCCATAAAAGACACCGAACAGATGTATCGCCTTTAACCTAGTATATCGCCTTTAACCTATCATCTGTTCAACAATTATATCACATCTGTGCCCCCGGCCACAGATATTCACAACAGCTTGATTCTTGATGATTAATACAAATAACAGTGATACAAATGATGAACAGAAGAACAGGATAAACAATAAGTATCAGAAGTTTACTTTGTGCAGATTCAAATAATGTCCAAATTGCCAACATGATGTGGAGTGAAATTTAAAAATGATATTCAAGATCCACAGTTCAGAATAACGGTTATAGTTCAATAGAAAGGTTCACGTAAATAGGAAGGTTCAGTTGAAATAATGAAGTTCAACTATTATGGAACATATAATATTTTCAGGAATTATAGAAGCAATAGTTCCATAATAAGTTTCGATTTAGGAGTATGAAAGAAAATAATATCCCTTACCGTAGCAGGTTTGATTAACAAACGGTGAAGGAAATTAATATCCCTTACCATAGTAAGTTTGAATAATGGAAGATGAAAAAGATGGTATCCCTTATGAGTATAAAGGAAAATGATATCACTTACGAATATGGAATAAAAGTGTCATGTGATAATTCGTGTAGACAAATTATTTCCACACGAGACAAATAAAAAGGGTTATTCACCAACAGGCGATAATCCGCACCGTAAGGTTATTCCCATCAATTTGAATACGAATAGTCATTCACCAAACAGGCGATAATCCGCGCCGTAAGGTTATTCCCATCAATTTGAATACGAAGAGTTATTCACCAAACAGGCGATAATCCGCACCGTAAGGTTATTCTCAAAGATTAATAAGGAATGAATACAAAAGGTTATTCACCAACAGGCGGTAAACCGCGCCGTAAGGTTATTCCCACAATTTAATACATGGAAGTAAATGGCACAAGAAAGAAACGATATTATTTTCGAGAATCAAAGAATGATAATCCCTTCAAGTAAGAAAGAAAATAATATCCATTTATGATGACGAAAAGAATGATACCCCTTACCATAGTAAGTTAGAATATGAAAGAAGATAATATTCCTTACCACAGTAAATTTAAGAGTTTGAAATGAATGGTATTCCTTACCGTAGTAAGTTTAAGAGTATGAAAGAAAATGAAATTCCTTACCACAGTAAATTTAAGAGTTTGAAATGAATGGTATTCCTTACCTTAACACGTGACTGGATATTGATTTAAATGAGGTTGATCAACCTATATTTTTATAATAAAATTAGTAATTTCCACATATAAATTTCAAAGTGTATGATAACTCGTATAATATGAATTATCAAAATTATATATATTTAACATAATTTTTGTAGTATAATATAACTACTTTTAAATAGTTTTAAAAATAATATTCCAAAATAAATCTTCCAAAGAAAGCTTTTAAAAATGAATCTTCTTAAAGAAGAGTCTTCTAAAGGAAGATTTGTGAATACCGTGAAAAATAAGAATTTATAAAATTACTACTCTTTAATAAAAGACTTACTTGAAAAATTCCTGCACTCCTTTTGGCTTTCAAACTCTCAAAATAACCTTACTATTCTCAGAGAAAACTCATAAAATTCTTATAGAAAAATTTTATGTTTTAGGTGTGATTTTTCTATTTAGCTGAACAAGCTATTTATAGGAGAAAATAAGGCACTATGCGTGATAGGTGAACAGAAAAAAATTCAGCAGAGGCTGCTGCGCAGCCTCCACCAACCCATTCCCAGTAAACACATTTCTCACATTTCGTGTGGGCCCCACAGTGGGTCCCACATGTTTCTTACTATTCACTTACTATTCACGTTACTATTCACGTCACTATTCACGTTACTATTTCAAATAGTAAAATTAATTATTTTTTTTTTTATTTATTTATTTATTCTTCCTGTGAGTCCAACATATAAAATAATTTTACCATAATAATGTAAGAAACACGTTACATATTTTTATTAATTTAATAATATAAATTACAGTATATTTGCTACTGTGACAATTATTAGATTCAATAATTTTAAACTACAGTGCACCAACAATTATTGACTCGATGATATGAAATACAGTGTAATGACAATTATTGAATCAATAATGCAAAATACTGTGTAGCAACAATAATTGAATTGATAATATAAAATATTAGGCAGTGACAATTATTGATGAAATGATGCGTAACAGTTACGGTGTCAATAATATGAGACACTGTGCAATACCGTGTGCTACTGTAGAATACCGTGTGCCACAATAAAATACCATAAATTACCGTATGCTACTATTCTTTTATCACCGGTATTTTAACAGTTAACACCGTTGACTATTTTTATTTAAAAAGGTTACTTCTGTCGTTTTCTATATCCGACAATTATTCCGTTGTGGGCTCCACCAATAATTAGTTATTTCGGCGCCGTCGTACGGCCCGAATATTTCCCGACAAAACGAATATTCCCCGACAAAAAGAATATTGTCCGACAAAATAAAATTTACACATAACATCCTTAACTTTCAATTTTGTCAATTTAACCATTTACTGTTTTAGGAAAAATATATATGAAGAAAAATTAAATTTTGTATTTCATAAATTCGGGGTCTTACAACCTCCCCTCCTTATGAAATTTCGTCCCCGAAATTGACGTACCTGGCATTTCGAAGAGGTATGGATACCTAGACTTCATCTCAGATTCTAGCTCCCAGGTCATTTCCTCAATATCTTGGTTCCTCCATAAAACCTTAACTTGAGGTATAACCTTTGAGCGTAAGATCTGCTCCTTCTTATCTAGGATCTTAACAGGTACCTCCTCATACGTTAAATCTTCTGCTATAACGTCTGGTTTTAACTCAATGACGTGGTTTGGGTCCTTCACATATTTACGTAACATAGATATGTGAAAAACGTTATGGATGCGAGACATACTGAATCTCGATTTACGTAACATAGACATACTCGATCGAGGATTTCAAATGGGCCAATAAATCGAGGGTTGAGCTTTCCTCTCTTTCCGAATCTCGTAACTCCTTTCCATGGAGAAACACGTAAGAATACATGATCTCCGACGTTGAATCTCTCATCTCTCCGATGAAGATCGGCATAACTCTTTTGTCGTTCTTGTGCTGTCTGTATTCGTTGTCGGATCATTTGGATCTTTTCGGTCGTCAAGCGTACCAACTCGTGTCCCAACAGTTTTGCTTCTCCTACCTCATTCCAACATACTGGAGAGCGACACTTGCGTCCATATAAAGCCTCGAATGGAGCCATACCTATACTTGCTTGGTAACTGTTGTTGTAGGAAAATTCCACCAATGGCAAGTACTTATCCCAACTTCCTTTGAAATCTAGTACGCAAAGTCTCAAAAGATCTTCGAGGGTCTGGATCGTCCTTTCCGATTGTCCGTCCGTTTGAGGATGGTATGCAGAACTAAAACGTAGTTCAGTGCCCATAGCTTTTTGTAGACTGATCCAAAAGCGTGAAGTGAATCTAGGATCTCGATCAGAAACTACGAAAACTGGCATGCCATGCAATCTCACGATCTCATTTATGTACATACCGGCAAGACGTTCAAGTGAAAAGTTTTCTCGTATAGGCAAGAAATGAGCGGATTTGGTCAGTATATCTACGATGACCCAAATTGCATCTAAGCCTTGAGAAACTTTGGGTAGACCGTCACGAAGTCCATATTGATGTGTTCCCACTTCCATTCGGGAACCTCAAGTGGTTGTAATGAACCATTAGGTACTTGATGCTCTGCCTTGACACGTTGACAAGTTAGGCACCTTGAGATAAACTCTGCAATCTCCCTTTTCATATTGTTCCACCAAAATGTATGTCGAAGATCTCGATACATCTTGGTACCTCCTGGGTGGATTGCAAACGGTGTGTTATGTGCCTCCATCATGATTTTATGCTTCAATTCAGGATCGTTAGGAACACAGAGTAGAGAGTTAACTCGAAGTATTCCTGTCTCGTCGATTCTTGCTTCGGGGATGGCACCTTCTTGTACTTTCTTCATCATGTTCATCAGTTCCGGATCGGTAGCTTGAGCAGCTTTAATTTTATCGATTAAAGCCGGTTCTACTCGCACGTGAGCAATCTTCGAGTGGGTCCCTGGTGTCTTTAGCTCTATCTCCATCTTTTGCAAGTCGTACAGAATACGCTTCTGTTTTGTCAGCAGTGCACTTGTACTCGCATAAGATCTTCTGCTCAAAGCGTCAGCTACAACGTTCGCCTTTCCCGGGTGATACTGGATTGTGTGGTCATAATCCTTCAACAGCTCAAGCCAACGTCGTTGTCGCATGTTGAGTTCCTTCTGGGTGAAGAAATACTTGAGACTTTTATGATCTGTATAGATATCCACCTTTTATCCGTACAAGTAGTGTCTCCAGATCTTCAACGCGAAAACGACTGCTGCCAACTCTAGATCATGAGTAGGATAATTTTTCTCATAATCTTTGAGTTGTCGAGAAGCATAGGCTATAACCTTTCCATGTTGCATAAGGACACATCCTAGACCTTTGCCTGAAGCATCGCTATAACGAATTCTCCTGATCCTTATTGGAATGGTCAGAACAGGAGCTGAAACAAGTCTCCTCTTGAGTTCTTGAAAACTCTTCTCGTATTCCTCGCTCGATATAAGTTTTGTACTAGAATGAATGATACCGATATCTAGTAATTAAACTTTCAACTCTTGGTGTTCTATGGGAGCCATTTGGTATGGGACTTTAGAAATGGGCTTAGTACGGGGTTTAAGATCAATACAGAATTCAAATTCTCGGTTTGGAGGTAAGCCAGGAAGTTCATCAGGAAAAACGTCAGAAAACTCATTAACAACGGAAATATCATTCAAGTTTGACGTATTTTTGTTCAAATCAGTGACATGAGCTAAAAAGGCTTGACATCCGTTTTTCAATAAACGAATGACTTTATGGCTAGAAATAACAATTATAGATTTCAATGGTTTAGTTGCTTGAATTTGCATGAAAGGTTGATTAGGAATATAAAAACTAATAATCTTATGAAAAAAATCAATTTTAGCATGATGGGTAGTCAACCAATCAATTCCTAGAATCACATCAAATTCATGCATCTCCAAAGAAATAAGGTCAACAGGTACTGTGAGGTTGTTGATTTGAACTAGACAAGATTTATAGATAGTAGATGTAATAGGTATTTCTCCCAATGAGGTTTCAACTGATAAGACAAGATTTAAGTTTTCAGAAGTCAAATTTAAACGTTGAGCACATGCAGGTGAGATAAAAGAATGGGTAGAGCCAGTATCTAACAGAGCGTAGAATTCACGAGAATTTATGAATAGCTTACCAGTTATCACCTCCTTCGGTTTCTTGACTGTTATCGTCAAATCGAATCTCGAGTACTTCATTCGGATCTTCACGTATTTCAACCATGGGAATACCACTAAATAATTCTCTAACGAACTGTTTCTCGGATTCCTCAACTTCATCAGTAGTAACGTACCAATGATTTCTATAAGAATAGTATTTTCGATAGACTGCAGTTTTCACGATAGTGACTAACTTAACCTGAATTCCTCTAAATTGTAACGCCCAAAAGTATAGAAACATCATTTTTAAATAATCTTGAAACTCATAGCTGGAACACCATAAATCCCAAAGACTAATATGAAAAGTCCATATATTCTGATCCTTTGTTATAGAGCATAACCAGGTGATATGACTCTCCCAATTAGTGAGTAAATTAAAGGCAATAATTTCCGCAAGTTCATTACTTCCTTTAATTGCTTCTAATAATGGATCTGGAACGACTGTAGCAGAACTTTCACCTTCATCCTTACTGGATAGAACACGCATAATTTTTGCCTTAGGCAAATGATTCAACTCTGAGTTTGTAAGAAGATTATTCGTCGCCTCTTGTTTTGCAGCTACATTTGTTTCGGTCATTTCATAGTTAACCTCCTGATTTCCAGATGCCATACTTAACTGTGGTCACAAAATAAATGTTAGTTCAAATAAACTGACTCATCACTTCATGTCTCTATATTCAAATCAACTCATTAGATAATAAAATCTAATTTAGGTGGGACACACTAGTGACTGATTATATTCGTCTCTCCCCTCCTAGTTCTACCCCAGATCTCCATTAAAGACCATATCCCTAAGCTCTGATACCAACTGTGACGCCCCCAAATCTAGGCCCACACAGCCCAAACTTGAGTCGTCAAAAGACTAGAACAAAATTATTACAACAAAGCACAACGTACAACAATACAGTGTATAATAATACACAACTAAGTCTTCACTATTATTGCCACACTATTTTACAACACGTGAAGACTAGGATAGCTATTCCTCGGACTCTCACTCCATCCCCCGGGTAGACCCCGTTACGTTCTCATCTCCTGTTGAAAAACAATGGAACGAAAAGAAAGGGTGAGCTCAAATAGCCCAGTAAGAAATATCATGACTAAGATAATGACAAATAAATTATCATTAGCCTTCAACAGTTGAGTTCTTGATAGAATACAATAGACTACAAGGTTTATATCAAAAACTGTAGTTAAATTCTTAAACAACGTTCAGATCAATAATAGCAGCGGAATGAGCAATCTATTAGAAGAATAATGCAGACTATAATGTCCACTCGCTTCTCTTTTTTGTAAAAATATCATCAACTTTTATCATCTGAAATACCATTAGTCATGATAATAAAAATTCACAGTTCCTGATCATAATCATGCAGATCAACAGTTCATATTTGCACTACAGACCAAAGACATTTAATATAACACCAACGGTCATGATTATACCAGATTCAGCCTTTGGTAATAATCATACCAATCAACAGTTCATCTTTGCACTACGGGCCAAAGATATTCAATAAAGCACCAACGGTCATGATTATACCAGATTCAGCCTTTGGTCATAATCATACCAACCAACAGTTCATCTTTGCACTACGGGCCAAAGAGAACATTCACCACGTGCCATAAAAGACACCGAACAGATGTATCGCCTTTAACCTAGTATATCGCCTTTAACCTATCATCTGTTCAACAATTATATCACATCTGTGCCCCCGGCCACAGATATTCACAACAGCTTGATTCTTGATGATTAATACAAATAACAGTGATACAAATGATGAACAGAAGAACAGGATAAACAATAAGTATCAGAAGTTTACTTTGTGCAGATTCAAATAATGTCCAAATTGCCAACATGATGTGGAGTGAAATTTAAAAATGATATTCAAGATCCACAGTTCAGAATAACGGTTATAGTTCAATAGAAAGGTTCACGTAAATAGGAAGGTTCAGTTGAAATAATGAAGTTCAACTATTATGGAACATATAATATTTTCAGGAATTATAGAAGCAATAGTTCCATAATAAGTTTCGATTTAGGAGTATGAAAGAAAATAATATCCCTTACCGTAGCAGGTTTGATTAACAAACGGTGAAGGAAATTAATATCCCTTACCATATTAAGTTTGAATAATGGAAGATGAAAAAGATGGTATCCCTTATGAGTATAAAGGAAAATGATATCACTTACGAATATGGAATAAAAGTGTCATGTGATAATTCGTGTAGACAAATTATTTCCACACGAGACAAATAAAAAGGGTTATTCACCAACAGGCGATAATCCGCACCGTAAGGTTATTCCCATCAATTTGAATACGAATAGTCATTCACCAAACAGGCGATAATCCGCGCCGTAAGGTTATTCCCATCAATTTGAATACGAAGAGTTATTCACCAAACAGGCAATAATCCGCACCGTAAGGTTATTCTCAAAGATTAATAAGGAATGAATACAAAAGGTTATTCACCAACAGGCGGTAAACCGCGCCGTAAGGTTATTCCCACAATTTAATACATGGAAGTAAATGGCACAAGAAAGAAACGATATTATTTTCGAGAATCAAAGAATGATAATCCCTTCAAGTAAGAAAGAAAATAATATCCATTTATGATGACGAAAAGAATGATACCCCTTACCATAGTAAGTTAGAATATGAAAGAAGATAATATTTCTTACCACAGTAAATTTAAGAGTTTGAAATGAATGGTATTCCTTACCGTAGTAAGTTTAAGAGTATGAAAGAAAATGAAATTCCTTACCACAGTAAATTTAAGAGTTTGAAATGAATGGTATTCCTTACCTTAACACGTGACTGGATATTGATTTAAATGAGGTTGATCAACCTATATTTTTATAATAAAATTAGTAATTTCCACATATAAATTTCAAAGTGTATGATAACTCGTATAATATGAATTATCAAAATTATATATATTTAACATAATTTTTGTAGTATAATATAACTACTTTTAAATAGTTTTAAAAATAATATTCCAAAATAAATCTTCCAAAGAAAGCTTTTAAAAATGAATCTTCTTAAAGAAGAGTCTTCTAAAGGAAGATTTGTGAATACCGTGAAAAATAAGAATTTATAAAATTACTACTCTTTAATAAAAGACTTACTTGAAAAATTCCTGCACTCCTTTTGGCTTTCAAACTCTCAAAATAACCTTACTATTCTCAGAGAAAACTCATAAAATTCTTATAGAAAAATTTTATGTTTTAGGTGTGATTTTTCTATTTAGCTGAACAAGCTATTTATAGGAGAAAATAAGGCACTATGCGTGGTAGGTGAACAGAAAAAAATTCAGCAGAGGCTGCTGCGCAGCCTCCACCAACCCATTCCCAGTAAACACATTTCTCACATTTCGTGTGGGCCCCACAGTGGGTCCCACATGTTTCTTACTATTCACTTACTATTCACGTTACTATTCACGTCACTATTCACGTTACTATTTCAAATAGTAAAATTAATTATTTTTTTATTTATTTATTTATTTATTCTTCCTGTGAGTCCAACATATAAAATAATGTTACCATAATAATGTAAGAAACACGTTACATATTTTTATTAATTTAATAATATAAATTACAGTATATTTGCTACTGTGACAATTATTAGATTCAATAATTTTAAACTACAGTGCACCAACAATTATTGACTCGATGATATGAAATACAGTGTAATGACAATTATTGAATCAATAATGCAAAATACTGTGTAGCAACAATAATTGAATTGATAATATAAAATATTATGCAGTGACAATTATTGATGAAATGATGCGTAACAGTTACGGTGTCAATAATATGAGACACTGTGCAATACCGTGTGCTACTGTAGAATACCGTGTGCCACAATAAAATACCATAAATTACCGTATGCTACTATTCTTTTATCACCGGTATTTTAACAGTTAACACCGTTGACTATTTTTATTTAAAAAGGTTACTTCTGTCGTTTTCTATATCCGACAATTATTCCGTTGTGGGCTCCACCAATAATTAGTTATTTCGGCGCCGTCGTACGGCCCGAATATTCCCCGACAAAACGAATATTCCCCGACAAAAAGAATATTGTCCGACAAAATAAAATTTACACATAACATCCTTAACTTTCAATTTTGTCAATTTAACCATTTACTGTTTTAGGAAAAATATATATGAAGAAAAATTAAATTTTGTATTTCATAAATTCGGGGTCTTACAGTTGTGCTTTGTTGTAATAATTTTGTTGTAGTCTTTTGACGACTCAAGTTTGGGCTGTGTGGGCCCAGATTTGGGGGTGTCACACATTGAGTTGTAAATTACCAAGTTTTAGTCCCCCCCCCCCCTCCCCCTCAATTTATGTGTGTCAGTGAAGACAACGGAGATCTCTTGTGGTACCAAAGAGTTATTTGGTACTTAGCAAAAAAAAAAAAAAAGAGTTATTTGGCGTAAAAGTAAAAGAGCAGAGGTGAACATGGTGTGTTTTGAAACTCAAACCACACATAAAACTGTTTAGGTGTGGTTTGACAATTTCAAAACCGTACATGAAACTAAGTGCGATTTTGAAACGTGTCCTGCGATTTTATTTTGTGCGGTTTCGATTTTAAAACTAATTGAGCATATACAAAAAATTACAACTGAAAAAATACATGTATCGAAAGAATCACCTAACTTTCAAGTACAACATTAGGCTAAATTAAGACTAGTCTTGCAAGTCGAAGGTAGCATAATTGTAAAACTTTTCTCAAATGTTAATGTTAATTTTTACTTGGTTAGGTCGTAGAAAGTTAGAAAATAAAAATTGCTGAAAATGAATGAAGAAAGATAATACTCTTTTTCACTCAAAAGGTATACCAAAAAAGACCAAAAAATACGCCATATAAACAAAAGAGAGGGGGCAAAGCTAACCTAATGTTGACATTATTGTTCGCATGAGCAGAAATATTTGTGGAAATTAAACCCATTTCTCAGTAGCTTTGGTGCCTCTAGTCAGAGTTGCTAGCATTTCATTAGGAATTCCAGCCATAACCTCAATCCCAGACTTACTTAGAGCTCTCAGTACCCCATAATTTGCATAAAAACGATTCACTTTTTGAATCCCATTCTCCCTCAGAAGCCTCACCACCTTATCTGGTGGCAGTTCGTGAAATGCCTATGTGCCCCAATTTGCACCAATCCCATTCATTGAATCCCCAAATGAAAGTAATGAAATCACAAAAGCCCAAATTACCATTAAAACAAATCTCATAGCCTCATATTGATGTCTGCAAAGTAATATAGAACAGGGGGTTGAAAGAAATCTTTATGGTTTAAGAAATTATTAGTGCAGATCGAAACCAAATGGAAAATGTGATTTTTTAACCATCCTAAAATCATCATATATGTCAGAATCGTTGGTGTGATTTTATTGAGTTTTGGTGTGGTTTTGGAACCAAATTTGATCTTTACTCACCCCTGAAGAAGAGAATTAAATGAAGAGTTGTTTAGCTAAAATTTTCAAGTCATATATAAAATCAGTTGAATAGCTATTTGGTTAATATTTTACAAAGGTAAAGGCTTACTTGTTGGACTAAAATTTTAAGAATGTATATATATAATGATAAATATAAGTAAATTTAGCAAGAATGAATTTCATTGTAAATTTCATTACATTGGATAGTAAGTTTCATTGTATTAATTGTAAATCACACTAACCAACTTCATCAGAATGAAAGATTTTAGTAGAATCATTTAGTTCATTTCATCAGCCCAACTAACTAATATTGAAAATAAATGATAAGTGTAAAAGACTGTTCAAGATAACAAGTTTAAGTTTATTCCTAAAAACTATATAAAGAAGGTAAGTATTTTAAAAATTAGTTGATATATATATATATATATATATATATATATATATATGAAAGTCCTATAATTCAATTTTAAGGTTAGTGGTTGACATTTATTTAATAGATTGAAAGTTCGAGTTTTGAAATTTCTTATTGAAATCTAATAATTAGTTATTATGTCGGCTCAATTAAGTAAATTTTTAAGAGAGGTTGTGGACACTGTTGTCACGTATTGCAAATTTTTTTAGCTGAATTATAATTGTAAATATTGACACATGAGATTAAACATGATTATAAGGGTGATATCAATTTTTTTTTTTTATTAATTTAAACTGAAATTTAAATACACTCACACATTATATCTTGACATACCAATATTTGATCCCCTAACCTCATGGTTACCGTAAGTTGGTGAGTTAGATTGACATATCATATTATCTTTATAATAAAATTGTTACTAATACGTAATGGACAATAAAAAATGCATATATATATATATATATATATATATATATATATATATATATATATCAATCTTTACAGAAAGAAAAATAAAATTAAGAAATCAACTAAATTTACGTCCAGAAATTAAAATAATAATAAATAAATAAACTAGTAAAATCCAGGTTGCTGCTAGGCAGTTCTCAAATGATGTATTGTTGTTATCCGGTTTCCCAAACAGGCCCTAAATTCTTCGATATTAATATTCTTATATTTGTGATTTCTCACGACAGTTGTGGCTGAAAATTATTATGTATTCCAACTGTTCTATAAAGTCCCTCTCTTAAACCCTAGAATTCTTCCACAAAAATTGTCTTTATTCACCTTTCTATTCTAATAGCTCGCGGGGAACGACAATTTTATTAGATATGAACGATTCGAATCTCACAGGCGAAAATGGAAGCAAGAACAATGAAAGTGTTCATGCTGGTGGGTCCACTATAAAGATTAAGGTCTCTCATGGATCCAACTGGTTCGACCTCACAGTCCCTTCTGAATTCACTTTTGGTAATTCTTCTATTAATTATCTAAAGAAAAGCAGTTTCCTTTTTATTTTCTTTGGTATACTGTAAATTATCAGGAGAAAACAATTTATTTTTTTTAAATATGGTAATAAGATTTGTCAGTCATTTTATGAATTTGAATTCCCTTATTCTTTCCTAATTGGAAAAACTTTTAACAAGGGTAAGAACAAGCTTTACTTATTTGAAGATCAGAGGGTACCTCTATAATTTGTTTTTTGAATTTGGTAGGTTATTGTTTTTGTTCATGTTTGGCTTTGTTTGCCCATTAAACTACTTTGGTATTTTTTTATCCTGTAAGTTTAATTGCTATTTCTACATAAATGATCAATCAATGTATCTGTATCTATCTGTTATATGCAGTTATAAATATATGATTTCATAAATGCATTATTCAGCAGCCTCAGTTAGATTAAGTATTCCTAGTCGATCGGGTTTATTGATACATCTTACAAGGATTTTGGGTGAAATCTATGTCAATTTATGCAATTTTGTTCTACTCATTCGTCGTTAAGAATCCTCTTTGGACTTTCTTACAGTTTAATGCGACTTTAGTTACCTGATGAGTGTGCAAGAGAAGAATGCGTGCCTTCAATTAGAGGGCGAAGCCACCAGTTCAATGTGAAATGTAGTTGGGAAGTTATCCAGTATAAAAAGGAAATTGCATTGAAGATATATGACTGAATCTACATATACTTAGATCTATCTGTATAAGCCTACAAGATTTTTTTTAATCCTTTTTCTGGATTCATTCATACCCCCACCCCCACCCCCACCCCCACAATTAGAACCATATAGTTTTGATTTCTTGGTCCTTAAATTAGTTTGTTTCCATCAATTTTCTTTTGTTTCAAGCCCATCGAGGATGAGAAGATGCCCTTCCCCTACTTTAAACCTTATCCCACCTAGACATGGATGAAGAAGAATACTCCAATTGTTCCCATCCTTCTTCTTTTCTTTTTTTTTTATCCTAACAGTGGAAAGGACCAGTGCGTGTTCCTCCAAATGATGTTCCACATAAGAGCATAACTCTAATTTTAAGTGTTTTAGCATATTTATTAGGGATAATAAGAACACTTCATCCTGAGTATGTTTAGTTTTGGCATTTTATATGCTTATTGAATATGATCTGTATCACTGGAAGGGGATCTGAATAATTTTATTGCCCAAGAAACTGCTTTAGCCAATGTGGGAGGGAGCATCTCCTTGTCATGTCTTTCAGAAAGTAATCTCCCAAACAACAATTGCCACAGATAGAGCATATGAAATTTGTAGAGTCGTGCAGAAAGATAAATGCCCAGAAAGGGAAAAAGGTATATGAGATATTATTGGTTTGGTCTGCAATTTGTAAATAGTCGGTCCAAGTTTAGGTTGGAGTCCCAAGAGAAATAATATAGCGCAAAAGCTTGAATTTGTAGGTTAAATCTAGAATCCAGAGTGTATAACATTTAGAATTTGGCAAATACCCTTTTTAGTTCTTATTCCACTTTTTGGGAACATGTGAGGAATGAAAAAAAAAACTGTGAGTCACTGCTCTTAAAACCTAATGAAATGTTTATCATTTTTCGGAACCTGAATTGACCCATTTGTGTTGTTTGTGGATCCACAATAAAGAGGAAGTTCTTTCACGGCTTTAACCTGTATACTCTTAGTGTAGCTTCTTATCCAGTTTTTGTAATCATTCTCTTTCAAAACTTTTTTGTTGTTGTATATTTTGATGAAAAACGTAATATCTAGTAATTAGATAGCCCTCCCTTTGTTATTTGCAAAATTATTTATTTTTATCTCATCATATTAAATAAAATTTAAGCACTGAGAACTTATACTACTGATTTTTACATCATAGCCTTTTGTGTAATGAATCACCGATAATTTAGTGATATAATATTAATTGTAATACAATTCTCTGATTGTGTGTTAGTGATAAGTTATTAGCCTTTTCAGGATGGGTGATATTTGCATGTTGTATTGCATGGGACTGATGCATGCATCTTTCTAGTCTGTACTTGCAAACTCTCTGAGCAGCAGGAGTGTTAAGTTTCGTTTTTACCTATCCACTAGATATGTGTTGTCCTTATCCTGGATGTTATATGATCTAATTTTTGTGTGATGCATGTGTACATGGTTTCAATAGTCTGCAGTATACTAGGGCATATATTGTTGTTATCTGAGAAAGTTCTACATCGTGTTATTGTAGTTTGTGGTATGATATTGTTACATTGCCGTGGCAACAGAGAATGATCTGGGAATGATATTTCCATGGTCTTTTATATGATGTCTTTGTCCGACTGTTTTTTCCAGGTATTGTTTGACTTACTTTTTATCTAATACAACATAAGCTCATTTTCTTTAGGAATTTATTTTACTCGTCTATGTTACTTCTAATGAGTCTTTTTGGTACTCATTATTTCATTTTTATTTGGAAGGAAATATTGGGGTGGGGGAAAGCATTTTACATTACTTCCTCCGAGTTTGTTTTTCCTTGTCGCTCTTGCATGTAGGTTTTCGTTCCTAATGGCAAACTAGTGGAACTTGATAACACCAAACTACTTAGTCCAAGACTCCCAAGTCCCATAATCATTGTTTGATATACTTTTTGTCACTTTCAACATAAACTCATCTTCTTTTTAGGATTTATTGTACTTTTTGTCTTGTTATGAGATATTGGTCTATTTTAGATCCGACAAATTTTACTTGTGTCATTATGGTTTTCATTTTTTATTTTTATCTGGAAGGAACGACTGGGGTGGGGGTGGCATTTTACATTAACTTCTTAATCCTTGTCGCTCCTGCATGTAGCTACGTGTACAATCCTAATGCAAATTAATGGAACTTAATGTGATATCAGTAATTATTTCTAATAGCATTGAAGACTTTAGTTTCACAAATGCCTATAGTTGTATGTATGGAGGTGCATATTTATTGATACTTACCTATACGAATTAAAGGGGATCTGAAAAGGATTATTGCGCAAGAAATTGGTTTGGAGCCTAAGAATCAAAGGCTGTTCTTCAGAGGAATTGAAAAAGAGGATCAGGTAAATTTACATATGGTGGGCGTGAAGAATAATTCGAAACTGTTACTCAAGGAGAATTCAGCTGCTAAAGAGATGGTTGAAGAGGTGAAGGTGCCTCAAATATCAAGAGGCTCTGAGGCTGTTGCTGAAGTCAGAGCAGAAGATGATAAGCTAGCAGAACAGGCAAGTCCATTGTTTTTTCTTATTGTAATCAGCGTCCTGATGATCTTTCGATATCTCGGAGGCTCATTTCAACTTGTTTTCCTCTAGGTAGATACTTTAAAAACAATTATCTATGATGGGACCAAGGTTGCTGAGAGGGATCTTAATTTCTTACTGGAGATGCTTGAAAGACAGCTACTGAAGTTGGACAACATCAAGGCTGAAGGAGAAGGGAAAGTTCAGCGAAAAATGGAGGTCAGTACTAACGCTTACTTCTTTGCTCTTTTATTACTTCTTTTTCTATGTTATTAGTCACTCATGACTTTACGGTTTACACTACTAACTGCACCCTATATTTATCATTTGTTAATACAAGGCTTTTATTTTTGTCAATTAGCGTTTTCCTTCATCATGTTATAGATCTAACTGTGAGATTGAAAGATCTCAGCTGTGTCTATGATTTTGTTGTACATGTAAGAAATTTAGTATATTCATTCTCAACTTCCAATATTGTTACTGTACTGATTTACATGGTTTGTGAAGCTAACTATTATGGTTCTACTTTCAAATTTTTTACATAAATTCGATGTATCTTCCATCTTAGCATGAATTCGGGCCATACTTCTGTATTGAATTGGGCCCCTTTTTGAGGTTATTAAATTGATTAACTTGTCTTTGGATCATTTAGTCAGTCTTTTATTTCCAAAAAAAAAGATTCAAGGCATCTGTTAAAAATGTGTGAATGCTTAATTTCTAGTTTCCATGGTTATGCTTTTGATATATGTCACTATAGTAGTTGCTTTCAGTTGTGTATCTTGACAATAAAAACCTTGAATATCACCTTGTAACTCCCTCCTCAGGTGTGCCGTGTCCAGAGCCTCTTGGATACTGCTGATGATCTTAAGAAAAGAAACTCTCCTACAAACAGCAAGAGCAGTGATGTAATATCAGCACCAACAAATTGTGAGACATCCGAGCCTGATAGCGGAACTCTTAGTGGGCAACCTTCGGCGTCCTCTTCTACAAAAGTAACAAAAGATTGGGAACTCTTTGAGTAGCCAATGCCAATTAATGTTTCTGGTGAACTTCATAGACTGCAGAATATGAGGTGCTGGGTACGCCTTTTATATGTTTTCGCTTATATATAGTTGGATGTGTCATTTGCTTGTAGATGTTTTGATGGTACAAAATAATTTGAGACCCTAGCATTACCCATTATATATTATTGCGGTTTTTTTTTCTGTACCTTGGACCCAACACGAGTCACATTTTTTTTTATCTTTTTCTTATTTTTGGCTAATTTTTTTTTTATCTTTTGTACATCAAGTGATAATAAATAATGAATGGTGGAACATCAACATCTAAAAATATATGTCCCGAGTAAAGATTGTTACATCATGCCAAAGTGAAATTTTCATTTCTTTTGTTGCACATCTCAAAATAATTGTCTCCTTTTGCTCAAAAACACCCGACTCGAACTTAATTGTAAAATGTCGAACATTGGTATTAACGTAACAAGATGGTTAACTCGGGCAAAGCCTATTGTCCTCAAGAAGTTTGAGCTAAAAAAATCCTGGTCTTTTGTCGTTGGTTGCAAACAGACTACTAATATGTTCTACAAAATTGAAGATTCTAAACTCTGGCAAAGGTTTAAAGCAACACAAACAAAGCTTATGCCTGCTAAAATGTACTATTTTTCTTGGTGGACGTTTCAAATAATATTCATAATTTATCTAGCTATTTTGGAAATTTGAACTCTCCAAAAATTGCGGTGAAGAATGATTTAAGCCACCTTTTCGTAATAGAAATGTAAGGCTTGGGGCACTTTGGTGTAACTCAAAAAAGAAAAAAAGAAAAAAAAAGGGACTTAAATCGACTTTGCATGTTCTTCATGGTTAAGACTATGTCTTTCAATTTTTGACCCATGTGACCAATCCAAGGACCGCATTGATCTCTGAGAATGGATCAGATTGCAAGTCTGGGATATTTTCATAATTCCAATAAAATGAAACCTGACCGAACATTCAAATTTATTGGAGCCCATGATCATTAATGTCGAATTATGATATGGTCAAATTCTTATTTTTCCTCTGGATTATTTCTTAAAGGAGGGTCATGCGGAAGGAACTTTTAAATGAATTATTTTTTTTTCTGACCAATTTTATTACACGTTTTTTTTATAACAAATTTATATAAGATAATAATTTTTTTAGAATTTTATGTAGGATAATTCTATTATTCTAATTTTATTAAGCTAGTAAGATATCAAAAAAATCTCCTAACATATAAAGCGATCTATTATATTAATATTAGTCACGAGTTTCATTATTAAAATAATATCATAACTAAATCAAATTCATTAAAATTTGAAATTTTACCAAATTACATAACATAATAAGCGTAAAATTAATGAAGGTGAACATCAACTTCTAAAATATATGTTTGTAAATATGTTACCTCGTGTACCAAAATGAGATTTCATTTCATTTTTGTGCATCCCAAAATAATTCTCCTTTCGAACATTGAAATAACATTACAACAAGATTAACTCGGACAAACCCTATCTCGGTCTTTTTCGGGTTGTTGCAAACAAACAACTAATATGTTATACAAAATCATTTTTATTTTTTTTTGTTTTTACAAACAATAACAAATATCTGCAGCTAGCTAGAATAGTGAATTTTTGTTTGCATACACAATTAATACAAACCTTGTACTAAAACAATACCTTTTTCCTACAAATTAATGGTTACACCTCTAGCAGCAGCAGTACCATTGACATAACCTGGAGGTGCCGTTTGGTCTGTAAATAATGATCCGTTCCAATTACCATGTTTTGTTGGGTCATATTTTTCTCCGTCGCCCCAGAGCGCATACGCTTCCTCGCCATGAGCCGCATCGTCTCCGATCATGAGCTCCTCCTCCGTCATTCTTAAAGGAATGAACACTTTTATTGATAGAAGAATTATAGTTGTGGAAATGATGTTCCAACCGATGACAAATAAGGCAGCTACCAATTGTTTTAGGAATTGGACTCCACCTTTCCCGCCATAAAATGCACCCCTTGAATCTGTAACTGGTAGTACGAGCCTGCAAAGGGCTGGCTCGGCCAATAGCCCAGTTAACAGCCCACCTAGTAGGCCTGCCACAGCGTGTGTGTGAAACACACCTAGCGTATCATCCACCTAATTACACATTAGAAAAAAGGATTAGATCATAATGAAATTCTAATTTTGAGTTTGATATTAGCATGATTAAGGCCATTTAAGGGTGAGAAAAATCACCAAAGATCTAGAACAATCCATAAGTGGCGTCCATCACATCTATCTATCTATCTATCTATCTATATTATAAAATATGAGGAAAAAATAATTATTTTGGTGTTAATAATTTTGTGAAACTTTTTTATGTTTCCCTTTTTATCGTTTTCGTGTGTATTAATTATTTTCATTCCTACTTTCTCTCTTCCAATCTCATATTCCTTCACTCTCCTACTCTTTTATCTTTTTTCATTAAATCACACATGTACTGTGTCTGCGCATTTACTAGTATATTAATAAATGTACTTTGCTTACATAATGAGCTCCATTTTATTTAAATTTAAAATTTTATTTGACTTGACAAATTAGGTACTTGGAGAAAGAAAAAAAACCTCAAAAGAGACGATAAGAACAAAAGAATATTAATGCTACTTCCCGGGTTTCAAAATTATAGATATTTTTGATTATTTGAAGTTAATTTATAAAATTTTAAATTAAAATAATTTATTTTAAGTTTTGTGAACAACAAATATGATATTAATAGTAATAAATAGTTAGTTTACAATAGTTTAATGTTGCTTGTAGTAAAATTAAATGATTTTTTCATTGTTTTTAAATTTTAAAATTTTACAAATTAAATTTTAAAATATAAAATATATTTTTAATTTTAAAACCGAGAATAATCAGGTCTTCGTATGTACACGAGTTCATTCCCTTAGAATTTGAAACTCATAAGATGATCATTAAAATATTGACCTAAAGCCACCCACCCACCTATCAAATTCAAATGTCCAAATGAATTCACATATGAATTTGACTAATGAAAGGATTAAACTTTATGGTGCGGCATTAAGTGGTAAGCATCATTAATTTACGTACCTTTTGTAACAAGATAGACTTCTTGTGAAGAATCATCATTGTGTACCATGGAACGCTACCAGAAAGTATCCCCATCACTATGGCTGCCCAAGATTGAACCACACCTGTTGAATATTTCAACAATATATACCCTTAATTAATTAATTCCCATCAAATCAAATCCAAAAACTACACCGCCACCACCAAAGAAAAATGTCATATAATAATTGAACAAGAAGGGGTAGGTCCGGTTAATTGTGATATTCAACTATAAGTGGCCAAGTATTAATGATATGTAAACAAGCTGTGTAATGTCTAGTTGACCACCTGATGACTTGTCACATTCATGTTAAAATTACAACACTTTGAACGGTAAGAAATACTTAATTATATTTTCCGCGTAAAATTCACTGATACCTGCTCCGGGAGTAATGCATACAAGTCCGGTCATCATGCCTTGGACGGCTCCAACCACCGACGGCTTTCCAAAGTAGATAACGTCAAGAGATGTCCACACTAGAAGACTTGTCGCAGCACAAATATTCGTGTTTAATACCGCTATAGAAGAGTCAATGTTGGCGGCGTAGGGTGCCCCACCGTTGAAACCTGACCAACCCATCCATAATAGCCCCGCTCCCGCAAGCATCAGCAACACATTGTTTGGTGGGAACCTTTCCCTATCACGTTTCAACCTCGGTCCAACCTATACCGGTATTTGTAAAGCCAAACAAGTTGGTAAACTTGTTGGGTTAGGGAGTTGATATTATTAATCTACTATGATTCTTTATATAGGTGGAACAATAATCGTGTATGCTGAAAATATACGTGCTCTTATTTACTTCAAACATTTTAGTTATGTGAGGATCATTTTTTTAAAAATAAAATAAAAGAGGTGTGACAGGGAATTATTGAAGCTTCACTTTTTATTTCAACCATTGGTGTTCTGTAAATGTAATTAATTTTAAAAATTAAATGTAAAAAATAAATAAAGTACATATGTCAATAATACAAGACGTGTTAGACCCGTGACAACGATATTTTTTGAAATCAGAAGAGATGTGTCTGTAGAATTGAGATTTCCATCTACTGATTCACTCGTACCCAAGAAGGTTAAATGTAAAAAAAAGAAATAAAGGACATGTACCAGTAATACATCATGATGAATGACATAGGAGACATGGGATGCGATAGTAGATTAATATTTTTGAAATTAAGAAGTTGAATAATTACGTACCCAATAGGCGGCTACTAAACCGGCGACTCCAGACGAAAGATGAATGACATAACCGCCAGAGAAATCGATGACACCCCAGTGGAAAAGAAATCCGCCGCCCCAAAGACTAAAGGCGCCAACCGTGTACGAAAAAGTGAGCCAAAGCGGAACAAAAGCCATCCAAGCCCGAATGTTCATTCGAGCCAGGACCGACCCAGCTAGTAAAATTACGGTAATTGCAGCAAAATTAAACTGAAAATAAACCAAGGAGGCCATCGGGAAGTAGGGCTCGATGGTCGGGGTCTCAACCGTGCCATTATTATAATACTGTTTGCTTTCAGGGACCTTGGCTCTGTGGATGAGGTACTTTTGGCCCAAAGCGGGTGCACCTTTGCCCCAAAAAGGAAGAAGCTTATCGCCAAATGCCATGCGGTAGCAGAGCAAGACCCAACAGATGAGGACGGCGGCGAAGGCGTAGAGAGCCATGAAGGCGGAGTTGACCGCCCATTTCTTCTTGACGATGCTGGCGTAGAGGATGACTAGGCCCGGCATGCTTTGGATGCCGACAAGAGTGGCTGCGGTGAGTTGCCATGCATTGTCTCCTTTGTTTAGCCATTCGGGGACTGCTGGGAAGTGTTCTTCGTATGCTCCTGGACTTGCCATGATTAGTATTAGTTAGGCCTTTCGTTTATGTTTATGCTTTTCTCTCTCTTAACTTGTAGGAACTATGTCAGGTTTATAATAAATAATTAATGGGTTGGTGGGTTGGTTATAAAGAGGAGAGAGAAAGATGGGAGGAGACTTTGAGTCGTCTCCCTTTCACCGTGTCCTCTGTATTTAGGTGGATTATATTTAATGATTTTCTTGTGAAATTATTGAAAAGTCAAAGGTCCAAGTGTTCCATGCGATGTATTTATTATATATGACTTATTAGGTGGTGAGATTCTAGAACGGAAAAAATTATTGGGTGTGCTTAGAATAAATAAATAATTTATTCTAACCTCTTATAATATTATAAAATTCATAAATGATAAGTTCTTTGTAAATCCTATAATATTATAAAAAATTAAAACAAATTATTCATTTGTCCCAATAATCTCTCCTAGAGGAAAGAGAAGTTATGGTGAAAATTTAAGGGTTATAGATAGGTTGGTCGGCAATAATTACTTATACAATCTGAAGTAGCATAACATCCCAATTTCATATTAAAATATATAAAAATAATTTATTTATATAAATAAAATCAAATTATTAATAATATTATTTTCAATTATTATTTCTTGAATAAATCTTTGATTGTTTAATTTAACTTAAAAAAATACTATTAAACTTTAATAGTTTAAAATATTGACTTTTTGAATGACTCTCTGATGGTCTAAAATGATCCAAACTTTGTTTAAATGATTTTGATTCGATTCAAACTTAAAATTTAACTCGAGATTTATTTCAAATTCAAGATTTAACTCACGGTGTTTCAAGTAGTCACATTATATATATAATGGTCTATTAATATTTTAATAGTTTGAAATTATTAGTATGACTGAATAATTAAAAGAATCTCAAATAATCAACCATTAATCAACTGAACAAGAAAGTTAAATCTAGTCTTGAATACCAATTTAACTCAACATTGAGTAATGAGTAACTCAACTGAATATCACTCCCTCATTTCCTTTTAAGTGATTTCTTTTTGTTTAATTTTATTAATGATTTTTAGATTTTAAAGGAGTACTAATTACTTAGTTTTCTTTTTACTGTCTCAAATATTCAAATACAGATTTATTTTTCTTTAATCTTTTTAATGAAATTTACTTTAACAAAATAGCCGCACTATTTTCTCTCACCTTCTAAATCTGTTAGGTTTTTTATATAGTAGCCAATACAAGGGAGAAGTTTATTTCCTAGGCTCTGGATTTGGTTGGATCATTTAAGGTTTAATATACTGATAATATATATACGATTATGACACGTCATTAATGAAATAGGTGTATTTAACAAAATTATTTCTATTTTTATGACATGTCATAATTCTAATATTATTCGTATATACACAGTCAATGTATTAAATTTTAATTTTAATTGAATTGGGTTCGATTAAAGGTTAACTCGGACTAAAACCCAAGCTGTGAGTCTGTGATCTTTTTGGGCCATAACCTAACTTTGGGCTTGAAACCTGGTCCATGAAATGAATATATAGGTTCAAGTCAAGCTGAGAATATTTAGTAATAATACTCCATCCGTTTTAAATTATAAAATAAATATTTATTTTTAGAAAGTTAATTTAAGATATTTATAAACTCAAAATTAACGCGAATTCAATTAATTTATGTGAATACAATTATGAATATTATGAACTATCTAAAAATATTATTAGTTATAAAATTTGTTATTTTATAATTTTAAATAAATCGTGTCAATTTTAAATTTGAAAAAATTTTAAATTAAATTTTTAAAAGTGAATATTGATCTTATAATTTAAAATAGAGGGAATATAACACAACTATCTTGTTCAAATCTTACTACATAGCACTTACATTATCCATCTATTCTTTCTTTCTTTTTTTAAACAACACAAAACATTCATTCAAAGTAAAAAATTAGTAATGGGCTGCACAGCGGGGATAGCCCTTCTCACCAAATCGTCTATTCAACATATGTTACAAGAATGAGAGTTAATTATATAAGAATAGATTATAAAATTATTATTTTATACTATATAATAGTAACATATCCCTACTATATTTTTAATAAATATTTAGAATAAATTTTAAAAAGTAAATTTTTCTTTAAAAGTCTTCGTTTTAAAATTAAAGCAAATGTAATATTTATATATTTTTATCACATGACGAGAGCGAGAAAAAATTATATAATAAGATAAATAAACACACTATTAAATTAAATATTATTCTTTTTTTTTTTTCACTTTCTATCCAAAAACTCATTCACTATCAAATGTTATTGGTGGCCACTCATATCTCCTCACTGTACTAGAAATTTAAGATCTTGCGCTGTGGCAAGGACTAACATCAGCTGACTTTAATTATTTAGTTACACACACTAAGTAGCTAGCTATGGACATTATTATACTTCAACATCCACAGCTTCCCAATTCATTTTCAATTAATGGCATCCTCTACTCCTCCCTCTCTCATGTTGTTAATCAACCCCTTTTCTCGTGACCCATAATTAATTTACGGTGCGATTTTGAGCGAAATAAAATGATAGTTAAAATTTTAATTATATCATAATAAAATCAAAAAAAATTAAATAAAAATGAAATTAAATAAAATATAATGAACGAAATATCCCTAAGTAACTATATATATATATATATGGGTGAGGGTATTTTTTGTCTTAACATTTTTTTCCTCAGTCATTTACTTATTAGAATTGTGATTTCTTAAAGGGATTAAGAAATTATTATTCTGACCAAATTTAACATAGCAAACGCTGAATTTCTTTCCATCATCTATTACTTCAAATCAAACGCCCCATTACTCTTAAGGGAGATGTATTAAGAGATATCAAAGTAAAAAAAAAAAATTCTCTTTAACATTTTTTTCTTTTTAAAAAAATAATTACCTTAAACTAATGAAGTTTGTCTGTAATTCAAATATTTTTAATATCCACTAACTAGTTACCCTTACGATTGACACTAATCCTGATATGATATTTGTTATTTCCTTGAAAAGATTTTTATTTTGAATTTCTAATGCGTAATCTTTTAGTCATTATAACATATTATAGTTTTTATATGTTTAAGTTATTATTTCAAACAAAAATAAAATTAGTAAATAAGGCCAACACACAACAGAACCAAAAACAAAAATTGTGAACAATTTTTTTGGAAGTCATAAAACAATAATACATTGATGACAAAAAAAATACAAAAAATAGATATAAAATAATAAATATATTAATGATTGATTATAATCATTATACTCACACACATACATATATATATATAATAAAATATAAATTAATTATATTCGACACGTTTTATAACCATCTTTTATTGTCATAACATTATAAGAAAATATCTTCAAATTATTCACGAGTTCCATGAATATTCAAATCTCTCTTCCTAAAAAAAGTATCATATAGGGCTACAATCACTAACAAAAGTACCATATAGGGCTACAATCACTAACAATTAATAAAACAAGAATTGTGGCCCAAAAGAAACAAGGAATTTAGGATGCCTTTTCGCAAAATGTCCTGTCAAGGCCAAACCTTATCCCATCTCTTTAATTTAAGTGTCCCATAATAATAATAATAATAATAATAATAAATATAGCCACCTATTTATTGTACATATCAACCTCCAGACTTCACCAATTCGGTCTCAATGGCCTCCTCAGCTCCAGTTTTCTCTATATCTCCAGTTGTACCTCAAAAAGACGAGACTCCCTCTTCCGGTGACCGGGAGTTTGCTATTCACGGCGAGATTATGATGATTATAATTCTCACGCTTTTCGGGCTCTTCATCGCCTCTCTCGTCGGTTATCTTTATGTAAAGCGATTGAAAAACGCCGGCATCAAACTCGATGAATTATCGGCGTAGTTGAGTTTGCAGATTGAGAAGAACAGATTTATGCAGTACTCCAATGGCATATAGATAAACTCTCGAGTTTTGGTGCCTAATCTCAAGAACGAATGAGTAGCGAAGATCATGATAAATTGTAAATTCCTTATCAGCAGCGATGATGCATACAGACATAGCTCAACAGACTCTAGACTATATTGTTTGTCAATTGAATGTTAAATTGTTACTTCTTGCCTTCATCTTTCAATTTCCACCAAGTTTGGCTGTTTGGATTAAGAATTTAATATACTTTATTTATACTGAGCCATGATTCTTATTTTATTTCATCTACATTTTTTTTTATCAAAGGCGAAAAAATTTATTTCATACGCGACCCTAAGATTTGAATAAAAAGAAATAGATATTTATTTTTTATAAATAAAAGCGATAGGTCCATAAATTTTTCTGATCTACGTATTGTAAATTAGTTCCGCGCTTATGCGAGACAGAACTTATGAAATCTTCAATTTTATTGGTGAAAATATCGATTCCCTTATAAAAATGGTTCACATTTGAGTAGGGACAGGTCGAGAAAAATTGTTAATTATAGAGTTAGTCTAGTCTGTTGCAAACTTGCAATATGCATCGCTCTCTCTAATAAGGAATTAAACACCGTGTTAACGGCATCAGAAATGATTAAAATTAATTTACCAAGTTGTTTTCAATTTTTAGTCCTACTGGAAAAGCATATTAAATTGAGATATACTTCTAATTTCTTCTTGATAATATTGGCAAAAAATATGTTAAACAGTTGCCACAGATAAGGAAGAGCAAAGGAGTGAAAGATAAGGAGAATAAAAGGAAAAAAATTGTTGAAGCTGTGTCGCCGAGGAAGAAAAAAGACCTCTATTATATAATATCAAAAAAATCATTACTACATTTAACTTCTATTATAGGAAGAAAAAATGACTCTATTATATAATATCAAGTTAGTTAGTGGCTAAACAGGAAGAAAAAAAGCCTCTATTATATTATTCCTTCTTCATATATTTATCATTTTATGATTTTATGAAAAGAAGTCATATTATCAGCAACAAGATTTATAGGTCTTTTATTATGGAATTATAACTGACAAAAACCATAGCTTTTAAATTCAAGTTTAATCTGCTTTCTCGAGTAAACCTGCTTACATTGCAGGAATTCTTGATTCTGAGGTTAGAAATTTAAATGATAGAAACTAGCAATACTCAGGCCACTAGGTAAACAATACTTTTCTTTAATTTCTCTCTTTATACAGAAGGGCCTATTAGCTCAGTTGGTTAGAGCGTCGTGCTAATAACGCGAAGGTCACAGGTTCGAGACCTGTATAGGCCATAATATCTAAAAAAAAATTAATTTTTTAAACCAATTTGTTGACATTTGTAGTTTTTTTTTTTATCTCTTCCCCCATGGGCCATGATATCTAATTTTTTTTAACCAATTTGTTGACAATTTTAGTTTTTTTTTATGCTTGTAGAACTAAAAATTCAGTCTCTCCCCCCCATCCCATATTTTGTGTGTGGCATTTGTTCACATATTCATTTTACCAATATAGTTAACAAATTTAAATTTTTAAACCAATTTGTTGAAATTTGTAGTTTTATTTTTTTTATATCTTCCCCCATGGGCCATGATATCTAATTTTTTAAACCAATTTGTTGACAATTTTAGTTTTTTTTTTTATGCTTGTAGAACTAAAAATTCAGTCTCTCTCTCTCTCTCTCTCTCCCCCCCCCCCCCCCCCCCCCCCCCCCCCCCCCCCCCCCATATTTTGTGTGTGGCATTTGTTCACATATTCATTTTACCAATATGGTTAGCAAATTTTAATTAGTTTATTCTGATGCTGATAGAACTAAAAACTCAGTATCTTTCTTTTTTCCTTTTATTCCTCTTATCTTTCACTCCTTTTATATTCCTTATTTGTGGCAACTGTTTAACAAACTTTTGGCCAATATTATCGAGGAGGAATTAGAACTTTATCTCAATTTAATATGCTTCTTTAGAATGACTAATTAAAAATTAAAAAAAACTTGGTAAATTTTAGTCAATGCTGTTAGAACTAACAAAAAGAAAGTCTCTTTTTGTTCCTTTATTTCACTTGGCATTTACTCCTTTCCTCTTCCTTATTTGTGCCAATTAATGTTCACATATTTTTTGCGTTATCGAGATGAAGCAGAATTTTATCACAAATTAATATATATGCTTCTCCAGAATATATATTGGGTTTGGAGAGTTTTTTCATTCACCAATACATAAGCCTTAGTTTCTAACATGTATTATTTATTCATTTCTCTAATGCTTAATCATTTTTCAAAATTTCAGTGATCTCTAAGCACAAAATTGTTATTTTAAAAATTAAAACAATAATTTTTTTAATAAGTAATACTTTTTAAGTACATAATTTACAATATTAGCAATTGCATTAATAAAAATCAAATAAATTCACATTAATATTTTAGGATTTTACAATTTAACTAGGAAAAAAAAACCAAATGGAATTGATCTATGGAGAGAGTACTACGTACTATGTATTAGCATGGTTTCATTTTGATCAAATGCTTAGCGAATCACCTGCATTTAGCACGAAACCCTAATTAATTAGTTAATGGTGAAGTACTCATGTGGAAGCTGATGATCATAAATCAACAGTCAAAAATCCTCCACCGAGCTGTGTTTCATCATCTCATTCAGGAAAATCCCATGGTTAACCTATTCTTTGTTGCATGGATTTTTTGACTAATGTTTTTCAATATGTTCCAAACCCAAATTCGTTGGAGTGTATACACCATCTGTTTATGTAGAATGCGCAACATGACTACTTTCTAGGGTACCCGCAAAGAGATTTTTTGTTCCAAATTGTAAAGAGGGTCTTTTATATATCTTTGAAACTCTCTCGATGATAATGTGTAAAGAGGATCATTTTATCTTTAAGGAGCATTATAACAAATTGCTTATACTAAATCAATTAGTTCTCAAATGGATTGTTTGCACTGAGCATCAAGATCACATGGACTTGAGCCGTATGTGTATAGGTTTTAACTATCAAAGTTAATTCTTAGGTCACATATATATCCATTACACCTCATATCCACATCATAATCGAGGATTGCACAGCTAATAAGTAGATGAAATCCTTAGCGCATAACCC
This sequence comes from Hedera helix, assembly GCA_947179155.2. Taxonomy (NCBI): domain Eukaryota; kingdom Viridiplantae; phylum Streptophyta; class Magnoliopsida; order Apiales; family Araliaceae; genus Hedera; species Hedera helix. Next base: position 48,970,885 of record OX359274.1, read on the forward strand.
ATCAAGAGGTTTGAACTTTGGAGATAGTATTTAGTTATTTATCCAAGGGATTCTACCAATTGGGAAGAAAAATGTTTGTCAATTGTAGTGTGATACTTGGACAAATTAAACTAAGTGTGTCCTAATCTATACGAGGTTATTTGAATGGTCAACAATTCCTCTTTAAAGTGTTTAGCGAGTTGTTGGTTGAGTGTTCAAAACCCACTAATTAATGGGACATAATGACTATCACATTGTAACTCTCAAACTCAACGCGATTATAATTGCTCAGTATACATGGGACGCAGTGACTCCTCAATGTTCCTGAAGTCTAATATATATGGCGGGTAGTTGGGACTTAATTTTCCTCCTAAATGTATTGAAAGCAAGATTCTACTACAAGTCTTATCTAACCTTATATCATAGTTTTTATGTGTCCAAGAAGATCCTTACCTTGGAGTAAGTTTTCCTTTTTACTTTAGTTATCAAGTTATTCAGAAAAATGGAAGAAGGATTGATGAAATGAGAGAAGAAACAGAACCCCAGCACTAAACAGGAGCACGTACTTGCAATCTCTAATCTGACTAGCTAGGGTTCTAGGGTTTCGGGTAGTTTCTTACATGCCACATATACGTATAGAACCATTTTGACCCAATTGTAGATCCCCTCATCTCCATTTTCTCGATAGCTCCTTATCTAATGCCATACATATACTCATCACTTCTAAGTTGAGTAATCAAATTCATAACAAAAACATTGATAAACAGTAGTAGTAGTTTTTGTTTTACCTTGTCTGATAGTACAAGCAAAATGCAAATGCATTCTCAGGAACAAGTACCTCAAGATCTCACTTAGAATAATATTGTCCCATTCATATAGTCAGACCTAGAGTACTTGCTCTTCCTGCATTCTTTTCCCCTTCAACTTCTTTCAATCTACCAAAGGAAGATGGAAAGTGCAATGATAGTGATAAGCACTGATCCTCATCCTTCAAATCTCTTTGACTTTCATCATTCCTTCCTTTTACCGCAAGTGTTAGATTCAAATCAAGGTCATCACAATCTGAAACTTTTCTTTTTAACACTGACCGCTTCTGAAGATTTGTGGCTTCCAATTCTAGAGGAACTTTTTCTTGCAGCTTGATTGAGGATTTAAGCTCCATAGTGTTTAATAGGGACTCATCATCACCTCGCCAGCTCCCTTGATCATAAAGTGATCCAAATCCATCTTTTCTTTCATGAATTTTCCATGTTGATAATTCACTAGAAGATGAAACATCGGCACGGAGATCACAATTTGCAGAGTTTCTTCCAAAAATCCTCTCAGTAACTGAAGCATAAAATCTTGGTCTGTTCTTATCAATTGCATTTCGCGATATAAAAGAGCTTTGCACCCAATTGTCATGCCCAGTAATATTCCACGGAGCATCTCCATATCTTGAAGAAAAGCAAAATTCTATATCTTACTGAACTGAAATAACTTCAAAAACACATGAAGAAAAAAATAGAAATTAAAAAAGATTTACTATATTAAATATATACGTACCTGGAGCTTGGATTGTGCCTTTGGGTATAGCGTTGAAGCATTGGAAGTTGGCTTAGGTTGTAGATATTTCGATCTCCACCGTCCATGAAATTTCTATAATCTGTTATCACTGTCATAAGGATACAAAATAATAAACTTTACAGGTTTATACTTCACAAACCTGATGAAAACCCTAATTATGTGGAAATGAGAACTTAAATAAGATTAAGACTATTATGTTACATTTGAATTGAAAAAATAAAATAGAATGGATAGTGAAATGATTCATTTCATTCGAACTGTAATGAGTCATTTCATACTCTCTTCCAAAGAAATAAAATTAACAAATTTGACAGGAATAAGAATTATTCATTTCATTTCAATAGAACAACCGAACATAATTTTTTTCCATTCTATAAGAATAAGTTATTCTATTTCCACCTTCATTCTTGCAATCCAAAATTAACATAAAGGAATTATCAATCAGCATAAATACCTTGACTAGGGTCATCAATTTTCTTGCTTCGATGCATCTGAGAAATAATCAAATAAAGAAGCAAAGGAAATTAGAATTTAGATGAAACTAAAACAACTATATATGCCAAGTAAAATCAAATTGATGAACAAAATAGTTGGTAACTAATTAAAGGGGGTTTTGTTACTCAAATCATCAGAATTAAACCTGTAAATGACTTTTGACATTAGCGATATTAAGTCCTTTGATATTCATCAGTTGAAGAACCAACTTTGGGGTTGCTCCTGCACCAAAAATAGTCAAAATTGAAATCATTTTACCTCCATATAAGCAAAATTTGAAGCAGTTAAATTAAGTCGACTATAATTAATTAATTAACTCATTGAATCAAGTAAATTAAGTTGAGAATTAACTTACTTTCTTGTCCACCTAATCTCTCAACAGCTTGAACGAAGCGAAGATGAAGATCATGAGTCCACCGGAGTCTTGGTGTTTTGGATCGGACATAAGGCCTCACCGAGGACGTCTTCTCATTCTCTTCAATTGTACTGTTGCTTGAGCTTCCATCTTCTTCGTCCTCATTTTGATTTGAAGGGTTTGTCTTAGAACACTCATCGATCCCACTACTTCTCTCCATACTTCTAATATTGATAGGGCTTAATTAATTCTCTCGATCTCTATTTTAGCTCAGATAATTTTATCAGTTGAACTTGAAAAGACAAAGCATATATAATCTTGTACTACTAACAATAAAAATGACGCATTAATGCGCTATATTATGGCTTCCGTGGTTATATATCCAAAAACAGCCTTCCTTATTATTAACATTTAACTCGTAGACATAATAGCGGAATTAATGACGATATTCTTTGAGAATAAGGGGCACAAATTCTACCATAGAACTCTATCAAGAAGATTGAACAGAGAGATGATCGATGACTTGCAATAATTAATTATATGTATGTACAAGATATGGGAAGTGAAACCCTAGACCTGAAGGTCCTGAACAAAGAAGAAAGAGATGAGAGTACTCTCTTTCTCTGTGTATGTATGTAGGGTACTGTGACCAACAATTATTGGTCATCTAAATTTTAATACACCCTCACTATTACATCTACATACACAAAGCAATACATGTATATATGCATGTATGATGTTACAAATTACAGGGAGAAAAATAATTTGCTTTATCATGTGAATCCAGGTCTTTTTTGGTCCTAACTCTTTTAGAAGATTTTGTATTCAGTGTATTTGAAAACCAAATCCTGCTAGAAAAAGAAAAAGAAAAATATGAAATACTCTTGTTTGGGTTCTAAAATTATGGATACATTTAGCAACGTATTTTAAGAAAAAATTATTTTTATCTAAATATATTCCTAACAAATATATAGTAGTGGTAGTATAATAGTATTCAATTAATATAACTTATGGCATATTTAAATTTCATTATAGTCCAAAATTTAAAATGTATATCTAATTTTAGAACAGACAAAAAGAAAAATATATTTCTAATTTTAAAAATGACGGTGTAATTATATATACTACTCCCTCTATTCCTTTTTATCTGTCATTTTAGAAGTAAAATTTATTCCATTTTATTATTAGTTTGCAGAACGCAAAAAAAGCATTAACAGATTAGATTTATTCATATATTATCCCTAAATTACATATAAATTTGTTTATTTTTTATTTTTTTAATAAATTTTAGAAAAATAATATTAGCATTGACATTTTTAAACAAATATATAGTAGTAGCAGTATAATAGTATTCAATTAATATAACTTATGGCATATTTAAATTTCATTATAGTCCAAAATTTAAAATGTATATCTAATTTTAGAATAAACAAAAAGAAAAATATATCTCTAATTTTAAAAATGACGGTGTAATTATATATACTACTCCCTCTATTCCTTTTTATCTATCATTTTAGAAGTAAAATTTATTCCATTTTATTATTAGTTTGCAGAACGCAAAAAAGCATTAATAGATTAGATTTATTCATATATTATCCCTAAATTACATATAAATTTGTTTATTTTTTATTTTTTTAATAAATTTTAGAAAAATAATATTAACATTGACATTTTTAAAAGTAAGTTAAAGATGTCACATCTTTAAGAATACAGTTATTTTCTTCGCTCACTTTTATATATGCATATTCCCTAGCTACTTGCCTACTTCATTGAATACTACTAGCCTTCCACCAATTTCAACAGAAATGCGAACGCCAAGAAATTTCAGTTTTTGTTTATTGAATAAGTCCAAATTAGTCCAAAGTAGACTTTTGTTCTTATTTGTTTCTTCATATATCGGATGAAGCAAGTTAATTAAGGGACCACCCCTTTTTTTTAAAACTATTGCTCAATTAGTGAAGTTAGAAATTCTAGCATTCTATATATATTCCATCAGTATCAACATGTACAGATCTATCTTCATTTATAAAATTAAAATAAAATAGTGTGGATTCATGTTAATTGTAAAGATTAATTGTGACATTCATGCATGAAGGCTTGAAGCTGACCAATTCCCAGAATTAGAGCTAGCTAGGAGGCAGCAGGACTCATTTCCCAAATAGTGTTTGCCTCTTAATTGAGATAGCTAATGGTAATCAATTTATAATCTCTTCATTGTAAAATTTATTATTTCATAATTTTTAATAAGTAGTTTCAATTTTGAAGTTTAAAAATATTTTATTTTAATTTTTAAAAATCAATAATAATCTTAATTCTAATATTTGTAACGGATGGAGTATAATTTATAAAAATCATGTTGACGCTGCTACAAAATGTATTTGTTTTGCTGTCTTAATTTGATGGTGAGTTGGTGACCCTAACTAGAATGGAGAAAATCGCAAGCAGCTTCTTTTACGTCGGGAATCACGGGCTTGTTCCTAGTTGGGAGTCGAGACATTATAATAATAAGGCTCCCAAGTCCCAACTCATATATATATATAGTTGGTGAGCCATTTTAATTTTATATTTCAAGTTTTTGTTGGAGGAATATGATCAATATTTATTGTACAATTTGCTACATGCTTAATTATAACATTTCAAGTCCCTAAAATGTTTTGTTACCCAAAATGAGAGTCATATTTTCACACCATGTAAAAATTAAAATAAAAATTTCCCATTAAACTTATTAATTAACTCAAAATAAAAAAATAATAGCATAGCAGCGTTCGATACCAAATTAATAAATGTAATTTTGTGTACGTGCACACCTAGAGGGAGGGTGAATAGGTGTCTAAACCAAAAGTGATCTGTAATGACAAATTTTAAATTTCCTTCGTTACAGGCTTAAAGCAGACAGACGATGACTGTTACTTTTAGTGTCTGCTTTAGACTAAATTCTACTTTACTAATAATGCAGACAGAACGTGCTATTGAAATTCAGTGTCTGGATCAGTATGTTATGGATATCAGCAAAATACTTTTTGTGAAGCAGTTCAAATGCAGAATAAGAATGTAACAAATAAAACCACACAAATGCAAACCACAAACACACGGATTTTTACGTGGTTCGGCCCCTATCCACTAATCTAGTGGCCTAATCCACGTCCAATACCAATTGGTATTGGATACTCTTTTTATTAATTTATAACTCAATTAAATACAATAAAAAGAACTCTCTGTTCAAATAAAGCTTTCCACTGTGATGGACACCTCTGCCCCTTTTGCACCTCTGCAACTGTTGCACCTCTGCAAACTTGAAAGCTCTCGTTGAACAGTCCCTATCCACTATTGGAACGACCAAGCTAAACACAGCTTGAACTCAGAATCTATTACAAAGTATTTTGAATATACTGTGTTGTGATTTTCCAGCTAATAGACTAACAATATAACACAGACTTGCTGGAAATAAACAATGATAGCTCTCAATGAAAGTATATAATGAATAAGGCTGATCTTTGTTTTGAGTTCTCTCTTCACTGATATATACTTTGTTGTCGTTGTTTTTGTACCTGTTCTAGCCGAGAAGAAAGAATATATATACAAAGAGTACCAACGGCTATAATAATTGGTTAGCAAAAAAAAATCTCATTCCACAGTTGGTATAATACATGATTTTAGCAATTTGCTGAGACCAACGGATATGTAGAATTTATTCAAATCAGCAAATCAAGTATACGGTTACCTAGTCAAACCACAATAGCTTAAATAAAGGAGTATATTTGATAAGGTTTGCTAGAGTCCAGTCACCAGACAATTTAAATAGCTAGGATAGTTTCCTTGATAGACTCCAATTAGAATAAATCTCTCAGCTGAACAAATTCCTTAATGTATTCAATTAAAACAGATTTACCAAGATATATTAAGAAATATAATTTCCAGCAAATTTGCAATTCTATTAATTCAAGCTACTGGACTAGTAACCCATTTCGGGCACATCAATGATAACATGATATATATTAAAAATTAGCCCAAACAATTTAATTAATCTTAACACAAACCCAAATAAATTGTCATCATTAAAATCACAAAATATATAAACCAACATTCTCCCCCTTTTTGATGATGACAATATATTATACCCTTTAATTAACATGCTCCCCCTAACTATATGGCTCCCCCTAAATTTATGCCACATAGTCAACAGTTACACCAAAAAATATATCATGCAATGTTGCAATGTAACATAACAGATAAGCCACAATCCATATGACCATAAATATAGTCAGCCATAATATAATCCACCACAATTATCCAAAAAAAATATCCAAACATCCAGACACACTCACAGACTCACTGACAGTCACAGACACATTCAGTCACAGACACATTCACTTCTCCCCTTTTGACATCATAAAAAAAAAAAAAATTATGTAGCTTCAGCAGGGCGAACACAGTCGTCAACTTTCTTGTCAAGGTCGTTCAGCTTAGCATCCAATGAATCATGACGAGCAACCAATGCTTCAACAGTATCGGACATAGAAGTCATTTTGTCGGATAATAATTGGATTGAGTCAGAGAGAGAGGTGAACATAGTATCAACCTTTTTACCCATGTCTTGAACCAGTTGAAAGAGAGCAGAATGTGGAGGACCAGGAAAAGGTATAGGAATAGGAGAAGGAGGAATAGGAGGAGAATCCTCTAAATCCCAAGATAACACACCATGAGCATGGACTTTTAACTTGGATTTATGAAGAGAAGCTTCATCAATCACATCAGAGAGTTGAACCACTTCCTCATTTTCAAAAGAAATTTCAAAATGTTCCAAAATTTTTGTGATAAAACCTCCATAAGGAAAACATTTTGTTTTATTTGTGAGGCAACTCGCCATGTGTTTGATCATAAACAATGCAAAGTTGAATTTAGTGCCAGACAGAATTAAGGCTGAGAGAATTAGATCCTGATATGTCATGTCAGATCTGCCACCAGTTCGGGGAACTAAATTGGCGCGAAGAATTTTATGGATGACATTGTTAATTGGAGAGGTTTCAACAACTGTTGGCAACTCAATAAATTCAGTTTCAGAAGAAATTTTCACAATGTTTATCTGATCAAGAATACTTAACTGTTCAAGCTCATATGGACCTTTAAGAGTGAAAGGACATATACCAGAACAAGGGATTTTAAACAAAGAACTCAACAACACAGAATCAATAGATAGAGTCTTATTTTGCACATAGGTAATTAATGTATCTGATTTAGTAGACATATTCCCAAAGAATTGTTTGAGTAAGCTTGGATAAACAACCTTTGAAGGACATAACATAGCCCCCAAATCGACATTTTCAAATATAGCAGAAATCCCAATTTGATAAAATAAAACAGGATCAACAGATTTCCCATGAACAAAATTTTTGTGTACCATGAATTTTTTAAAGCGTTTTTCAAATTTGGGAGAACGAAAAGATATAGTAGTATCATGAGGCTTAGGGTCCACAGAAGAGGATTCAGGAATACTCACAGAAGGGAAAGTTGTTTCTTTTGAGGATTTGCGTTTTTGGATTTTTGAAGAAGAAACCCCCAAATTGCTAGCCTTTGTTTTCTGTTTTTTGGGTCAGAGGCCGATTCGGCCGTGTAGTTGTTGCCATGGCAGGAGCCCCGTCCGTGTTCTCTTTCCGGCGAGCAGCCGATTCTCGTCTGGTGATGATGACGTGTCCTCCTCTTGTTTTGGCCATGGAAGAGAAAGACAAAATAGAAACCCTAGGTTTTGTATGGTGAAGATGATCCGAGGAAGTGAGATAAGAAAAAAAAAACTTGGATAGAAAAAGAGAGAGGAGCCCGAGCGGGAAAAGAAAAGAGAGAGAGAGAAGCTCGAGCGGGAAAAGAGAGAGAGAAAACAGAAATGAGAAGAAAGAAAAGAGTTTCAGTAAAAAAAATAATAAAAATATTCTATTCTCGCTTAAAAATAATGCACTAATTTCCAATTTAACCTTTTAATACCAAAATTAACCTAATTCAGTTATATCATATGACCCAGTTACATATAGTTAAATCAAATCTCATATAATTAATGTAACTCTGTGAAGGCAAAAAAAAATAATGTCAACTAAAATATACGATGAATATTTAATACGAATATATATATTAGGCACAGACAGTCATACCTAATTCCCTTCTCAAGGTACAAAAACGTTCTTCACTCAGAGATTTTGTAAAAATGTCAGCCAATTGATGTTCAGTAGGGACAAAAACTAATTTAATTAATCCTTTAGCAACATTATCTCTTAAAAAATGATGTCTCACTTCAATATGTTTAGTACGAGAATGAAGCACAGAATTTTTTGAAATATCAATTGCACTAGTATTATCACACATAATAGGCACATTTTCACATATCACATTAAAATCATGTAAGGTTTGTATCATCCACAAAATTTATGAACAACAACTACCTGCAGCCAGATATTCACCTTCCGTAGTGGACAATGCAACTGATGTTTGTTTCTTACTGTGCCAAGCCACAAGGCTTTGTCCTAAGAATTCACAAGCTCCACTTATGTTTTTTCTATCAACTTGGCAACCTGCATAATCTGCATCTGAATATCCAATGAGTTCAAAGCTTGGAGATACAGGATAGTATAAGCCAAAATTAATTGTACCAGATAAATATTTAAATATTTTTTTTACCGCATTAAGGTGAGATTCTTTCGGTTGAGCTTGAAATCTAGCACATAAGCATACACTATACATAATATCTGGCCTTGATGATGTTAAATACAGTAAACAACCAATCATGCCTCGATACATTGTTACATCAACATCTTTACCTGTAGTATCCGTTGTTAATTTAACCGTTGTGCTCATTGGGGTTGTCTTTGGTTTTGTATTTTCAAAGCCAAATCTCTTCAATAACTCCTTTACGTACTTGGATTGGTGAATGTATATTCCTTCATTGGATTGTTTGATTTGAAGCCCCAAGAAATAATTTAACTCACCCATAAGACTCATATCGAATTCATTATGCATGCATTGGGAAAACCACTCGCACAAAGAGTTAGTAGTAGCACCAAAAATTATATCATCAACATAGATTTGAACAATCAATAAATCCCTATTTTTGGTTTTAATAAATAGAGTAGAATCAATTTTTCCACGTTTAAAACCATTATCTAACAGAAACTTGCTTAACCTTTCATACCAAGCTCTTGGAGCTTGTTTTAATCCATACAAGGCCTTCTTTAATTTAAACACATAATGTGGATATTTTTCATGTTCAAATCTAGGTGGTTGTTTAACATACACTTCTTCATTTAAATAGCCATTTAAAAATGCACTTTTTACATCCATTTGATATAATTTAAATTGTCTATAGCATACATAAGCTAATAAGATTCTTATTGCCTCCATCCTTGCAACAGGAGCAAAGGTTTCATCATAATCTATACCTTCCTGTTGATTATAACCTTGAGCTACCAATCTAGCTTTGTTTCTAGTAACTATGCCATTTTCATCAAGTTTATTTTTAAACATCCATTTTGTACCAATTATAGAAACATCTTTAGGAGGTTTAATAAGTTCTCATACCTGACATCTTTCGAATTGGTTTAACTCTTCTTGCATAGCAATAGACCAATTCTCATCTTGAATTGCTTCCTTGGCATTCTTAGGTTCTATTTGTGAAAGAAAAGCTGAGAATGCGCAACAATTCCTTGCTTTCCTTCTTGTGTTCATCCAAGTATTGGGATCACCCATGATCAGATTAGGAGGATGATTTCTCACTGTTCTGGATGATCTAGGAAGTCTGGTTGTGGTCATTTGCTCTTCAGGATCAGACTCTGGTATGTTGAAATCAGCATCTGAATGTTCATCTGGTCTGTCTTCTAAAGCAGACGGTTCACACTGTCTGGATTTAGGAGTCTGCAGATTTGAGTTTTCTTCTAAAATAGACGGATTGGGCTGTCTAATTTCATTTACTTGTTCGCCTGATTTTTCTTCTAATGCAGACGGCGTATCTTGTCTGATTTGAGCTGTTTGGGTTCCACGATTTAGATTATCATTTCCTGTACAATTCTCATTTTCTTCCTTTGACAGAGCATGATTAGACTCATCAAATATTACATGCACAGATTCTTTAACTTTTGATTTATTCAAATTATAAATTCTATATGCCTTGCTGTGCATTGAATAACCAAGAAATATAGCTTCAGTTTTAGCATCAAATTTACCCGGATTACCATAAGTATTTAAAACAAAGAATTTAGCACCAAACACTTTAAAATAACTAATATTAGGAATTCTATTGTTTAGTAACTCATATGATGTTTTTAACAAAATAGGTCTAAGCAGTACTCTATTTAAAACATAACATGCAGTACTTACAGCCTCTGCCCAAAATTTCTTAGGCAATTTACTCTCTTGAAGTAGAGTTCTTGCAGTTTCTTGGAGAGTACGATTTTTACGTTCTACCACACCATTTTGTTGTGGTGTTCTTGATGCAGAAAATTCATGTGTAACACCTTTCTCACTACAATATGGTATAAAGTCTTTTCCAAACTCACCACCGTGGTCATTCCTTATACCAACTAGCTTGAGGTTGTGTTTTGTTTCAAGATTCTTTATAAGCTTTTCAAATTCTGCAAAAGCTTGATCTTTAGTTTTCAAAAATAATACCTATGTAAATCTTGAAAAATCATCAACAATAACAAAAGCATAATGATTATTTCCTAAGCTAACATATCTCTCGGGTCCAAATAAATCAAGATGCAATAATTGAAGTGGTAAAGATGTTGATACCTGATTTTTGCTTATAAAAGAATTTCTTGCTTGCTTACCTAACTGACATGCATTACAAATACCTATCTTTTCATATTTCAGCTTTGGTAAACCTTTAACAAGATTCTTTGCAGCCAATTTGTTAATCAACTCCATATGCACATGCCCTAACCTTCTATGCCATAGAATTGTTTGATCTTAGAACAGCAGCTAAGCATATATCTTCATTTTGATTTTCAAAATTGATTGTATATATATTACCTTCCCTGTTAGCTACTAGAGGGACATTATGTGAGGCATGGATAATAGCACATTTATCTTTATCAAAAATTACTTTATGACCACTATCCATTAGTTGACTTACACTAATTAAATTATATTTTAATCCTTCAACATGTTGTACATTTTCAATAAACACCTTACCATTTCCAACTTTACCTTTCCCGATGATTTGGCATGTGGTGTCATCTCCAAAAGTAACCGTTCCTCCTTTCTTTGCAATAAGTGTGGAGAATTTATTTTTATCACCTGTCATGTGTCTAGAACACCCACTATCTAGTACCCATTTATGTGACGGCACTTTAGCTTTTAAGCATACCTGCAAAACAGAAAAGTAGTTCATCGTTTTGGTACCCAAACCTGTTTGGGTCCGATTTTGTTAGTAGCATTTAATTCACTTTTCTTTACCCAAATTTGTTTTATTTTTATTTTATTGCAATTTACATCAAAATGTCCTTTTAAACCACAATTTTTGCAAGTAATAAAAGGTGAGCAATTAAGAGACTTGTTCCTTGATTTATTATTTATTACTCTTATTTTATTTGTAGTGCTTTTTATATTCTTAACAGGATTATACCCAATTCCTTGTTTATCTAGGCTTGACCTTTGAGCACCCAGCATTACATTCAAATTTTCTTCTCCTTGAACAAATTTTGCAAGATCCCTTTTTAATGAAACTATTTCTTCCTCATTATTATTGTTTTGCATGTTTACTATTTTTCCATCATTAAAAGCGCCAATACATGCATCTCTCATTTTTAAACTTTCTTTTAAGTTATCATTTTCCTTTTTAAGATCATTGTATTCTTCATTTAACTTGTTTCCACGATTATATAGAATTTTGTTATAGTTATCTAGATAATCAATTTTAGCATTTAGTTTAGATACTTCACTAGATGAACAATCTTTAACTATTTCTTGTTTTTCCTCAATTAAGGTTTTTACTTTCTTCATTAAATCATTTATCCAGTTTTTTAAATGAGCATTTTTCTCTTTTATACGAATATTTTCATTCTTTAACACAAGATAATCAGAAATAGTAATATCTCTAAGTTCAGAATTTACCTCAGATGATTTCTCTTTGCTTAATCCGGTGAAGCATAGTTGAGCAATTTCATCGTCTTGATCTTCATGATCAGATTCATCGTCACTCCATGTCATCAATGCTTTTCCTTTTGAAATGTTTGCTTTATTTTTTCTTTTCAGTTGAAAACAATCTCTTTTAAAATGATCAGGCCTTCCACATTCAAAACATGTATCCTCTTGTGGTTTTTGCTTGAAGTCTTTCTTGTTGTTGAATGTTTGGCTTGGGAACTTTGACTTGTTCTTCTTTCTAATCAGCTCTCTTAATTTTCGAGTCATCATGGCTATTTCCTCATCGGAGTCTTCATCATCCCCTTCCATGTAACTTTCAGCTTGTAATGCTAAAGTCTTTCTTTTAGGTCCCTCATCTTCTTCATCATACCTTCTTAGTTGATTTTCAAATTCTTCAAGTTCTCCAAATAAAGTGAGAGTATCCATAGTACTGATTGTTGTTGAGTCTTGAAGAGTAGTAACATTTGGTGCGAACCGTTTAGGCATGACTTTAAGAAGCTTTCTGTTTATTTCCTTCTGATCAATTTTTCGACCAAGCATACTTAGCGAGTTCATTAGAATGAGGAACCTTGCTTGAGCTTCTTTGATTGTTTCATTCTTTTGTAACTTGAAAAGCTCATATTCTTGCATCAACATGCTTAGCTTGACTTCCTTCACCTTAGTTGTTCCCTAATGGCTCATAATGATTGTATCCCAAATTTCTTTTGCCGTATTACATGCAGAGACCTTGTCAATTTCAGCTTGAACCATACCACTCAGCAACGTATTCATGGCTTTGGAATCATAGGATACCATATATGATTCATTTGTATCCATTTCTATGAGAGTTTTAGGCCTACCATCATCATGCCTAGGAACAACAGGTCCATTGTCAACCACCTACCATTCCCATGGGTCTCTGTTGAGATAGATCTTCATTCTGAATTTCCAGAAGTTGAAGTTCTCGCTCCCGAGCAACAGAGGTGGCCTGCTAGTGGACTGCCCTTCTTGAAAATTGAGGTGTGTCATAGGATCTTGCCCTACGATCTGCAAAGACCAATATTAGTAGAGCCTTGCTCTGATACCAAATGTAATTTCGTGTACGTGCACACCTAGAGGGGGGGTGAATAGGTGTCTAAACCAAAAGTGATCTGTAATGGCAAATTTTAAATTTCCTTCGTTACAGGCTTAAAGCAGACAGACGATGACTGTTACTTTTAGTGTCTGCTTTAGACTAAATTCTACTTTACTAATAATGCAGACAGAACGAGCTATTGAAATTCAGTGTCTGGATCAGTATGTTACGGATATCAGCAAAATACTTTTTGTGAAGCAGTTCAAATGCAGAATAAGAATGTAACAAATAAAACCACACAAATGCAAACCACAAACACACGGATTTTTACGTGGTTCGGCCCCTATCCACTAATCTAGTGGCCTAATCCACGTCCAATACCAATTGGTATTGGATACTCTTTTTATTAATTTATAACTCAATTAAATACAATAAAAAGAACTCTCTGTTCAAATAAAGCTTTCCACTGTGATGGACACCTCTGCCCCTTTTGCACCTCTGCAACTGTTGCACCTCTGCAAACTTGAAAGCTCTCGTTGAACAGTCCCTATCCACTATTGGAACGACCAAGCTAAACACAGCTTGAACTCAGAATCTATTACAAAGTATTTTGAATATACTGTGTTGTGATTTTCCAGCTAATAGACTAACAATATAACACAGACTTGCTGGAAATAAACAATGATAGCTCTCAATGAAAGTATATAATGAATAAGGCTGATCTTTGCTTTGAGTTCTCTCTTCACTGATATATACTTTGTTGTCGTTGTTTTTGTACCTGTTCTAGCCGAGAAGAAAGAATATATATACAAAGAGTACCAACGGCTATAATAATTGGTTAGCAAAAAAAAATCTCATTCCACAGTTGGTATAATACATGATTTTAGCAATTTGCTGAGACCAACGGATATGTAGAATTTATTCAAATCAGCAAATCAAGTATACGGTTACCTAGTCAAACCATAATAGCTTAAATAAAGGAGTATATTTGATAAGGTTTGCTAGAGTCCAGTCACCAGACAATTTAAATAGCTAAGATAGTTTCCTTGATAGACTCCAATTAGAATAAATCTCTCAGCTGAACAAATTCCTTAATGTATTCAATTAAAACAGATTTACCAAGATATATTAAGAAATATAATTTCCAGCAAATTTGCAATTCTATTAATTCAAGCTACTGGACTAGTAACCCATTTCGGGCACATCAATGATAACATGATATATATTAAAAATCAGCCCAAACAATTTAATTAATCTTAACACAAACCCAAATAAATTGTCATCATTAAAATCACAAAATATATAAACCAACAATAAAAACAAGATGAACCACTGTTCATGCCCGCCATATGTCCATATAATTTATTTATAGCAGTAAAATTAAATTAAAGCAAAGTGGGAAACAAAAGAAAAGCAGTAATGGACAAGTTATAAAGCCGAACTTCTCTCTATTCATTCTTCCCTCGTGTATTTGAATTGTAATTGGACCTGTGATACATATATGTTAATAAAGGCCATAAAGAAAAGTTCGAAATATTTTTCTTTTTATTCTTTCCTTTAACAACCATGCATGCATGCATATTGTTGTTTATTCACGAGCTTCTTGGGTTCAGGACTTGATGAAGTTTAAAAAGATGTACAACTAACAATTAATTTCAATGAAATGTCGGGGATCAAATTGTACATTACCTTCAATATATTTGTGGATGCATGATGGGGAATTTAGATAAGAGGTTAAAAACTATTATAGTTGAAATGGACTTATTTTATAATTCATCTTTTCCAAAATATATAAGAGTATGCTATGCAAAATTTAAAAGAAAATACTTTTATATTTTAGAATAAAGGGAGTACTTCGCTCTTAACTATATAACGCAACTATACAAAGTGTCAGTCACTTGTAGAAAAAAAACATAGAATTGAAGGGAATATTAAGCTTATCTACAAAAAGTAAATTGATCATGATATAATAGAGAAGACACAACCCGGCCGGCCAGAGGACAACGAAATAAGTGATAAAAAATAGAGGGGTTGGTCTGAAAAGATTAACTACATATATACATAAAACCCCGGCCCCAAACCTGTGAATTTATGAAGTCAACGCCCAGCAATACAATACTTTTGTTTTTTCATCGGAATATGTGTACCTAATAATGCGGATCTAGCTAATTAATTCAGAATGAGCATGTCTGTCCTCTTACACACACACACACACATATAAATTATTTATGTGTGTGTGTGTCTACATATGTATGTATGTATATTAGCTCTAGACTTCCATAGTTTCATATGCATGATGCATGCATGGCATTAGATGATACATGCATGCATGTAATTTTGATCAGATCGATCTGTAAATATATAAAAAAAACAATTTAAGCTTGCTTCCAACGGCTCCATTGTTAACTAGTAGGCGTTCCTATAATGTTTCATAAATAAATTGAACAAGCCAATTAAGGAATAAGACCGTACAGATTAAAAATGAAAATAATTAGTAGCATATTGGAATATGTATGATAGAATTAGAATTAAGCAGCTTTCCCGCTTTGACATATGGCATGCATGGACTACGTTAATTTTATTAATAGTTTGCTTGGCAAATTTTACCTATTAAATATATATATATATATATATATATATATATATATATATATATATATACACACACACAGAGTAATACACAGTCGGCTAGAATTAAGAGCGATGATTTAACCGTCGTCAAAGTTCAGAATTATCTATGACGACGGCTCAACTGTCGCCGTAACTTAAAAAATTGTCATTATAACTGATTGTGCACTATCCAGTCATATATACACATTTTTTTCATATATATATATATATATATATATATATATATATATGTCCTCGCTTTTCTTTAATCTCTTTTCTGTTTTTCATTTTTAGACAGATGAAATTTAGGCTTCCCTCCTGCAAACTAATTAACTCCTATTTAGTCATTGACCATCACCGGACACAATTACATAGCCCCAAGGTGTTATATATATACACACACATATGTAAGGCCATTAATAAACCAGTACATATATATAACCTATAATATTCCAATTTTTGTCTTCTTTTCCTGATCCATGATCTTCTTGTTGTTGGTGGACGTATATTCATAACAAGAGTCCAAGACTATTAATAGAGTTTAAGACGGATAAACAATTCTCTGATTAATTGAAGAAAACCCAATTGAAAAGATAATTTATGCATATTTGAACTTCTAGCTAGGCAGCTTATAGCACGAACGCACTCTATCAGTTTCATATTATTTGGTTATAGTTGATTTTTTAAAATCAACGTAAGATATTTTTATACTTAAAATTGACATAAATTCTTTTAATTTTAATCAATACAATAATGAATATTATATATTATCTAAAAAATATTGTTCATTATAAATTTTATTGTTTCATAATTTTTAACGAGTGGTCTCAATTTTGAGTTTGAAAATATTTCAAATAAACTTTTTAAAATGAATAATGATCGTATAATTTGGAACGAAGAGAGTATTCAAATAAATTTAAGATATATATATGCAATGAAATGCTTGATTTACTATATATTATGCACTCTTTAATAATGTGCGCCCTCTCTTTAATCAAATACGTCCTCTGTTCGAAATTGAGAGCATATTTTTTTTATTTTAGGACGTCATTAATCAGCGAGAGGGTAGTATTTTTGATCAATTATATTTATCAAATTTTATTGTGCATGTAAGTTATGACATTAATTGTTGCTTAAATAAAGTTAAATGTTTCTTAATGTCAGCAAAATAAAATAAAATAAGATGTCTATAATTTTGGGACAAAAAAATTCCATGAGTGATCATGTTCAACTATATATATATCGACTTGAAGTATAAAAGGGACAATCCTATAAAATACGCATGTTCTGAGGATTATATTGATCTATCACCAAATGGACGGCCGGATCAGTGATGCATAGAATTAATTTCTTTCTCGAACATGAAAGTATATATTGTTTAATTAATTGATAAATCTTAATTTGTATTATGCATGGTTGGAAATTAAAGAGAATATTATATTGAAAAGCATTGGTATTTTACTATCGTCAAAGGTATGTATTGTCTCATTTACAAGCATTTAAATTGTAAATCGCACTCAATGTTACATTTCACCTATATATTCCTCTATATAATTAAGTACTCCATATCATAATTCATTAATTAATTCAAGTAGCGAGCTAGGCTAGCTAGGTCCTCTTTAAAAATTAATTTCCACTTTTTTATTTAATTTTTAGCTGACGAATGTCTCTCGAACTCTGACGCTTGCTCATGCAATTGATAATGATCAGAAATCATAATAGAGAACTGTCAATTAATTTGTATGTAATGGTTGACCTTAATCAGTGGGAAAAGTTCAAGTAAATTTGATTTAATTACAATTAAGTCTTTAATTTGTATGCTTTCATCTCTCTAGATCTGATTAACATAAAAGAGATAGATAGTTTAATTTCATAAAGAGAAATTCATAGATACATTTAATTTAATTTTTTCATCCCTTCTATAAAAAAATCCAATTTAAAAGTGATGCAAAGATTCCAGTTATGAATACCATGCACTTAATTATTTATTGACGGAAGCCAGTAAGTTTTCTTTGCCCGCATCAATTAAAGTTGCACAAAGCATAATTTATTTTTGTTATAAATTCGTGTTTGAACAGTAACATATAAAATGGAAAATATTTGATTTTGAGGCGTATAAATATTGTTTCTAAAGTGATAATTGTCTCTTGCCATTTGAGATTTTAGTCTATTAGTTACAACTGAATCGTTGTATTTTTTTGTTTCTTTGTGTGAAGCATTTTAGTCTATTAAAGTGACGCGGGAGTAGGAGAGTTCGGATAAATTTAATTACCGTCTTCATGAAAGATAAACTCGAACATGTGATCTTGCACATTAAAAGAAAAAATCTCTACGACCATTTTTGAGTTTGCTACCACAAATAACAAATCTAAAGATTTTCCTTCAAAACTTATTTATTATGAGATTTAATAATTTGATATGTAGGAAATGGAGGGGGAAATGAAGGAAGAAATTAAATTTCTTAAAATAATCACTATTTGTTAAGTTTGAAAAACAGTTATTGCTAGAGATTTTATTTTTTTTAAATCATCCCAAGGGCAAAAGAGAAGTTAGTAACTAAAGAAGTCTCACTATATACATAAAATCAAGATTTTTTTTATTTTTCTGTAATAAAGAATATGAGTTTATTTTAATACATAACACTAAATGTACATATTTACGATCCAACGTCACTTATGTTCCGTAGAGCCTAGATATGTTTGGGCCTAAAAACCACTGTGAGTCGTATGGCACTGCCCAATCCAACTCATTCGGCCACCAAATTAGCCGGACCTAATTAATGACATTGTCTATTATTTGTTGAGCCCAAACCTTGTAGAACCCAACAACCATCGCTATTCTTTGCCCACTATAGTCTATCTCATCGTTAGACCCGATGAATGACTTACTGCTAGGCCACTAATGATCCGTTCTACGAAAAAGAAATTTATTTGCAATATCTTTTGAAAAAGAGTTATATTTCTTTAAACATAATTTAAAAATAATTAAATATTTTTAATTTATCATCAAATGTCATTATTAACAAACTAAACACTAAATGAATTTAGAGGTAAAAATCAACAAATATTTCTAAAATTTATAATTTTTACCATTGAGACATTCTTTTTATTAAAGGGAGGAGCACTAATAAATATAAACAATTCCTTATTTATCCGCATCCATTTCATTTCATCCAGTTAGGGGTGTGCAACCGGTAAATCCCGGACCGAACCGGACCGGTACCGAACTGAACCGGTACCGAAAGTGGCAATTTTTTGATACCGAAACCGGTACCGAAAGTACCGGTATACCGAACCGGAAAACCGGTTCGGTACCGGTTCGGTACTGGTTTTTACCGAATAAAACCGAAATTAATATAATTAATATTTTATTATTATTTTTATTAATAATTTATTATTATAATTATTATTTTATTATTATAATTATTAATTTTATTATTATAATTATTAATTTTATTATTATTATTATTATTTTTATTATTATTATTATTATTTCTATTATTATTATTACTATTTCTATTATTATTAATAATTATTTAGTAATAATAATAATAATAATAATAATAATTTAAAAAAAAAATAGAAAACCGGTTCGGTTCGGTAAATACCGAACCATAAATATGCGGTACCGGAACCGGTATCGAAAAACCGGTATATACCGGTTTTTTTGTACCGGTACCGAACCGGTTTATTTTATACCGAAAAATCGGTTTGGTCCGGACCGGTTTCCCGGAAAAACCGAAAATACCGAAATGGATGCACAGCCCTACATCCAGTACCATAAATTGATTTTATTACTATTACAATTGTTTCACCAAAACAATTCTTCTTATAGATATTAAGAATGTATTAAATTGTTAAATTTTGACTAAGGCTGTAAACGATACGATTCGAACCAAACTCGAATACTATAATAACAAGTTATTTATTTTATAGAAAGAGAAGAAGAAAAAAATACTAACTTTATAACACTGATGGTTTAATAAAAAGTATATTGCAATTTTTTATCTATTACTTTCTCTGTTTCTTAAACCATCTCTCCACTAATTAACTTTTAATTTTTTACTTGCTCACACATAGTGTGTGCCAAAGTAAATAAGGGCTTTTATCTATTTATTATATAATAAGAGAGGAAGAAAAATATTATAACTAGCTCTTAAACACGTGCAAAGTACAAATTTGTTAGGTATAAATTAGTTACCTTAATTTTTTGTTGTTGTATATTTCTATCTAATAAAATAAAAATATATTTGTTCATGTATTTTTTTAAAGCCAATAAGTAACTAATCTACCTCAAATTATTTATTATTTCCATTTCTTATTGTAAAATATATGAAAATACACTTGTTATTCAATATTAAATTAATGGTGAGTTTTACTTTATATATATATATATATATATATATATATTTAAAATTGATGCACTTTATTTTTTATTTATAAATAACAAAATTTAAATATGAAATCGCCCATTATTTAAGTGTGTGTGATTTAATCTTTACCTGATTTTACTTGATTTAACACAATAAATATCTAGCATATAAATACTAATAGTAACTCCATGAAATCAATCAGCAATTGCCTTCATTTGTGTTTTTATATATTGTATAAGAATTTTTAATGCACGCCTACAAGATCAAACATCACCTTAACATTGATCTTTAGTGACACATTAACCAAGTATTGCTTGCTAATCATGAAGACATGTTTTGTCAGACAATATTAAGAAATTAAACCAAGATCAATTTCACATGTTATTTTTAGATATCCTAAAATGAACGAAGAAACAAATACACGTTGTAAGTTCAATAATATATATTTAATTTTAAAATAAGTAAAATAATTCAAGTTCCTAAATACCATACCATACAGGCTCCATTAGGGGTGTGAATTTGAAATGTTTTTTTTTTTATTTTTCAATTTTTCAGACCGATCCTAATCGACTGATTCGAGACAAAAAGAACCAATCCGGTACCGATACAAAAAAATTGGTATATACCAGTTTTTTTGTTTCGATATGGCGTTTTTATAGTTCTGTAAATACCGAACTGTACCGGTTATACCGATTTTAAATTTTATTTATTTATTATTATTAATAAATAATTAATAATTATTATTATTATTATTATTATATTAGTTTTCAATTTTTACCGGTACCGAACCGGCTTACTGATTCTGTATATCGGTCCAATCGGTATCGAAATTAGCCCGAAATTTGGCTAATTTCGATACCGGTCAAATTCGAACGAGTAAAAACCGGTTGAACACCCCTAGGCTCCATTGTTGTCTGAAAAAATTGCTAACAGAAGCTCTAGTTCTTTTCCTTTTAATTTGTTCATACTTGCACGGTAAACATGCTTCAAAACTTTCTTTACATTCTTAAGTCTGAATGTATAGATTGGTATTATAAGTCCAGGATTAAAATCATGCAAGACAACAACGTATTACAATTTAGCTTTATCTTGTATTAGGTCAGGTTGTCTAATATAACATATATACATGAAGGAAAAAAAATATGTCGAAACAATAAACTACCATTCCAATACTTAACACATTTGAGCAAGTTTACTATAAAATCCACGAGCAACATTTTCCAGCACGTTCTATGAAATGTTAATGCATGCCAACTGACTAACAGTCACGCCATTGATTATTTTTTGTGATATACAAGAAGACCAAGAGTTGAGCTGTAATTAAAACTTACCTTGTCGATGAAAGAGATAAAAAAAACTTGAAATGTTCAAATTACATTCCTCTAACATAGCCATGAAATTTTTAGAATTCATGAAATTTAGAAACATTTTGGTTGCTTCAGAAGTTACAACTTACAAATTTTAAATTATGACTTCCTGATTATCTAGTATTTTGCACATTAAATCTTAATCCTATGTAAAATTCCAAATATGTATCATTATATATAGCATCCATTTTTAAGACCGTTTGGAATATGAAAAATTTCAATAGTATTAGGTGTTAATTTTTTTATTTCACAATATTAATGCTCTATTTTAAATGTTATTAATATCTATAAAACAGTGGTTACAAATAGGTTAATTTATGTTGTTTATATCTAAGATCAATTTTTATCTATATTTTGAATGTTGATTATTATAAAGAAAAAAATATTTGTACAACTCTTGAAAAGAGGGATAGACCAATTATATATATTTGATATTATTGTATGGTTTAAGTATGAACAAATTTGATTTTTATTTTTTATTTTTAATGTAATTAATGCATGTGATTATAATGCAATAATTAGATTAATATTAGGATAGACATGTTATAACCGAAGAGAAAAAATTATTATAGGATAATTGTAACATATGGACAAAATAATTGCATATATTTTTGCTCGTAAAAATTCATTGCACTCAATAACATCCACCGTTAAAATTTATTGCGGCTCAAAAAAGACTACAAAATCTACGACTTTTTTATTTTATTTTTTATATATAGTAATAGATTAAAAAAATATGCTCTTTTTGCGATTTTTTTTATGGGTCTGCTTAATGTGTGCTCTAAGGAGACACACTAAGCGCGAAAAACAAGAAATAAGACCCGCTAAAAATTATTTATTTATATAGTTGCACTGAATTCAATACATATGGTCCATTAGTATATTATTTTTTTATACATTAAATTTAATACGCCTACATAAATAAATAATATTATAAATTATTTTTCACGTTTAATCTGTGCCTCAAGGGCACACGTTAAGAAAATCCTTTTTTTATAAATGAGAATATTTTTTTTGCTGACAAATGAGTAATAATTAGCGTATAAGTGTAACATTAGATCATACATTCTGTCTTTGACAAAAATATTGTCTCGTCTAAAATTTATTCAACGCGCATTAGAAATTTAGGCCAACGTCCTCCAATCAGAAACCGCAGTAGGTGCCACGCACTGTTAGATGAAACTCGTCACCTGTGATAGGTCCGACAGAAACGGGTCTGACTAATACAGACCGGCATGGTTCAGCGGCTCTCCATGTCTAACGGGTTGCGCATACGGTCCATCTCCAGATGTCTGCGTATGGAGAGAGAAAATGAAAATGAAAAAACAAGCAGATTTTAGAAAGATAATTGAAACCGAAAAATCTCAAATTACATATATATATATTTTTAGAGAGAGAAAACAGAGACTTATAGTGCCCTTTTCAACGGCCACCGATCATCCCTGTCCAGGTTTCATAAATTTCCAATTAAACCTTTTGTTTTCGATTTACCAGAGGAAAAAAATTGGGGGAAATCATTGTAAAAGAATTCCGCCATTTTAAGCCTAACAGCTTGCAAAACCATCATTTCATATATACCTCTTCTATTTATCTTATCTAAGGCAGCGGTGGTGTTTGCAGGCCAGTCATGCAAGATTTATCTTTTTTAAAATTCCCATTTTTTCTTCGTTTATGTTTATAGTTATATAAATAGATATACAGAAAAATATAAAATGCAGAACAACAATATAGTTACCAAAATGCGGACTTTGAAAATGACGGAAGGATGTAAAGGGACGCCAATTTATCCCCTTAATTCGTCCGGCGGTACTGCCGGTGGTGGTAGTATAGGAGAGAAGTTTTTAGAACGCCTCCAAGATCATCTTAGAGTGAATTCCATTAGGTCAAAATCTACGCAAAATTTTCAGAATTATCAAGTTGATAACAGTGTTATTTTAGCTGAAGCTCTTGGTAGTTATGGCCTACCCCAAACGGATCTCATTGAGCCCCAAATTGAACCTTGCTTAAAGTCGGTTAATTTTATAGAATCCCTAGCTGATGTTTACCGTAGACTCGAGAATTGTCCCCAATTTGAGAGATCAGGGATGTATCTTGAGCAATGTGCGTTGCTCCGTGGGCTACCTGATCCTAAATTGTTCAGGCGGAGCCTTCTGTTGGCAAGGCAGCATGCCGTGGATATCCATCCTAAGATTGTTCTTTCCGCGGGGTTACGGTATGCAAGGAGAGATGATGAGCTTCTCGGGACATCCTCCATGGACTGTTGTGGACGGTTTATTGAATGCCCTAGAGCTGCTTTGGTACCTGGGTATAATCCTGAATCTGACAATGATTCCTGCAACTGTCTTCAAACCCTAAGGGAAGACAATGGCGACATTGAATTTTGTATGGGGAAAGAGGAATGCTCAACTTTGGAGGAAGACTGTGATATGTCATTTTGGATAGGTGATGAGGAAGTCAGGTGCAAGAGATATAGCATGGCGTCCCTTTCCAGGCCGTTTAAGGCAATGTTGTATGGTAGTTTCATGGAGTCAAAAAGAGAGAAGATAAATTTTACACGAAATGGGATATCTGTAAAGGGGATGAAAGCTGCTGAGATATTTAGTCGCATCAAATCTGTAGATTCTTTCGACATAGATGTTGTTCTGGAGCTCCTGTCTTTGGCAAACAAGTTTTTCTGTGACGAGATGAAGTCTGCTTGTGATGCATATTTGGCAAATATGGTTTTAGACATGGATACTGCTATGTTACTTATTGAGTATGGATTGGAGGAGACGGCATATCTTCTAGTGGCAGCTTGCTTGCAGGTTATATTGAGAGAGCTCCCAAGTTCAATGAACAGTCCGAATGTGCTGAAATTATTTTGCAGTTCAGAGGCTAGGGAAAGATTGGCTTTGGCAGGACATGCTTCATTTCTGTTGTACAACTTTTTGAGACAGGTTGCAATGGACAATGACATGAAAGCAAACATGACAGTAATGTTACTGGAGAGGCTGAGTGAGTGTGCAACTGAAGATTGGCACAAACAACTTGCATTCCATCTGCTGGGTTGTGTAATGCTTGAGAGGAAAGAGTACAAGGATGCCCAGAAGTGGTTTAAGGCAGCCGTGGAAGCAGGTCATAGTTATTCCTTTGTTGGCATTGCACGGACCAAGTACAAGCGTGGTCATACATATTCGGCTTATAAGCTGATGAACTCACTCATTTCTGATTATACACCTTCTGGTTGGATGTATCAGGAGCGATCCTTATACTGTAATGGGAAAGAGAAGATGATGGATTTGAATACAGCAACTGAATTGGACCCAACTCTTTCTTATCCATACAAGTACAGGGCTGTTTTAATGCTGGAGGAGAATAGAGCGGCAGCTGCCATTACGGAGATTGAGAAAATAATTGGATTCAAGGTTTCTACTGACTGCCTAGAACTACGTGCTTGGCTCTTGCTTTCCCAAGAGGATTTTGGTGGAGCTTTAAGAGATGTCCGGGCAATACTGACTTTGGATCCCAATTACATGATGTTCCATGGGAAGTTGCATGGTGACCATTTGGTGGAGCTCCTTCGCCATCATGTTCAACAATGGAGTCAGGCTGATTGCTGGATTCAACTGTATGATCGATGGTCCGCTGTTGACGACATTGGCTCTCTAGCTGTTGTACACCATATGTTGGCAAATGACCCGGGGAAGAGCCTCTTACTATTTCGTCAATCTCTCCTCCTTTTACGGTGAGTATGAATTGTTAGTATAAGTTAATCTTTCAATTCTTTTAATCTTTGTTAAAATGACTCGAGTGTGGTTGTAAGGTACATGCATGTGTCTTAGTGTTGAACTTGGTAAAATTAGTTTCTTCAGACACGTGGACAAGGCTGAAAAGTGTCTTATAGTTGGATACGAGTAGATAGACACGATTCGTGCAACTACATTATCTTCCTCAAGTAAAATTCCATTATAATAAGCATCTACATGAACATGAGGACATCCTAGTGACAAAACAATTTCAGCGAAAAATCTGTTTCTTCTTTCCCTCACCTTTTTTTCTCCTCATTTTTTTTCTTCTCTATTGATGATGTGGCATGTCCGACAGGGATGCAATGCCTCCACACCTATGTTTGGGTGTCAACATGGGTACATCACTTATTCAGAAGAGTCCATGTAACATAGCTTTTATCTTTTGTCAGTTTCATTCTTCTAGTATCGTGCTTTATAGTCATTTAAAATACATTGGTGCTCAAAGATGCTATTTCTTTTAAGTTTTTAATGTGGACTCACCAATTCTTTTTGCTTTTGTATTAATATTGCATGTGAAATCTTATTGGTTGCCATGGATTCTATTTTGAGCCAATGCTCAATTGCTTGGTTTCCTGTCAGGGGTAATGTGCAAGCCGTACATCCTATGAGGCTTGTGAGGTTGCCATTGTGTGATGTGATTTAAAAGATAGGGATAAGTTACTTGAAGCAGATGGAGTTGCCATTCACAGACTGAATAATTAATGCATAACTATTAACGATTTTGTAAAAACCTGTTTATCGAGATATTGTTTCTAAGTAATGTTTTCCCTGAATTTTCTGAAAGTACTTGATGAAAAAGAAATAAATATGCGAGTCTAAAGGGGTTGGAGAACAAAATGTACACTGGAAACTTGATGGTAGAATGCAACAAAAGGTTTCATGTGACTATCAATGGTTACTGATACCTCTAATTGCCTGGCATTGTGTACTACTGAGGTTAATTACTAATGACATTTTAACTAGAGCTGTTCGTCATTTCGTCTTTCAGTATCACTGTTGTCTATATATTGTTAATGCTTTGATTTATATTGTTTATATCAGTTCAAGTTTTCTCAGAGACATTAGATTCAAATTTATAAGATACTAATTATGAGATAAAGATCCAGCCTTTGAGAACATAAAGGGATTTCTTTCCGTAAACATCCTCTTTAGTGTCTTTTCTTGTTCTAACTCTGTGATACATGATTATTCTATTTCTTTTTTTATTTTATTTTCCTGGGATAAGTTACCTGATTATTCTAGGTCAAACTGCCAAAAGGCTGCAATGTAAAGTGTATGGTCCATATGGATGGCTTGAAACAATTAATGCTTTGATTTATGTAACTTATATCAGACACCAATAAATAATTTAAATTTATCAGATTATCAGTCCAACTTTTCTCTGAAATATTTTTTGGAATTTATAAAATGCTAATTATGAGATTAAGATCCAACCTTTGACTGCATCAAGAGGTTTTTTCATTGTCATCCACCTTACTATCTTTTCCTGTTCCAACTCTATGATACCTGATTATTTTAGGTTAAACTGCCACAAGGCTGCAATGCGAAGTCTTCGAATGGCTCAAAACCATGCTACCTCTGAACATGAAAGGCTTGTATATGAAGGCTGGATTTCGTATGACACAGGTCATCGCGAAGAAGCTTTAGCTAAGGCTGAAGATGCGATCGCCATCAAGAGATCATTTGAAGCTTTTTTCCTAAAAGCATATGCTTTGACTGATCCTGATTCAAATCTTGATTCTGCTAATTCTACCTATATTATCCAACTTCTGGAGGAAGCTCTTAGATGTCCATCGGATGGCCTTAGAAAAGGACAAGTGAGTATTTGCTTCATAAATAGCATAAATACAATATCCTATGCAATTATACATTAATCAACTGTATTATTTCAGGCATTAAGTAATCTAGGGAGCATCTATGTAGACTGTGGTAAGCTGGATCTTGCTGCTGACTGCTACATGAATGCTCTCAACATCAAGCATTCACGGGCACATCAAGGTCTGGCACGTGTATACAATCTAAAAAATCAGCGAAAAGCTGCATATGACGAGATGACAAAGTTAATAGAGAAGGCCAGATATAATGCATCTGCTTATGAGAAGCGATCAGAGTACTGTGACCGAGACACAGCAAAAAGTGATCTTAGCATGGCAACTCAACTAGACCCACTGCGGACATATCCATACAGATACAAGGCAGCCAGTGAGTTACATGACCTTTCATTTATGGTTTCTTTTGTGTCATATTGTTTGTTACATATACTATTGGCATTGACATGTCACTGTTTTAATTTAGAAGTTAATTTGGCGGTGTCATCATGCTTGTTGAGATTATGTACCACTAGGCCTCGAATATCTGTAGCTTATATGAGATGAGTGAACTTCCATACTTTTTGCTTCATTTCCTTCCTCTTAGTTTAGCTCTAGTCTCTAGCTTTTTCCCCAATGAAACAGCAAATTAGTACCCAACCTATCTATAAACAACAAAAGTTTACTACCCAAAGTTACTGTATAAAACTAGTTGTGATCCCTCTTCCGATGTGGGAAGTCTCCATGTTTTTTTCAGGCATTATTTTATATAAATCTATGTGCATGTGTTTCAGACGTTTAGTTAGTGCTTGATTCTTTGGTACCAGATTGTGCATTTCTTTCACTGCTTATTTAACTCTCTTTTGACCACTTAGTTTCTATACTTGCTCAAAATGAATTTTCAATCTTCAAAATTATAGGTTGCTCCCTCTCTTTATTCTGCATATTGGTTGCTTCCCCACCCTTCAGCACCAACATTTCTGTACTGTATTTTATTAGATGAAGGTAATAGCTGGATACCTTCTCAGTTTTCTTGGCATTTTATGTACTCCAGTTATGCTGTAATGTTCCTTCTTTCAAACTTGATCCATTTGGTGGCAGCCCATTTTATGTTTTCTTCTTGAACTTTTATCACAACCTATCAAAAAGTTCAAATTTAAATAATAACAAAAAGTATACCAAGTGTAGAAAATTATTTTTATTCCTCCTCTACTATCAAAAAATGCAAATTTCCTTACTGAGATTTCATGATACTAAGCCGTCTAGTGCATAATTTGAAAGTCTCTGTTTGTATTGTTACTAAAAAGTCATTTTTTGTGTGTAAATAGCTCATAGCATCTAGTGAAATCCGAAATTATTTGCTCTTTCAAGTTTAGTGAACAAAAGTTATTGTATACGACAGTTTGTGGTTAATGCAATGCTCCTTGTTTTTGTGGCTTAAAGAGTTCTAATTCTCTTAGGCTGAAACTCTAATCCTTTGTGAAGAATTATTTTCATATGAGAATTAGAGATCTTGCTGGTTTTTTATGTTCTGTACTTCTGAAATATTATTTTCTCAATCTGTCAGCTGTTATTCTAAGGACAACTTTCTGAATGCATACCAATGTAATGAACAAAATACAAACAGTTAACATAATATCATTATTATATTTATTATTAAAACTTTTAGTTAGTAAATATTCTTGACAGTTATTGATTTAATAATTAGAAAACAAGACATGCAACCTCTGGCATTTGTGTGACAAGTTGAGTTGCTGCCAACCAAACCAACCTTTCCTTTCTTACCAAGTGCTCTGCAGCTATATGATCAATTCAATCATGTTGTGGGGGCTCTTCCATTATCATAATACATATGTCTTAAATATTGGGCAGTTCAAAATGCTAGGTTTAGTAAAAAGGTTGAAGGGATTGGTATTTAAAGCTCAACCTAATCTGATTCTTGTTATGATTTTATAGCGAGCCAGGTGCCAAAATGATCAGTCACAGTTATGTATTTTTATATATTTACGGTCCTACGATTTCAAAATTGAGTAGAAAAATGGTCTAGTGTTGGGTCTAATTGCAGTTTAAGTGGTTCTCACTGCTCAATCTTGTGACATCTCTTAGAGTTGTTTTTAGTTTCCAAAATGGTTCACAGGGCTGCACTTTTTCTTTTTTGTTGAATTTGTTCCTTTCATAGTGTTTCCTGAAAATAATAGTAGCATATTAATTATCAACATGATCATATAGCTTTGTAGTTCACAGCTTGCCTTTGAATTGAAATGTTTCAGAAAGGGAGTGTCAGCTATGTTACATAGGCTCTTTACTTTGCCTTCAAGTATCCGTATCCGATACTGGACACTTGACACTCGGACAAGAGTATGGGTATTGGACACTTCATTCTAGCATAAAAATTTGTCAAAATTAAGGAGTATCCTTGTTGGACTCTTCAAAGTACCCGTATCCGACAGGACACTCCCTCTGAGTCCATATAACGTATGTCTAGATATGTTAAGATGTAGGTGTTTAGCATCATGTTAAGATCTTATTTAGTTTCCTTTTTCTTTACTTTGTTAAGTGCCTAAACTATCCAAGAATATTCTGATGAAGCATCATTGCACTACATATTGAACCAAAAAGACAGATTTTATTGTGTTCAAAACCTGTAGTTAAGTATCTTCTTACTTTTGCTTCAACTTCTCTTCCCTAGACTTGACTCAGTGGGAATGATATGCAAGCAAGGACATATATTGCATTGGTGTATTAATGGTGCCTGCTGTGCAATATACGTCAACTTCCATGAAATTCAGATTTTTGTTTCATTTTTACTATTTCTTATACTTTTGGTAGATAAAATAGCTGTACAAAATCAATAAAGCAAATTAGATTCTTGGGGTATATGTGATAATAGTGTTCTAGCATTTGAGATGGTTGGAGTGAAGTATTATTTTAATAAGGAATTTAATTCTAGTTTTGACTGTTAAATTGAAGGTTGGGCAGGGCTGGCTACCATTATGATTTGATTTGATTTATATTGTAGGTGTTTGAGTGTAGCATATGAAGGTAACTAAACTATTACTTCAACTAGGAACTCATTTCTAGAATTGACTGTAAGATTGACGGCTGGGCTGGGCTACTACTATGGTTTGCTTTACTTGCCGAAATGGTAAAATGTGAGGATGATAAGTTTGGCTAAGCCGATTCCCTTAAAATCGTGGTAACTATTTGTTACTTGTACAAAAATCTTTATAATCTTCTAATTGGTATTTGACATAAAAATTTAATATATCAATAATAATAAAAATAAATAAATAAATAATAACAAAACCTTAATGGGATTCTCTAATATTCTTATGGTTTTTACAGCTGTTTAATTTCATTATTAGGAGATGTCCGGATATTTGGGAAAGACTAGTATGTAATATTATGTTACATGGATGGATTATTCACTCTGCCTTCAAGTACCTGTGTGCGACACTTGACACTCGGGTATAGGTGCTGGATTCTTCATTCTTGAGTAAAAACTTAGCAAAATTGAGGTGTACCCGTGTCGGACTCACATGTCCGACAGGACACTCCATTCGAATCCATGTAACTTAAGTGTAATATCACTGACATGGTATTCTGTCTGATGTAAATGGTGAGACATGTAAAATTGAGTACCCGTGTCGAACTCACATGTCCGACGAGGCCCTCCGTTCGAGTCCATGTAACATAGTGTAATATCACTAACATTGGCATTATGTCTGATGTAAATAGTGAGACATGTCCAGTACTCCAGTTGCATAATCTGGCATTGATGGAGTACATAATGCAAATAATTTCTTGCAAAAGTACATAAATATAGACAGAGAATGGCCCCTGACCTCTGATGTCCATATAAAGGACATGAGCATAAATACTCTCTTTCAAAAATGAACCGACTTGAAACCTGTTGTGCTTCCAGGACTAGATTGTGACCAGTTTTTTTTATGATTCTTTTCATAGTAGCGTAAAATTTGGATGCGCCAGGCAATGCATTTCAGATTACATGATTTTATTTGAAGCCTTGGATTTTCAGTTACTAAATGAATACAAAATTATGAATGCGGAACACCTTTCATTTTCTTTTTATCGAGGGAATTGCAAGTCAGATGAGATAGTTTCAGACAACAACCAGGAGCTAGTCATTTGTTACGCTCATTATGGATCTTATCTTGGTGTTAGTCATGCCTTGCTGATTTCTAGAACTAACACTAAAAATGTGCTTTCCAGTTCTCATGGATGACCATAAGGAGGATGAAGCCATAGCAGAACTTACAAAGGCCATAGCTTTCAAGACAGACCTACAACTGTTCCATCTTCGAGCTGCCTTTCATGATTCAATGGGTGACTACATAGCCACTGTCCGAGATTGTGAGGCAGCCCTCTGTCTTGATCCTAGCCATGCAGATACAATAGAACTTTATCATAAAGTGCTGAAACGGGCAAAAGAACAACAGTAAACGTAAAGGAGCCAGGGAACAACATTTAGGTTTCCTTTCCTGATATCTGCGTGGGTAATTGATTCGTTGCCACCCAATTGGGTTTTGGTACACACGGGGCCCAATCTAGCCCGTTCAATTCATTTTTTTAAATGTGTTTCAAAAATTCAGATTAGATTGGTTATGGCAGTGGTGTCCAAGAGGAAAAACCCGGAGTGACATAAATAACATGGAAAAAGAGGAGAAAGCTAGCCTGTTAATGTATAATTGTATATACATATTTTCTTGGCGATTATAGTGGATCAAACGAAGAAATCAGTAGGTCAGAACGCTCAAGATGCTACTACCTGTTAGAGCATCTAATGCACAAATGGAGATGGTGCTGTAACATATCCACAACCATATGAAACTTGTACATTACATTCCAGGTTGTGATAGAGGTCTGTTCAGTGAGGTTCAGTGTAATTTCAGTATGGTTCCCTCTGTATTTATCCTCATGAAAGACATCAAGTGCTCCAGCATTTCAATTTTTTCTCCTGTTTTTCACAGTTTTTTGTACAATTTTCATTTATCAAAGCAAATGGAACTCCTCAATTCAAACACTAGCTCTAACCTGTGGTAGTGTTCAGTCTTCATTCTTTTTTGTTTCAGGATATAGTTTGTATGGATATAGTGTTAATTTTATGTAAAGCTGAGAGAACAAATAAGAGCAAGCCAAAGAGCTCATGCTCTTGGAGCCGGATTCCTTGTAACCTAATCCAGGCCCTGACATAAATGCTGGTGATTATATTGTTGATTGTGTTACAGTAATGATGGCCACATATAATGCTAGATTTTGTATAAATGCGGCAATTGTCATGCCTCATTTTCACATGGTTTTTGTATTTATCTACCATAACTGTGAGCTTTTAAAGTGCATCTTTTAATTGACTGCACGAGATACCTATACTTCCAACTGTTTCTAGTTACATGCTCATCAACCTTTATAACATTACCTCCTCAACCTTTCCCTCACGGAGGAGATACCAACAGCAGCTATGGAGAGAAAATCATGTCCCAGGAAGCTGGACTTGAATGTGCCATTTTTTTCCACACGTCGCCCCACTGGAATCACCACTATAGAATTGCCTCACCCAAAGTTGCGACACCCTTCATGGGACACATCTAACGCCAACGGAATTAGCAAACAACTGAAAAGATCAGGATGGCATTGATGAATTTTTATTTTTTTTTTGTTTTTTTGATAAAGGGGAGTGTCCTAAGCTTTGCAGCCAGACTAAATCTCCTGTGCCCCGAATTAGGTGCTTTCGTAGGCTGAAATCCGGGTTCGTGGCCACGGTATTGTCTACAGTGGGATTCGAACTCAAGACCTCCGAATTTACGGCTGATCTCATGCTCTCTCCCTTAAGCACTGACAGTGATGTTGATGATGAATATGGTAAGTTCAACAAAGGAAATTTCTCGGACGCTATTGATATTTTCTCATTATCCAAGTCGATTATGATACTATTGATACTATGCATATTCACAGTATATTTGTACATTTATGTAAATAAGCAATTTTAGTGTGTAAATGCGGTTTTTATTTCACGCATTTTAATAATTATGATGGGATGTCAAATGGTTCTGGTTCGATTCGAAAAAATATGAGTGAGACTTGAATTCGTTAATAATATGATTCAAATCTGAGTATAAAAAATATTTCGAATAAAAATATAAGTAAAGTCTTAATAAGGTTATAGTTGGTTCGTTTAGAATTCAAACAACTTGAATTTTCAATTATGATTTGATACATACTCGATTGATATATATTCGAATAGATACTCGATTTATTCTCTTATAATATATACAAAATTAAAAAAAATTAGTTATTTTTTATTTTATTTATAATTTTATATTTGTAAAGTGTAATTATAATTATATTTTCTCATTTTTAAATAAAATAATAAGTTCAATTAGTAAGCCTATATATTATAAAATTAGTTACTATGTGGAATTCGAGTCAAATTCAAGTAAAAATTTAATTTCACGAATCGAATTTGAGTAACTCTCTATTCATATAAATTCGACTTATTTACACCGCTAAAGATAATATTAAGTAATTGAGTAATATCATAATAGACTAAATAATAAAGTTATATCATAATTGATTTCGTTCCTAAGTAATGAAATTATGAAAATTAAACTTCTTCCCGAATCCGAAATGTATAAAAAAGTGAATTACAATCAATTTCAATTAAAGCAAAAAATTTGCACTAATATAGTACTATAATTTTTTTTTTGAAATTTTAAGAAAAACTATCTAGTTGTCATTAATAGCCCATGTCGTGGCCCATTGAAATGTTTTTAAAATATATAGCCCAACAAGCGCATAGAAACAACCCGCTTGTTCACACTTGCGATATTTCAAAAAGCTAGGGTTTTAGAGGTTCGGCGATCTCGGGCAACGGGCAGACAACGAAGACTACCCGTTCATTCTTTTTCAAGCCTCCCGCTTCCTCTATGCATTCGAAATAAATAGTAGTATTATATAGTACAACACAAAAATATACCCGTACATATTTACGCTGTATCTCTCTCCATATCTGCGATTTGGCTTCTCTACAGAGTCTACACGAAACGCAGGGAGCGAAAGAGTGGCTAGTTGATTGCTTCAATTGCTTTTAAAGTTTCTCTGATTTGATAGATTTTTGTTTCAGGTATGATTTTTGCTTATAATCTCAACCTACCATTTAGATTGTTGTTTTCTGTATGAATCTAGTGTTTATAGCATGTTTACAGTGTTTATTTGAGCTAAAGGGGTTTTACATTTTCTGTTATTGAAATTTAGGCGATTAGGGCTCAGTGTAACTTGTCATTTATACCTGAGTCTGAGAATTTGCTGGCTTTTTACTTTCTCTGATAAAAATTTTTGTATAACATTTGGGATTGTTTCATTTTAGCGATTATTCGTGGGTTTAAAATTTAAGGCTATATTTTCTGGATTTATTTCCGACTGTGTAATATAATCAGTTTGCTTCTGTCTCGAAAATCATGTTTCAATTAGTTTTAGAGTTTGGGATTTTATATATAAATTTGGGATGTAGAGTAAGTTTTTATGTTGAAAAAAGTTTCTTTGGACCTGAATCATTGAGGCTACTGTTGAACAGATTGACTATTGATCGGCACAGTTTTTGATTCTTCTATGAATAATGCTCTTTATAATCTATTAATTTGCTCTAGTAAAGTTATCGATTTACCATCATTCGACTTTATTTTTTCAATGTAAATCATTTACTGAGAACAGTCTGCATGCCATTGTGCTTGTTTGATGGTGACGAATCAAACAATTTGTATTTAATTGGATGCTGAAATTTCATGGTGGCTTTAAATCAGAATGGGGTTTTGTTGTTGTAAAAGGAAAATTGACTCGACTTCTGTGTCATGGTTAAAAGCTGAAAGATTTCTGCTGCTTCTTAGTATCTCACTTTTTCATACCATTTCTGTAATCTTTCTCTTGAATGGTAGGTTAGTGGCATATATTATCTGTTGGAGCAATCGGGCAAAATAACTAATAAATAAATGCAAATTAAATTAATAAGGAAAGATCTCACCAATTTTGTTAATCACGAAGTGCGAAACTTTTATGCATTTGTTGACAACGGTGCTTAAGACGAAATTTGGCCTTACTCTGGTGCATGAATTTGACGACTGAACCATCTCCAGGAACAACTGAGTTTTAGTGTGCACCTACCAAATTCTCAGTATAACATAACAACAACTCTCTATTTTAAATAAGACTTTTAAAATATTATGAATTACACAAAAACTCAATATATGCTCTATAATATTTTTTTGTTGAAAAGAAAACTATTTATTTATTTTCCCTCCTTGTTCCAATTTTCCTTTTCTCTTCCTTGTTTCCTGTTTAGCCGAGTACATGAGGCTATATATAGGTGATATAGGCGGTTGCAGCTACTATGTTGACTTGCATATGCCAATCACAAATAGCCATATAGAAGGACCAATAGAATTAATACTTAACCATTAAGAAATCTTGATGGTTACGGAAATTTAATGTAATGTCCCGTATTTATAATATTTTAATTATGCCAATTTTAAAAGAAAAAAAGTAATAAATGGTTAATAACAATAATTAATTAAGGAAATAATAAAGATAATTGAGTGATTAGTTACGTTTGGATAACGATAACCTAAAATAATAATTAGTGTAGTATGTGTCTTTTTGAATTTCAAAAGGATTCCTATCCTAACAACTAGTTATCCTGCATAAAAAGGAAAAAAAGAAAAGGAATAGTTAAAAGAAACTGGACAAATCAAACGAAATGCAAAAATAGATACAATTACTCCAGACTAACAGACTAACTATATTGAGAGAAAGAAGAAGAAAGAATAAAGAAAGATAGGTGGAGAAGAATTTGAAGACGAAAGAAAACTTGATACTTGGTAAGAGCTCTTCATCTTCTTCTTTAATTTTGATTTTAATTGTTAAATATTAATTTGATATTTTGGATACTTGGGTGATTTTTCTTGGGAGATTTGGAAGGGAAAATCAATGGAATTTATGCAAAGTAACAAAACTCCATTGAAGGTAAGAAACTTAAATCTGAAAATCTATTTTCTATTATATTTGCAGTCCGTTGTGTGGTCAATAACAATTAATCCGACCGTTGGATTGTTCTCAATTTTGAATATGTTATAATTCTATAATCATGTCCACCAGTTTTGAATCGTTTAAATTAAGTATTTTATTTGTTATGGAATTTAAGAGATTGTTGGTCTGAATTTTTCTCAACAAATTTTCTACAATTTATACTCATATTCAAACATTGATAATTTGATATTTTATGTCCGATTTGGGTTATTCTTGAGGTGAAATTGGAGCCCTTGAAGTATTGTTTATGTTTATGATTTTAGATTTAGAAACTAAGTTCAAAATGAGGGAGTTTTGGCAGAAAGAGTGGCCTGAGGTCTTGATGACATATGGACATATTTGGGGATTGGATGTTTATAATTTATGATTAATTATTAAAAACTCTAATTATGTATAGGAGTGTTATGAGATGAAGTGATAATTGATTCTCCGGTTGAGACATCGCCTTGTATCATGGGATTAACCTTTTGAGTACTTGTAAAGTAAGTGATTGTCTGAACTATATAGCATTTTCAAATTTTGTATTGTAAGTGGCTTTCTGAACTATTTAGTGTTTTTAAATTGTTGTATACTTCTATTTATACTTTAATAATTACTCGGATGCCTAATGGTATTGTTTTAAAATTGGTTATGCTTTATTTAAAGCTTCCATTTTAATAAAACGTTGCTCTTGTATTTTTTTTTTAAATTCGGATCAAGTATCGAAATAGAATTTTAATTTAGAAAATGAGGTTATATAATTTTGAACTGTAAAATAAGTATAGTTTAGAACATCGATAATATTGAGAAACCTTTTTGAAATTCTCAATCCGACTATGTATAGAACCCGTTAATGTTTACGCTAAGTTCCAGAAGTAGTATAATTTTTGTACTAAAAATATATTTACTATTGTTATCGAAACAAAAAGTTATTTTGAAAAACTGTTTTGCAAATTATAATTGATCCCCTTAATTAGAATAGATTGCTACTTGTTGGGCTTTATCGCTCACCCCTTGTAATTTTATTGGTTGCCCTATTTTGAGAGTTGTAGCACTGTGTGGCAAGTCGAGATTTAATATAAGGTGTTTAGCTAATTTCAATTTAATATTGTGATTGGATGTTTGTTAGACTCCATTAGTATTGAGAAGTTATGCCTCCGTTTGATATGTATTGAGATTCAGAAATTTGTTTATTGAGATTCTATTGAGGTTTTGATGAGTTTTGCATAACTACTAGATTTTATAATTGTTTGGAGCTGTGCAATTGGATTTTAGTAACCTTGCGGGTCTTCGGGCTTGCGGCATGTAGCATTTTGGACTTGTAGCGGGGTTGGGACCATTAAGAAAACTTAACTCTCATGTATTTGATATTATAGGACCAAAATTTAAACCAATAGGAGCAAACTAAATTTGAAATTATCCAACATTATCTACTTCTACTTATTCCTTGTATTCAAAATTAATCAGTTTTCTATTAATCTTTTTATTGTATTCTTATCTCTAATTTTTTGTGTTGTGTAGCAAATAATGCAAATGGATATCACCCAATTTTTATTGTCTGCTCAATCTGCAAATGCAACAGAGCGAACTGAAGCAGAGGGTAAACTTAGGCAATTCCAAGAGCAAAACCTACCTGGTTTTCTTCTATCCTTGTCAGTTGAACTCTCAAATGATGGAAAACCGACTGAGAGTCGCAGCCTAGCGGGTATTATACTTAAGAACTCATTGGATGCTAAAGATGCCGTTAGGAAAGAACATCTTGTTCAACAGTGGTTGGGAACTGACATTTCAATTAAATCCCAAATCAAAGACTTGCTTTTGAATACTCTTGGATCTTCTGTGCATGAGGCAAGGCACACTGCTTCCCAAGTAATAGCCAAAATTGCTTCAATTGAAATTCCCCAAAAGGCGTGGCCTGAACTCATTGGAACATTGCTTGTCAATATGACTCAGCAAGATAGACCCGCGTCTTTGAAACAGGCAACACTGGAAACGCTGGGGTATGTGTGTGAGGAGATATCTCACAATGATCTTGTACAAGAAGAAGTAAACTCTGTCCTTACTGCTGTTGTTCAGGGAATGAATGAAATTGAGCCAAGCCCAGAAGTCCGCCTTGCAGCTACAAGGGCTTTATACAACGCCCTTGATTTTGCACAAAGTAACTTTGAAAATGAGATGGAGCGCAATTTCATTATGAAGGTGGTTTGTCAGACAGCCATGGCCAAAGAGGCAGAGATTAGACAGGTTGCTTTTGAATGTCTAGTTTCAATAGCATCAACATACTATGATGTGCTTGAACCTTATATGCAGACGATCTTTCAACTAACAATTAATGCAGTTAAAGGAGACGAAGAGGGTGTTGCCCTTCAAGCAATTGAATTTTGGAGCTCTATCTGTGATGAAGAGTTAGAGCTTCAAGATTTTGAGGTTCCTGATAGTGGTGATTCCAGTGCCCCTCATTCCCGTTTCATTGAGAAGGCTTTGTCATCTCTAGTTCCGATGTTGCTGGAAACTTTACTCAAGCAGGATGAAGATCAGTATCAGGATGATGGGATTTGGAATCTTGCCATGGCTGGTGGCACATGTCTTGGTCTTGTGGCTAGAACTGTTGGGGATGCCCTTGTACCACTTGTGATGCCTTTTGTGGAAGCTAACATATTGAAGCCTGATTGGCGATCTCGTGAAGCGGCTACATATGCATTCGGCTCAATCCTTGAAGGCCCAAGCATTGAGAAGCTCTCCCCTATGGTCAATGCAGGATTAGAGTTTCTGCTTAATGCAATGAAGGATGAAAACAGCCATGTGAAGGACACAACTGCTTGGACTCTTAGTCGTATTTTTGAGTTGTTGCACACTCCCTCTACCGGATTTTCTGTTATTTCTCCGGCCAACCTCCAACGAATTGTGGAGGTTTTGTTGGAGAGCATAAATGATGCACCCCATATATCTGAGAAGGTATGTGGGGCTGTCTATTATCTTGCTCAGGGGTATGAGGATGCTGGTACAAGTTCCTCTATGCTTGCACCTTATCTTTTAGAAATAATAACTTGTCTCATTGCAACTGCTGATAGAACAGATTGGGGTGACTCTAAGCTTAGGACTTCTGCTTATGAGACATTAAACGAGGTGGTTAGATGTTCTAATCTTGCAGAAAGTTCTCAAATCATTGCACAACTTCTTCCTGCTATCATGATGAAGTTGGCAAAGACAGCCGAGCTCCAAATTGGATCATCAGATGATAGGGAAAAACAAGGAGATTTGCAGGCTTCTCTTTGTGGCGTCCTCCAGGTTATTATTCAGAAACTTAGTAGTGCTGATGAGATGAAGCCCATTATACTCCAGGCTGCTGACCAGATTATGATGTTGTTCCTTATGGTTTTCGGTTGTCATAGCTCTACAGTACATGAAGAAGCAATGCTTGCTATTGGTGCTCTGGCTTATGCAACTGGACCAGAGTTTTTGAAGTTTATGCAGGAATTCTACAAGTATCTAGAGATGGGTCTTCAGAATTTTAAGGAATACCAGGTCTGTGCAATCTCAGTCGGGGTGGTTGGTGACATTTGTCGTGCTTTAGATGACAAGATCTTGCCATACTGTGATGGGATCATGACCCTTCTCCTCAAGGATCTCTCCAGTGGTGAACTACACCGTTCTGTCAAACCTCCTATATTCTCATGCTTTGGGGATATTGCTCTTGCAATTGGAGAACACTTTGAAAAGTACATCCACTATGTGGTGCAAAAGATGCAGGGAGCCACGGAGGTGTGTGCACAGTTGGACAACAGTGATGAGGAGATGATGGAATATGGCAATCAGCTGAGGCGCAGCATCTTTGAGGCTTATTCTGGTATTTTGCAAGGATTTAAGAATACCAAGGCTGATTTGATGTTGCCCCATGCCCCTCATCTATTGCAATTTATTGAATTGGTATCTAAAGATGGACCAAGGTATTGGTTTCTGTTAGCGTCCTTTTTCATTTTACCTTATATTTTTATGGATGTAATTACCAAGTGCTTGTTTTACTTACCATGCTTCTTTGTAGGGATGAGAGTGTGACTAAAGCAGCAGTTGCAGTGTTGGGTGATGTAGCAGATGCACTTGGTTCAAATGTCAATATGTTGTTCAAGGATCAGTCATTCTGTGTTGAACTGCTAGGAGAGTGTCTTCAATCTGATGATGAACAGCTGAAGGAGACAGCAACTTGGACTCAAGGAATGCTTGGACGTGTCTATGGGTGAAATTATTGCCATTTGTTTGCTTCTTTTCTTTATTCATGAAAATGGCCCTTTCTTTTCTTTTTCCCTTTTTTTAAATTTTTTTATGGTAAAGGTCACCCAAAAGATGGTTCAGGTCAAGTGTGATCAAGTCATTGTATATCTCGGTCGTAGGTTTCTGAAATGCAGAAATATTATATGATCCGTCTCCATGGGGTCAAATGGTCCTTGTTGATTGTAAGCATTAAGGTCACTAGATGTCAGTGGCCTTTATTTCTTATGCTACTCTGGCAGTTTATGCAATGCTCAGCTGGGTGATTTGTTACCTCTTAGATTCATTTCATTATTCAATTGCTTATGCAACTCTGGCAGTTTATGCAATGCTCTGCTGGTTTATGCGGAAGAACTATAGCTGTCTATAGGGTTGGATAAACAATACTTGTGTTGCCTCCGAAATTTGTTGGTTCTACATGAAACTATGACTATGCAATGTTTGATATTTGATGGGCCTGGATTCCTATAAAGTTTTCTATCAAGGGATTTGGAAAGAGAGGCTGCTTAAAATCCTCTTTTCCTTTCCTTTCTTCTCGTCTTAAAACAACCAGTGTTATGACTCGCAAATTATGCCTGATGATGGGTCTGCTGGTTATTTTGCAAGATGAGTAGGAGTGAATACATTTGCGTGAGCTCTTGGCACACTCTTTTAACTTTTCCGAGTTTAAAACCTGATTTTCTTAATTATACTAATTGTTAATTTCTTTGTCCCAAAATGAAGTCACTCGGATATACCGATTCGATCCGAGCTCTCTTATGAAATTGCCCTTCTGCTGGAAGTACGTCTCATCAGAGAACATGTTTGCAAGTATCAAGCACGTGGAAATGTTGCTCAGTTTAATGATAAAGATGGCTCAATTCTTCCATTTGTATTCTCTATTAATTGTCTGGTATGCATTGGCAGTTGTCCTGGGTGATGAGGGAGAATTTTCTGAATGAAGTTCCCTTAAACTCCGGTCTTTGGAATGTTAAACTTGTTTAATTCATTGACTAATGTCACGGTCCTTCTTCTTCAGTTAGGAACTAGCCAACTAGGAATTAAGAATCTTACTGTTAAATTTAAAATTGCTAGACAACAAATCATCACCACCAAGCAAGAATTTCTTGGAGGATAAGTATGTTGATTTATTTTCTGAAAAGTACATTTGAAAAATTGGCTCATTTAAAGCACAAAATTCAGTTTCTTCCCATGAAAATTAGTAAACGACACTAAAAATTTTATCCATGGAATAAGCGATTTCATTTTTAAAAAGTCTACAACAAATGTAGCTTAATAAAAAAAAATCATTAGAAGGGCTGTTAAGATGAACTTTGGAAGTGCATAGTTTAACTAGATATGTAATATATATGTATTGTTACTATTCATTTTGTTCTATTTAGTGACAACGTTTGGGTAGTAACTAATAGTCGAGTCCTCACCAATTTCACTTGGGGGCTCGCTCCGGTCGTCAGGTTCGGACGGCTTTGTAATCATAAGTCATAACTATGAGTGTACACCTAGCAACACCGATTTCAACTAGGCTGAAAATGAATCCTAAACCCAATAGATGAGAGAAAAAGTAAAGAGACGAGAAGAAAACTAAAAAAGACCATTAATATCTAGGCT
This sequence comes from Hedera helix, assembly GCA_947179155.2. Lineage (NCBI taxonomy): Eukaryota > Viridiplantae > Streptophyta > Magnoliopsida > Apiales > Araliaceae > Hedera > Hedera helix. The sequence goes on from OX359274.1 coordinate 49,013,350, forward strand.
ATAAGTTTCGCCTAAACAAGTCAATAGATGCAAAAAACTGATGCGATGCATCTTAATATAATATTAGTATAAAACTGTTTGTTCATATTATATGAGTATCAACTCCATAACTTTGATCTCTTAATAAATGTATTTGTGCTTAAAGTAATCCTAGAATACCAATTGTTTCTGCGTTGGAGAAAGATATCCAATTTTATGGACTTCAGGACAGCAAAATACCAAAAGAGCAGTCAATGAATGACTTTGAAAAACACAGAATTGTGACAAGATTAGATAAGTTAGAACATTTTATAAGAATCTGAGACTCTTTGGTGGTTAGTAAATCTATATTGATAAAACAGATAAACAACGAAAATCCCGGGAAGGGCGATCGGGAGCGGCTAAAACCCCCTGTATTGGTTGCCGACTCAATAAACAAAGCTCACATTGTCCAAACACTGAAGTTCCCAGCAACCCATGCAACTGCATTTGTACTCCAATCGCATCATGCATGAATACACAGCAGGATTTGTTAATATTTAACTTTTTATACATGATCACTGATAAGAACAAACCAACTGATCAACAATTATTATCCACTTTATGCACTAAAAGATTCCAGACTAGTAAAAAATCATAAAATTTAAGCTTAAACAATCTTTAACACGGCAGAAAAATTACCCTTTCATCAATGGCCGCAAAGGCCTGCTAACAAGTTGACGTATACGCATGGACTCTCCTTCATGTGGCCACCTCACAAATAGCTGCCAAAACAAATAAAGTTGTTTTTACCGCAATATTAATAGCTCAACTAGATACACCCCCGCACGTTGTAGCGATGTTTTGTTTAGATTAATCATCCGTCAATTTGAGATATTATTAAATCGGAATTATAGGATATAATTATGAGATATAATATCAATTTGAAATTGATGCAATTTTAGAAATTATAAAAAAAAATTAAAAAAATTATGCGCGAAAAAATTCTGTAAATAAAGTTCAAAAGTCCAATTATAGGATAATATTACCTATTTTTTTGCTTGAGAATTATTTGTAAAAAAATTAAAAATTCAAATTATTAGATAATCTCAGATATTTATGTGTCAGAGTTATCTGAGAAAATAAGATAATAAAACAATTCAAAAACCAAATTATTGGATAATATTAATTTGGAATTGCTGCAATTTAATATCAGTTTAGATTTGTATGCATGACATATTTATGGGACAATGTTACATTTTTTTTTTTTTTGTGAGTATTGAATGTTAAGAAATTAAAAAACCAAAGATTATTTTTATAAAGAACAAAATTTAATTTTTGGATAATTTCAAATACCAAATTATTATATGGGATAACATTAAGAAAATTCTTGGGTAAGAGTTATTTGCAATTATGAGATAATGTTATATTTATAATTTTTTAATTTCATACTCGCACAAAAAAAGTGAAAAAAAATTATAGGATAACATAATATTATATTTTTTGTGTGTGTGAGAATTAGATGTTAAGACATTAAAAAAAAAAACAATTAAAGATTATCTATATAAAGAACAAATTTTAATTTTTGGATAATTTTAAATACTAAATTATTAGATGATTTTAGATTTTTATTTGTTTGTTTGAGAATATTCTGATTGAGTGTGGTAGAAAATTTATTTAGTTGTAATTAGCTTTAAATTATATTTTTTTGTGAGAGTTATCTGAAATTATACGGGATAATATTTAAAAAATTATTGTGTGAGAGTTATCTGTAATTATAGGATAATGTTACATTTATAATTTTTTTAATTCCATACTCACACAAAAAGCGAAAAAAATTTATATTTGTGTTAAATTATAGAATAATATTACATATTTTTTGTGCAAGAATTCGCTGTAAAAAAATTTAAAAATCAAATTTTTGGATAATTATATATTTTTTATGTATGAGACTTATATGCAATTACGTGATAATATTAAAAAAATAGAAAAATTCAAAAAATTATCGTGAGAGTAATATTTTTATGTGTGAGATTTATGTGCAATTGTATAATATTTGTGCCAGTTTTCATTTTTTTATAGGATAATATTAAAAAAATAAATTATTGGATAAATCTAATAATAAATTAATTGTAATAAATGTTAGTGAAAAGTTGAGTTAATTTGAGCGTGACATATGTCAGACTGTGATTAAAGTGTACTGCGTTTTAATATATATAATAATAGATAATATATTACATATTTTTATATGTGGGAGTTATATGTAATTATGGGATAATATTAAAAAAAAATAGTATTAAATAAATTCAAAAAATTATTGTGAAAGTTATATTTTTATGTGTGAGAGTTATATGCAATTATATAATATTTGTGATTATTTTCATATTTTTATGGGATAATATTAAAAAAATAAATTATTGGATAAATCTAATAATAAATTAATTGTAATAAATGTTAGTGAAAAGTTGAGTTAATTTGAGCGTGACATATGTCAGACTGTGATTAAAGTGTACTGCGTTTTAATATATATAATAATAGATAATATATTACATATTTTTATATGTGGGAGTTATATGTAATTATGGGATAATATTAAAAAAAAATAGTATTAAATAAATTCAAAAAATTATTGTGAAAGTTATATTTTTATGTGTGAGAGTTATATGCAATTATATAATATTTGTGATTATTTTCATATTTTTATGGGATAATATTCAAAAAATAAATTATTAGATAAATATAATAATAAATTAATTGTAATAAATGTTAGTAGAAAGTTGAGTTAACGTGAGCGTGACACATGTCAAGCTGTGGTTAAATTGTACTGCATTTTAATATATATAATAGATGGTAAAATTTTGAATATAAAAATGTATCAAAGTTACTTAGATTAACTCTAAAAACATCGAAAAATCAGTTCTTATCTAGATCAGGATTTCACAATCCACATTGATATAGTCTGGCTGTGGTTTTCATAAAGAAGTTTAATTAAAACTGAGTTAGCATGTGCAAGGGATATGGACAAATGATGGGATTTAACTCAAAATACAATTCAAGCACATTTTAAATAGGTCAAATATAATTAGCTAATGCAGAAGTACTAGCATGAGAGAGTTCCAATTCTAAGAACCTCAAGACAGAAGTCAACTTAATACCGACAGTTGCCAGAATAGCTCTTAATTATCACTAATGTAATGTGCTGGAAAGGAAAATAATCCATCAACATTTATATCATTATCCGAGACTGAAATGTATTGTTGGTAGAGGCATTTTGAACTCAGAAATTCAATGTGATATCTAGTAAAGTTATCGATGTCAGTTTAGTTCCAAGCAATTAAATTGAAGTTAAATCAAAGTTACAAAAGAAATAAACAATAACAGTATTAAGTACAAAATTAACATTTGAGCCATGAATGAGTTATACAATTCTGAGATTGATACTATTGTACAATATCCTGTATGGTTGGAAGGTAATTTACATTCATCAGAAGTATGTATTTATACATGAAATTATAGAGAGAGATACAAGGAGATGAGATATGACTAATTAATATTAGTTACAAAATGATTATCCTAGAGATAAGGATAGGTATATCAGCTCATTTAAATTCTTGTTGCTGTGGATATTATGATAGGGCCGTGATATACCCACAGTATAATCAACTAAAAGAAGAAAAAAGACCATGTATACATATAATATCAGTGAAAGTTTCCCTTGCTATTCCTATGCTGTTGCTTTATTTCTTTCTTAATTTCCCCCTCTTTTCAGCTTTGCCAACAAGAGACTCTCACCAAGTCAGTTCCTCTCCAGTCTAACACCAGCTGATTGCTATGTTCACCTTCAACTCTCGCTCCATATAGACAATCTCCTTCTCTCACCAATTCTTTAGCTTCCATTAAGCTTTCTTTGCTCACTTTCCAACCCTCCAACCCAAGCCCTGCAGCTGATTGAAGGTCACAACATTCCCTTGTTTCCTCCCATTTCTGAATCCATGCAAGAGAAGATACAAAAGGCGCCACAAATAGACATTCCATGGCAGTTATGGCTTCTCTGAAATGAATTGGGAAATTGCACTCGAGAGATTCTAACAAAGTTTGGTAATGTACCAAATGCCCATCCAGAAATGAAGTAAAACTCGATGACATTTTAAGTTTCTCCCAAGCATCCCCATCACCAAAAGTTATAATGCCTTTGTAACTTGTATATGTAACAAATTCCTTGGCCACCATCAGAAATTCAATAACATCCTTCCTACTTCTCACCCTTCCCATGTGAGGAAGACTCACCATGCAATTAAAAGCACACCATTCTAGCTCATCACCCCTTACCGTTATATTCTTCATTTCACTCAAATCATGTAGTTCCATCTCATCCACCTTCAACTTTAGATTGAAAGATCTTGCATGATCGTGCAGCCGCCTCTTTGTCTCCTCAAACTTCCATTCTAAGGGATTACAACTAGAATCTCCCTCTCTCCATTTTATTGATGTTAACCTGAGTTCCCTCTTTTGATGCCCGATTGCCTCAATCATCGAAGACCATTGTACTCCATCTCCCATGTCAAAGTCAAAAATGTGGATGACCTCTGCATCTTTAGGCATAGCCTTGAGAATTGCTGAATTGGCTGCAAAATGAGCAAACTTCCCATATGGGAATATTTGGTAAAATGCCTTAAAAGTTGCATGGAAGTTTTTCTTGGACTCTACTTTTAGGTAGTCTGATTGCTTGTCCAAAGAAGCGAATAAGTAATACAATAGACGTTCCAAAATTTCACCAACTGGGCTAACTGTCTGACTAATGCGTTTAATAATTGCCTCTGCAAGCTCTCTCTGTCCATTCTGCATGGCTTCTCCATAGGCCATGAGCAGATGCAGTAAACTCAGTTGATTATCAATCTCCATGCCCTCAGTGGGAAAGTTTAGCGATGGTAGGATTGATGTCATTTCCATAGAAATGTCACTTGTATTCATGAACTGACTGAGGTTCCATTCATTCTCCTCCAAATATAAAGGCATGTCATAGATATCACCAGTAAACATAGGATCTAGTTCCTCTAAATCTGGTGAAAAATCATGGGTTGATATTGTGAAACTTGGTTCATCAAGAGGAACTTGAAAATCCACATGCTCACCGGAGAATATGTTTGCGAGATATGGGATTGAGAAGGAAAAGTCAGTGGAGGCATCTGGTGTGTTTTCCAGAGAAGAAAACTCACGGCTACCCATTTTAGCAACCAATCCAAATCCATATTCTTCAACCTCGTCATCAAATGATGAAGTTATGGTATCAGAATATGGCCATGAAGGTTGAAGAATTTCAGGTTGAAACATTATTGCAAGAGTTATTGAGTTGGACTTGAAAACTCTGTGTATTAGTCCTAATTCTAAGACTCATAAGTATTTTATATGATGGGGTAACAATGTAGAGACTACGTAGATAGTTATTTCCAAACAAAATAATTTGATGATAGCACAATTCCCAGTTTAGTCATTTTCCTCCTGGCAGTTTCTCAAGGAGGGTAAGTTATAGTTCTAACCTCTGTATCCATTGGACCAATATCAGATCAGTGCAAAACTAACATAGACACCTGTCAATATAATAAATCAAGTAAAACCTTAATCATCAGATTTTGATGATGAAAAATACAAGAATAAATAGGTTTTTGCCCTTCATATAAAATTTAAGTAACACTTTCAGAGATTGTCTTTTAATCATATGCCATTTTGTCCGAAACTCAAGAACTATGTATCCTTAAAAAAGAAAATTGAAACTTATATTAACTGACACGCGTAATGGCAGGAGCCAGGAGTTTATTAATTAGTGTTTAAACTCCAAAAACTGCGTATGTGACATTTGTTTTTTTCCTTAATGCAAGGATAAAATCTTCTGTGACAGCTTAAATCTTTTAAAAATCCAGTCTTTGGAATGTTAAGCTTGTGCAATTCACTTGGACTAATTTTATGGTTCTTTCTTCATGCAAGGACCAGGAATAAGAAGAATCTTTAGTACAACTGTGATTGTGTCTCACCAACCCCATATTTTCTAATGAAGTAATATAATAAAATTGGCCACTGAAAACAAATACTCCATATTTTAAACAATGGTATCATCTAGCATATAACATGAGGCATATAACATGAGTTCACTCTTCTTGGTGAAAATAAGTTTTCTTATTCTTTAATGAGTTTGAAAGTGTCCCTTATGCAAGTGCAGTTGAAGAAAAAACAAATAGAAAAGGATATTAAAATAGGTTAGTCTAGAATATTTGTTACTTAGCCATAAAAATATGTTTACACATAAGACAGTGTTAAAGTCACAGCACTAGTCATGCTAACATTGATAGAATTTAATACTGCTCAAGTTTATGCATGCAAAGAGTTATCTTTGATAAAAAAAAAAATACAGGGGAATCAAAATGCGCAAGGATATAGTTTTGGGAGTAATGACATATTTTGGGAATGTTCGGCCCATATATGCTCATTTGAATTCACATCTTGACCCAAAAATTTAACTTATTAGGTCTATGGTCCATTAGAGTATATATGTCCTTAATTTTCTCTCGATGTTGCTATTACGCGGTACTACCGCAACAACATAATTAATAATAAAGATGTTGAAATGAAACAAATTAGTTGTTACTTCTTGAAAAATGTATCAAAAACTAAAATGCATTGTTTGTATAACAGTGTCAGCTCAAAATTTATCAATAAATGCAGAAAATTATGCATATCTTTCTGTCAAAATAGCGCTAGCAGTACATTAATTTGCCCGTTGTAGTTATGCATCATTGTGCTTTAATTTTGAATACTTTTAAAGAGGTGCTAATCTTGCGCTTGAAGGTGATCAGACCTTCAACAGTAATAGTACAGAAAGCACTGTCTCCTGATATTAATTAAAGAAATATCTTTCTACTATTGCATATATTAGCAGATTTATTCTTTTTGTCCACCCTTATTATCCATCAAACATCACATATATCATTTCTTCAACAACGGGAAAAATAGGGTAATGACAAATGTATGGATTTTGTTTGACCATTCCTATGAAATGTGGTTCCATGCTTGCTAATATTACATAACCAGAAATCATGGACATAAAACCCTGTTCAAAATGTAACTACAAAAAGGAAAAGTACATAATTGTACCGAGAACTAGGGGTGAACAATAAACCGAAAATAACCGAATAACCGACCGAGCCGAATCAAATCGAAAAATATAAAATTAATAAACCGAAAGTAAATAAAAAAAACAAACCAAAGATATAGCGGTTGGTTTCGGTTTAAATGTTAAAATCACCGAAACCGGCCGAACTGAAATATTAAATTATTTTTTCAATATTAAGTACCTCGGGAAATACTCGTTAATAAATGTTTAATTATGATTAGAACACTAGAAAGAAAATTTGAACTCTTGCTCCATATTCTGATGAAATGAATCTTGTATCTTTTTTTTTCCTCTCTCTATGAATTGAAATTGGATAGTCATGTAAATACCATTTTGCTGCCTTAGCTTATGTTTGCACATTTAAACAACAATTTGATATACGAATAAAAAGAATCATGTCCTTATTGTTGAAAATAATATTAAATCAAACATTTTAACATTACAAAGGTACATACTAACTCTGTTCTTTATGTTTAAGTTTTATAACTGATTAAACTGATCGATTAAACCGATAACCGAATACATTGATAACCAATTACGGAATAAAAATTTAGGCAGTTTTGGTTTTTAATTTTTTATAACCGACTTAAATGGTTTTGTTATTTTTTTACGGACCGAACCGACCGTTGTGCACCCCTACCGAAAACATAGTTGTCATGGCGTCGCCTAGGCGTCCTGGCTCTAGAGAAAGATAAGGCGACACATGACTCATCATAACTCATGGACTAGCTACATTGTGTAATTTTATTACTTATTAGACTTGTAATGTGTGATGAGTATTGACTTGGTTTATTCTTTATTTTATACGCACCATTTGTTGACTTGTTCTACTAGTTTTCAATATCAAATGTTTTATTTTTGAATTTTGTTTATTAAGTATTCATATAATTGTATTCCATAGTGTTAAGTTATTATATTTTGAGTTTTGATGCGAATAAAATTTTATTGTCCTATATACTTTTTAAATAAAATAAATAATACATAAATTGCACATTGTTAACGACTTGTCTTCATACGAACGCCATAGCGGACGACTTATCGCCTAAGCGTCCTGAGGGTCAACTATCGTCGTGGCGCCATGACAACTATGACCGGGAATGGAAGTAATAAATCTGAAACCCTATATTTCACTCCCGAGCAGTTAAATCTAGTGGAGAAATCTAGAAGTTAAATCTTAACTTCCCATGTACTTCCAAAAAAGTAGCATCTGATTTAGTTGCCAGCAATCTACGCAACTGTTTTCGCACTCAATCGCATCATCGATGGAGAGAAGTACAATGTATCATGGTATATGGAGGAAATATAAAAATCTAACACTAATACTATATTATCCTTAAAACAAATGATTTTGATAGACATTAACACATAATAATGTTAGAAATGGAATTTGAACAGAATGACTATAATACACAATCTGCAGGCGCTTGCTTGATGATTAGAACACACTACTACCACACAAAAGTTTGAACATCATTAACTTGTAAGAAGCTAGGCAAGAGGCTCACTTCTTTAAATAATATACCACGGGTAAATTAGGAAGAAATATTCCTGGCTGATTCAAGAATGAGCAGATTAAACATGTCATTCAGTAGGCAAATAAGGAGAGAAAATTATGTATGTTGTAGCATCAAGGTCATGCTATATATATTGAGACTTGCGAGTATTTCTCGTCACAAGAACGTAAGGTGTTGAACCACCTGACAGTGTAGAATCGTTCACAAGGCACTGAAATAGCCATTATTATGGTAAATTTTGGTTTAATTAGTAAAGCATTCAGAAAAGAAAAAAACATTTAAAAATTGCTCCCAGCCAGAGCATGCAAAAAGGATTTATACCGATCATTTGGAGCTTTCAAAATTATCATGTTGATGTAAGCCATTCCATAGTAAAGAAAGTGATTCATTGCATAATAGTTGACCCTAGATAACTTTCAATGGATGATGATAACTAGGTGCTTATTCCTCTAGAAAAAAGGCCACCTTTTGTGATTCTTAATGTAGCTAGTATTTAGAATCTGGAGCCAAGCCCAACCAGGGGATATACACTAATCTTTCTTTGGAAGGTAAAATGTGAAACAAAAGCAAGACAAGACAAATACTTTGGAGAAAGGGTCTATCTTGTATCCTAATTACCAGAAATTCAGAAAAACGACACACTCAGAATCAATCCCCACAAATCAAGGAAATTCATTGGGTGAAAGTCCCTCCAAGATATGAAGCCAAAACATCTAGCTTTAGTGGAATTTTAATGAACATGTAGCTCGTTTTATCCATTCTTATCCATTAAGGGGTTAACATGGTTATCATTTCTGTTGGCAGATTTTGTTCGGCTCAAGACTTGGGAGAAGCCGCAAACTTAATCTATAACATGGCAGAGAAATTATCTTATCACTGATGCTCATTTCCTCGTATCTATGGCAATATAGAGCCACTGTAGATATGCAGAGGATGGTCTAGAATGAGACTAGATACAGATATAGTGCAAGTTTTGTGCAACAGAAAGCCAGATATAGATATAGGTATATCCTTACCACTAAACAACTAGGCAAATTCTCGATCATCAAATGCAGTCTATTGAAAAAACTTGAAGCTTGATGAAAATGAAAACTTCAAAGCAAAATTTAGCACAAAAAAAAAAGAAGAAAATTTCAAAGCAAGATAAAATAGAATTGAACAGAAGACGACGACCATCAAAGAAGTTACAAGTTGAGTTTGAGATGGGACACAGATTAAATTCCTATCACTAAACACCAAACTCACATCCACATGGACCAAATCACATTTTATAAAATTAATAATTCCATGAAGAGAGGCTAAGACACCAAACACTGGACATGTCATTGTAACAGACATTTTAAGCAAACTGCATAATGTCTCTCTCTATTCAGGTCAAAGAATTATTAGAAAATGCAGCACTTACATTGCAACAACTGAAAGATATCCATTTTTTAAAGCCTCGCGACAGCAATTAACGACAATATAGATAATTAATCAATAACTTAACAAGCACTTTAAAATACCCCATTAATTAATGCTCATATGATGGAATGACAAAAAAATACCACCCCTTGGCCCTCAGTAATGATGTCATTACAGGAAACTAATACATTAATTGTCTTCATGTTGTCCAAAATTACTGTCACCAAGCAACCCATGAACTGAATTTTTTATTTAAATTGCATCAGCCTCATGGAATGTAGTTGCATAAAAAAGATTCGAGGATATCCATATCTTTTCCAAGATTGAATTCATAGAATGAGCTAAAACGATATTATTATGTTACGCTTATTATAATAATAATCAAACAAAGTGCAAGTCCTGGAAAATGACTAACACCCCTATAAGAACACATACACAAACAAACAAGTATACGACAAATGTCCATATAAATGTGATCCAGTAGGAAAGTTACCTCCAACTCTTTCCTTCAAGACTTCACTTTTTAACTGATACACTGCAGTTTAATGTACTAATGTCCAACGATGGTCTTTATTATGTTCATACACCATATTAGATAGACATCATGAATTTCTAGTTGATTTCGATAAAGAACACCGCAATAACATCTCAAAGTCATTAGGTGGAACTCACAATGTTTGGAGTAAATATAGACTATTTAATACTCCTACCCGTAGCGGTTAATAGCAGAATCATGTTGATAGTTATTATATGTACACACTTTGTTACATTATCCTATCTACTCAATTAGTAAACAACCAACCTTCTACATCCAGGAGATATAATTATATACTTGTAAATATGTTAAGAAAATCATTTACTGAAGAAACCAAGATATACTCTTATGAAAATTGAATGCTGATCTGTTCATATTTTCAAATTTATCACATGAGACTTGAATAAATACTAGTAATAAATAAAAATGTGACAAGTATTGCAACTGTACATTGTTGTCCTTTCTTCAGAAGGAAAAAGGTAGGTAATACCTCAATTATATATATATATATATATAAGGGCAAGCCGAAATTATGGCCCCACATGGAAAATTACGATTTGGTGTTCCTTCAACTTGAAGAAGACCTAGAAGCTAATTTCTCATTGTATGAAACTTGATTTACTTGAAAAGACACGTATAGCTATCTAAGAAAACTCTTGATTTAATTAATAATATATGCAGTGTAATGTGTACTGCTTACCAACCTCCAAGAGAATTCCAAGAAAGGAAGAGGACTCAACAGGGAACCCTGCTGGAATAGTATTCACTACCGGCCATAATAAGAACCCTGAGAGATTTTCTTCCTAGTATTTTTTAATCTTTTAAGTTGTTATAAGTTCGTATTAAAAATAAAATAAAAATTTTACCATCTTATATAAATACCAAGTAGAGCTTTTCTTGAAATCAGAACTCCTCTTGGCCCCTATAGATCAGATCATTAACAAGATGTTGCAAACTCAGCTTATTCAGCCCTCATGGCCACTCTACAACATCATGAACTCAACCGTTGATCAACCTGAACTATTTGGTCTAAACAACCATGAGTACTCACCCTCAATCACTACCACTGAAAATTCCCCCACAAATTCCTCAGACTCATCATATTTTCCAGCTTTTCTCTCCAATGATTTTGTCGAATTTCCATTTTTGGATGATGAGATGCAAGATATGTTGCCTATGGAGAATATTGCACATACCGCGGAGGGGTTCGAGGCAATTTCAAGTGATGAGATTGAGGATGTGTGTAGATGGTTGGACGAAAATGAAGGAGAGGGAAATTTTTCATCACATCTTTCTACAGAGGAGCAAGATGTATGGAGTCCTGACTTCTCAACAAAATCTTATGATGCTTCAGAGTTCTTACCATCAATAAACCAGTCATTAATATTACCAGTTGATGATATGGAAATTGATAGCCATTTAAGCATTTGTCATCTACTTACGGCTTATGGAGAAGCCATGGATCAGGGACACTCACAACTTGCAGAGGTCATAGTTGGATGTATAAACGAGAAAGTAAGTCCAGTTGGTGAGACACTTGAACGTGTATCCTTCAACTTATTTCAATCCATGGAAAACCAAGGAAACTACATAAAGCAAGAATCAAGCAAGAACTTTGAGGCAGCATATAGAGCGTTCTATGAAAGTTTCCCCTATGGCAGGATTCCTCACTTTGCAGCTAATTCTGCTATTCTTGAAGCTATGCCAGATGATGCAGAGACTATACACATAGTAGATTTCGACATGGGAGCAGGTATTCAATGGCCTCCAATCATTGAAGCTATAGGCAGTCAGCAAAAGGCATTAAGATTGACATCAGTAAAAGTGGAGGAAGACTCTGTTTGTAATCCTTCAAGGTGGAAGTTTGAGGAGACGAAGTGGAGGCTCCATGAGTATGCAAGATCTTTCGGTCTTAAGTTGAAGGCTGAGGAGATTACATTAGTGGATTTGGTAAATCATATAGAGGAATCAAAGAAACAGAATGAAAGAGAATGGTTAGCCTTCAATTGTATGACTAACCTTCCACACATGGGGAGGAGGAGAAACAGAAGTGATGTTATGGAGTTTCTAAGGGTAGCCCAGGCAGTATTAGCCAATTCTACAACCAATAAAGGATTATTAACTTTCGGTCATGGAGAAGATGGGGAGAAAATGAAAAATATCTCTGGATATAGTTCATTCTTCGATGAAAATTTGAGGCACTGCCAAGCTCTATATGATTCGATGGAGTGCAATTTTCCAGCTTATTTTGCAGAAGCAAGGTTAGCCATGGAAAACCTTTTCCTCGCGCCTTATGTATCTTCTCTCTCTTGCTTTCAAAAGTGGGAGGAAATCAGGAATGGCCCTGTTTTTGAAATGGGTATTGGCTTACAAGGTTGGAGGCTGAGCAAAGAGAACTTAATGGAAGCCAGAGAAATGGTGAAGGAAGGAGAGACTTCATATATAATCAGTATAGAAGGACAGGATGAGAATGAGATGATCCTGGAATGGAGAGGCAGTCCATTAGTCAGAGTTTCGACTTGGATGTAGACAGGAGAGGACCCCCACAACTGAGGAAAACCACGGAAGAGGACAGATTTTCAGCTTCCTCAGTAAAGAAATGGACATATAGCATGTATTTATTGTACAAAGTAGATGATTAAATACCCATTTCCCCAGAAGGTAAACTTGTTTGTGCAGATCAACCATTTGCACATTTTTCATCAAGGAATAGGAGGCTTTTTCTCTCATCCATTGAAACGCTGAAATCCATTTATTCTTGGGTTATTTGAGTCTTCGTGTGATAACCCTTTTTGTTTTGAAAATTTCCGTAGTTGGATACATTCCTTGTCATGCCTTACTCTCTACAAGTGCCATTGTGTTTCTCATTTTGGATAAACATGCAGTTGATAAAAGCATGCACTACAGATGCAGAGTAACAAATATGCTCATTGTTTAATTATAATTAAATCAAAACGGAAGGAAAAAATACACAAATTCTACAGGGTGTCTTTGTAAATTAATCGATGACCAAACCCAACAATAATTAATATCCACAAGGCCTGGTCTCATCAGAATTCAAGATGTCCTCAAGATGCATAATCATAAAATTGAAATTGAAAAATCGGGACAACAAAATACAGATAGGTAAGAAACCGAAAAAAACAGCATTAAAAGGGGCAATAACTTGAACTTACACTTCAAAAGTTGCTTTCAGATATATAAATGTAATGTTATAAAAAGGTACTAATTTTGGTGGTTCAAATCAACATGGTATCAAGATCAAGGATTACAATGAGGATGGATATATTTTGTTCCAACGGTGTTTGCATCATGCATCGCATGACTAATCAGCATAAATAACCTACCTGAAGAATATAGAAACCTGAGGGATATCAATATCATTGTCTTCATCGTCCTCACAAGCCACTATTACATCAAAATGCCGCCTGTATGAAGGCAGTTCAGCTTTTGCCACTTCCCTCACCAGATCCACCATCTTCCGGTCCATGCGATCCCTGTGTCTGAGGAACATGCTATTATAAAGCAAGCAACTCCCATATGAAATACTGTAAGCATTCAACCCTTTGTGTTTCAGCCACTGAAGAAGCTCTCTCAAAGATGGATTGTCTCTCAGGATCCACCTATCCCACACAGTCCAACTCATGTCCTCGTGCTTAATCACCTTGGGGGGAACTGGCTCAGCCATTGAAAATAAAGGGAGTGCCAGGTTGGCAAATGTGTTTCGGTAGTCCTCCACCTTGTGACCTCCGTTCAAAACTTTATATAGCTCCAGACAAACAAGACCAGTGGCCATAGCAGTGGAGGTTGCTATTGCAGGGATGATCCTTCCAGCAATAAATTTGGCCTTGAGCTTGTCAACTTCAGGGATGCTATAATTCCTAGCCCTCATGTTTGCAAGTCCAGCTATTAGCTCCATATGATAGTTAGTATCATCATCCTGCAAATTCAAAGAACTGATTAGGAGGTGCTAACTGCTAATAACAGATAAATGCATATTACCAGCCAAATGGACAATTAAATTCTATTCATCATCCTTAAAATCATCACTAGAAAAGTAAAATTTATGAAGAACCCCTCACGGATTTATTTCTTCATATGACATATCACATCACATGACGTATCCCAAATCTTAAATCACAGTATCACACTATTTTGGCAAACTGTAACCAACAACAATGCCGAGTACTCCAATTATATCCTCTAAACTTCGCATAAATCAATATGATTGCTACTGTCACCCAATGATGCAACTGTCCAGTTTACCAACATTCCATTCTATACCAGCAAACCAAGCATAAAATATCATGGCAAGAGGATGATAATATCTCACAAACAAAATAATATGAAGATATGCATGTTAATTATTACTTTGTGTGTGTGTAGGAGGGGGAGGGGGGGAGAGAGGACCTTCTCAAACTGAATTGGATTCATCTTGAAACCTGGAGGTAGCTTCTTGTGACACATTTCTAACTTCATGATCAACTCATTAATGACTGCAACGTCATCTATAGATGCAGTAGAAAGACTCGTGGCTTTCTCATCCGTGACAATCTTCACATCTTTTTTGGGCTGGAAATCAGGGACTATGACTTCGTTGATAGCATCAGCTAACTTACTCGGAGATTTGACCCAGTCAGGAATTGAGATGCCAAAAGTCTCTGCTCGTAAGATAGATGCTGCCATAACGAAGTAAAGGTGGCTTGGATCTTCAGTAGAGAACTGCAGTGGGCGTGGAAACCGTTTTGGAGCAGACCAGAATGGTGTACCATTACTGGTAGCAGCATCCTCGGGAAAGGTGAAAGTCAACTGCTTCACACGACTAGCAAAGTAATCCTCAAACCTGGTTTCATAAAAAGTATACCATTAGAGCTAACTGAAGAAAATGCCCTAAAAGGTTGCAGCAACAAATGTCACAAGTAAAGCATCATATTACTTCAGACGGGCCCAGGTTATGCAGGCTAGCAATGTTTCACATCTCTCCTTATCAAGGCATTCAAGAACACGTTCCATGTTATCTCGGGCTTGTGCATCACCAGCATTTTTCATTGCATTTGTATACTCACTTGGATTGGTAAGATAGGCATTTACTTCAGCTGGAGTCTTCTCAAGCAGCCCCTCAAACTCGGACCGAGCCCAAGTCAAGCAGTGATCAATGTTGTGTGGGAATGAGTGCACAGTGCACATTGGTGCTTGTTTCTCAGGTGGGTCCCTTGAGGCACCATAGTTCTCTGTCAAATGAGGGATGACCATCTGAGTGTTGCATTTGGCACCAAGGGTTCCAGACTCCAGCAGCGGTTTTTGAAAATACAAGCATCTTTGATCAATGTAGAGCCTGGCATTCACATTATCTAGCGCATTGATGACAACACTCAAATTTTCCCAGAATGTATCATCAAAAACATTTTCAGTCTCAGGGCTTGCACGGTTTTGTAGTGCTTCAATGTGAAGACGAGGGTTTATCAAACAAGCTGCGGAGGCAGCAACTGTCGATTTCGCCTGTCCAATATTCCAATCCCTGAAAAGGAACTGCCGGCTAAGGTTACTTTTCTCAATGACGTCATCATCTGTAATTGTTAGCTTTCCACCATTTCCACAAGAGACCCCCATTAGAGCTACATTTTTCAAAAACTCACACCCTAGCGCACCAGATCCCACCATGAAAACTTTTGCTTCCTCTAGTTTTTTCTGTAGCTTAGATCCAAATACTGAAATCTGGGCATCATAACGACTATTCAAGGGCATTAGGTCATTGGGATCCAAGGTTTCAGTAGGAAGGGATTCAATAGAGTCAAAATAGAAGAACTGCCCACAAAAACAATAAATAAATGTCAGCTTAAATTTATACAAGAATAAAAATATAACTTGCATTTCAGCTAAATTTAAAACCGGTTCCAACAAAACGTAACTAACCTGAAAAAGTGGTTGGAACTTCGCAGAGCAAGCCTTCACCACTTCCTGTCCAACAATGCCACCAAACATAGCAGCCATGGGATTTAACACAGCCCTAGCACCAAATGCGAAGTTACGAATAAGTTTTTTGTCAATCTCTTCAACTCTCCCATCTGTCAAGCTATCATTGATGTCAGTGACCAAAGATATCAGTTTCTGAGCATCCTCATCTGATCCGGTAACAGGGAAGCGTTCAAGCTCTGATATAAACTTATCAAGTGACTGAAATGCCAAATGTAGAAGAGGAGGGCGGTCAAACTTGGAGAAATCGCTCAGAAGAAATTCACCAGGATTCTTGAGTGCTTCTCGCAATGGCTTAAAGTTAAAAACCTTTGGTTGCTTCACTTGTGTGACAATACCACCTTTTTCATATGCAGCATAATTTGAGGTATCCTCTTCAATGAAAAATGAGTATGGTCTTGCATTTTTCACCTTTCTTGGCTTTCCATCACTCAATTCAGTCATTCCGTGGACTTCAGAGAATACAACTAGATCTCCATCTTGAAACTCAAGCCTCTCATCATCAACACATGAAACCAGTGCAGGATTGTCATTGCTAATAGATGCGATAATGCCCGTGTGTGGATCCTCACCATCAACATCAAACACAGTGAACTCTGGGCCAAAGTCACAAAATACACTACCAAAAAGACCCCGTACCTCAGATTTGATGAAAGCAATTGGAGGCTGATGTTTATGGCAGAAATCATCAAATTCAATTGCCTTCTCTAGGCTGATATCAGTAAATACTACTACCTGCAGCAATGACCCGTGTCAAAAATTAGTGTACTACCATCAAAAGCAAACACATTCACTGAAGATATATAAGGACAATATAAATTGCTTCATATGATTAACAGTTGTGAACCAAGAGAATTACGAATTACTATACATTCAATAACAGAAAACTTGCACCAAGCAGATATGTCACGCACAGAGAAAAGGAGAGAACGGAAGTGTTTCAAAGTCACATATTTTCTCATAATTGCTCCCTTAATTATAAAAAAAAATCACATGCATTCTTTACCTCTTCAAGAAGTATCCAATCAGGAAAAAAAAATCTCATTTTTAAACTTTGTGTGATACACAATCCAACAATAAGCACATAAACCAACACGTTAAGCAAATGCAACATATGAGAAATGCAAAATCAATATATAACAAATCAGGTCTTTATGCTGAAACCCATACTAACTGCCCATGCTAGAAGTGAAAAAATCAGAGTTCCAGGAAAATCCGGATATTCAAAGTAGAAGCAAAGCAAAAGGACAGTCAACATCTAACTGATTAAAGTAATAGAAAATGTAATCTAAATCTTGTGAATGATGTACAATTTCCATATGGATAATCAAAGACAGACAAGTATTCATCGGAACACATATCAGTCTCTTTAGAGGAAGATTGTGAAGATGTGCCGTACAAAATAAATTTGTTGAACGTAGTGCAGACATTATATCTGAATGAGTTTTTTTTTCCCTTTTCTGTGGGGTGGGGGTGGAGTTAGAGGGTGGGATGAAGGTTAACTAAGGTATCATAGATGTTGGGTCTAACATTACATGTCAATGTCCTGCCAAAACATCAAACAATTAAGATAAGTCTAAGGTTATCATCCTATTTTCACATTTTATGATATAACAGCCAATAGAAACTCAATTTTTAATACTGAGGCATACAATGGTCTAAAATCTCCCAATCATTCGAGCAAAGGGAATCAACCACTGATTTCCAAACAAACTTCGCATGTTGAGAAATTATCATAGTGATTAAGATCCAATCAATCATAAACAAGAGTCTACATTGGTTTTCTGAGCACAGATTCAACCGATTTGAAATTTTCTGTGGCCATTTCAGCTTAACTCACTCCGTATTAACATGTTCTGCCATGTTTGACATGCTAGCAGAAAATTTCATCTTTCCATGTGACCTCTAATGCATGCAGAGACAATGAATGTGTGATTGTTCTCCTAGTATTTCCCAAATTGCTGATAAGACCCAAAAGACGATGATTCTGATGAGCTAGAAAGTTCACTACCAGATTACTGTCTTATGCAAACTGAAGAGTGTTCATCAAAGTTTCTCACGGAGAATTTGGCATGTGAACAGCTGAAGAAATCTTGCTTATATAATCATTTTGCACACGTGAAATTACTAGAAACACAAGTTGTGAATAAATATATAAATGAACTTGAACACCAAAAAAACATGAAGTGCAAAGAGCAATACATTATATTTATTGGACACAGATGACACCAGCAAATAGGTAATCAAGTTTATGCACATTGAACAAACTTGAACAAACCCATTACACAATGATAAAGTAGTATATAAGAGAAGTAGTAAGCAATATCTAAGACATAGGAAGATTACTTGCCTGAAAATTAGAAAGGTGTTCCTTAGTCAAATCAGTTGTTAAAGTAGAAATAAGCACAGAATTGTTCAGCTCCTGCAGTTTCTGCATCGAAGCAAGTGCACGATTCTTGCCCACATCATCCTCCGAGAAAATGAAATTGCTTGATAAATCCCACAATTCCACATTCCCCTCATCATGCAAAGTCACAGACTTGACCCCAGCAAGAACAAGGTTTTTAGCTGTAAACAAAAATATAGTATGTGAGTTTATTCAAATTATAAAACCTTCCAAATTATGCTAGGCGAACAACAATATGTAGTAATTACACAAACCAGAACATGTTAAACATCAGTTGCCATTTACTAGACAAAAACCTCAAATCCTCACATAATTCAAAATAATAATAAAAACCAACTGTACATGTATATAAAATGATTTAAAGAATATACCAATTTCAGCACCAAGGCCTTGCATCCCCGATACAAGGATGTTAGAGGCAAAAAGCCTCCTCATTGTCTCGCGGCCATAAACAGCAAGCTGTCTGCTGTGCAGATCCTCATCAATATCAGGTGAATTTCTCTCAAACAGAGCTTTACCGTTGCTATTTCCATCAACACTCTTCCCTCCCATTGTTGATACTGCTGCCTCAGCCGCCGCCGTAGATACCGCCTCTGAAGTGATGGTGGTGGTGGCCGTCGAAATCACAGAATCGATCTTAGCCTTTTTGATCAAAGAAGATTCGACTACTACCTCTCCCTCGGCAGCTCTCTTTCCAGGAAGCATAAAGTGCGATGATGAACTATTTGATGCCATTTTCAAAAATTCCCAAATCAAATGAAAAGGAACAAAAATGAACAACGAAGGGTATGTAAATAAATAGACACATATATGAAATACGTATCAAATTTGAAGATATATATAAATGGAAGGTCATATAAAGAACTGGAAGTAAAGAATGAGTGAGATATAAAAAAGGAACAAAAATGAACAACAAAGGGTATGTAAAATAAATAGAGATATATATGAAATACGTATCCGATTTGAAGATATATATAAATGGAAGGTCATACACTTGACAAGAACTGGAAGTAAAGAATGAGTACGTACCTGTAAGGACTTTGAAGGAGGAAAGGAATCGATTGTGATTGATTACTTACAGCTTGTTGATTAGGGTTTGAACACAGAATTGAAAGAGAAGATGATCAGTTCATTGTGAGATTGGCCTAAAAGGGCGGTGGGGATTTTCTGATGGGGTTTTATAGATAGATACTTTCCATAAATATCACAATCGGGAGAAGAAAAAGTGAAACCCAAAATGAATCACAATCGGGAGAAGGAAAAGTGAAACCAAAAATGGATTTTCGCGTCGACAGCAGGATTCGAACCTGCGCAGGACTAGCCCAACAGATTTCGAGTCTGTCTCCTTAACCACTCGGACATATCGACACTTGTTTCTTAGACTACTTAATAATGATAATGATAAGAGGCAGTATATACTTTTGCAAATTTGTTGCCACGTTTCGGTATATTTTACTTTTGTTAGCAAAACTTTTCTTTTGAATTATAATCGTGAAACATGCATATAGATTGAAATTTTTTATAATAATAAATATTATAAGCTGTATCAAATATATTACTTATTGTAAAAATTATTTTTTCATAAATTTTAATGAATTATTTCTATTTTAAGTTTAAAAATATTTTATTTTAACTTTTAAAAATCAACAATGGTCTTATAATTTAATAATAGAAAATTATAAACTCATTGTTTTGAAAATTGTTACAACTCATATGATAATAGAAAATTGTTACATAAAATTAAAAAATATAGTAGTAGATTTTATTTTATTTTTGTTAAATGTAGTACTATTTTTTCACTATCTTATCTCATGTATTTATATAAATATTTAATATTGGCATAAATTTATAATTATAGTTAAGGGTGACCCAAAAAAAAAAAATTGAAAATCGAAAAAATGGGGAAAAAACCACAAAAACCAAACTACAAAATACCGTAACCAATAGCAAATTCAATAAATCGAAACCCAAAAAAATCAAACTGCACATTTGGTAACAATGGTTATTAATGAAAGTACTGCACCAAATTAACCGAACCACACCGACATGTATGTACACACACATAAACACACACATAATTATATGTACGATAAAACTCTAGTATATAATTACTAACTTAATAATAGAAAATATTTTCATGAATTAATTAATTGTCTACATGTTATAAGTTTAATTTAAATTATTTATATAATTTATATACTGCTTGTTCGTATCATATCGACGCCAAGATTTTTTTACTTTTAAAAATCGAAAATCGTGCGGGGTGATTTTGGAAAAAATCGAATTATGCCGATGGGTTCTGAAATTTTGATTTAATGGTAGGTCAATTAGACAGAGTGTTAGCTGGTAAAGGTTTAAATGGATATACCAATTTATCTGAATTTGTAGTATTAATAAATATGAGATGGTCGACATGTAACTCCGTAAAATTAGCCCACAACCAAGATTCAAATAGTTCGGGAGCTTGTTTAAACGAAAAAAGGTGTTAGGTACCCCTGACTTTCGTGAAGCACGGTTATCGTCTTTTTAATATTTTTTCTAAATTTTAAATAAGTTACCTTAAAAAAAATGTAAAAGTATATGCTTAGTGTCCTCTGCTTAAGGTGGGTTATGTCATATGTGCCAAAAAAAAATGTTGTTTCCTAGATTTCCTAATACATTATCTTGAAAGCACTTTGAGCCTTTATTTCTTCGAACAAAAGATTTTGATATGAAAGTATTTGAAAACTTAAATTTATGTGAATGTCTTTTGAAAATTTATTTTTTTTGAAAACATGTCTTTTAAGATTATAAAAATTGTTCTATAAAATTTGTTTTCTCAAAATGATCACACACACACACACACATATATTTTAGTTTGAAAAAAATATATATTATTATATATTAAGATAGTGATCAAAATTATTTAATAAAGAAAATAGATTTTGTAATTCTTTTGTCAGATAGGAAACAAGGTTCAAATTAGTTTCAATTTATTCTAAAATATATTTTAATAATTTAGTTTGATTCAATTTTAAAAGATTTTTTTAGTTTTTTGTTTGAAAATTAATTTTGTGTGACAAAATAAAATCAAGTATAAAAAATAAGATTGGAGCTACTCATGGGCGTGTAAGCAATCAAAATAACCCCAAACACCTAAAAAATAATAAATCTACTATAAATGGGTCTTAAATACAATTTTTTGGCATGAAGGTCATCTAATTATTTTAGCAAATCATTAAATCTAAAAATTACAATAATTTTGTACTTCAATTCCCATTAAACATAAAGTTTAAAGGACATGAATTCATTTCTAAGCTCACATAATTCCTATTAAAGCCCAACAAAATCTTAAGATTTATAAATAAAATTTAAAGTTTATAAAAGGGGATTCATAAACCCTAAATTCATAAATCTAACAAACTACCCACAAAATTATAAATATAAAACTAGTTACATTATAAGAATCTAATTACATCAACAAAATATTAACTATATTAAGCAATATTTAATAAAGGAATTTAGGATGATTAAAGTCCATAAATCCTAAACAGCATAGATCTACTCAAGATAACATCAACTAATCCATAATAACAAAAAAATCTAACTATAGATTAAATAATACCCAAAAAGTTTTACTAGGAAATTATGAGAAATTCTCCCAAATAACCATTAGTAATAAACTAAAATGCTTAAAGAGCCTCAAAATTAAGAAACAAACATTAACTAATCAAGTTTAAGCACAAACAATTAATACATAAGAAAAAGGAAGAAGAAATATAAAAAATGGACCTTGAGATCGATATAACTTCAAATTTGATAGTTCTTTCTCCTCTCCAAGCATACCAAGTTGAGGGATTTTTGTAAAACAAAACTAGTAGAATGAAAGTTTTAGATCTAATATAGGAAGAATTTCTCTTAATTTTGGGTTTCTCTATATTTTTTCCCTTTTTGCTATTTTTTTTTCTTCTCCCGTCACCCGAATTTGCAACAAATGGCCTTAAAAAGTCCCCAGCGAGCTGGCGCCTACATGTAGGCGCCTCCCGTAGGCCTGCCGGTTTCTCTTTTGTTCATATATGTTGAAACGACCATATCTTTCAAATTGGAAAGAGTTAAAAAAACGTGTCATACTAATATGAAAATGCTCTTTTCGAGACATTCACAATGATACCTAATTTGTCTATGTTTGGATTTGTTTTGAGCAAGAAAAATGGAAATATATATATATATTTTCATTTATGCTAGCCTTTCTCTTATCCTTCCTTTTTGCATTTTGGTACCCAAAGGTTCATGTGTGTCCTCCTTGCAATCATCCTAAGCTTTTTAAGTCGTCTTTTGATATCCTCAATATTTTGTGATTTGACATTATTGTCCTCCTATCACACAATTTAATGACATGTGCAAATTTTGAGTGTCTACATTCCATACATGTATAACAAACTTGTTAAAAGTATTCATAATTTTTTGATATGGCATGATGTTGTTTTTAAATTCTAATAATTTCATAAATGCATTAGAGCAATATTAATAGTAGGTAATAGTTGTGATATGAGCTTTTAAACTATTTTTATTATTAACTTGTTTATTTATTTATTTTATTTTTTAAATAACATATTAATCAGAAAAAAAATCGTAACCTTAAAAATTAACCGAACAATTTAGTTAATCACAATTATAATAATTTTTATAATATTAATCACATTATAAAATTTAGTTACCAAACGGAATCATACACCACACTTATAGAGATAAGTCTACACTTATAATTTTCAAATATTACTCCAAACATTATAATTATTTATATTAAAAAAATATATTTTATTTTAAAATTTGTGTCATATATATTTTTTAATTAATAAGTATAGATGATAGTAATATTTAGAGTATTTAAAAAAAATTATAACTGTAGACTTATTCCAGTTATAGTAACACTAAAAATGAAAAGTAGAAAGTGAAAGGACAAAGGCACCATGTCGTAGTAGTAACTACTGCAACTTTTTATGTTTAGTTTCGAACAGAGAAATTTAATTTTTCATTTCCCTCCTTCACATTGGCGAGCTGAAGGAAGAATCTAATGGAATAATATAGATCGAGAGTGTACTCTTTATCACCCAAAGTATCAAGAATCCTGACTCCAATCGGAGGTAAAATTCCTCGTTCACTCCAATATATATGTTTGTAATTCTATTTGTACATTTGAAAGGGATTAAGAAACCCTAGATTTCTTCAGCTAGTGGACCATCTACTACTATATTCTCCATCCATGGGAGAAAATTCAAGAAAATCCGAGGTAGAAAAGCTGATAAATTACAGGGACGACTTAATTGACTGTTTGAAAAACGAAAGAGACAGCAGCAACTTGAAGCAATGTTTGGAACAATCGAAGATCCTTCAGTCGCAATGTGATGCGGATTTTAATAATGTCCAGAGCTCTCTTCAAGGTGAAGATCCCAACCTCACTCTTTAATCTTCAAATAATCTCCTTATTATATACTCTTGTCTGTTCATATTTGATACGATTATTTATTTTGTGTTTGTTAATTTTTTAAGTATATATGTTGTTAAATAGATTTTTACTTTTTCTTGCTGAATAAATAACTGTCATGGTCTCCGGAAAGGGTGGAGCTTTGGCCATTTCTTTAGTGGGGTAAGTAAATTTAAGATTAGAACTTAACAGAGAATCACAATTTAAAACAGTAATATTCAGTTAATGCCATTTGATTTCATTTGTTTCACCCGTGCTTTATAAATTGCTTTGTTAAAATAAGAAATTACATATCCAAATCATAAATATTTAGGAGTTCACGTTCTCATTATTGCTGGTAAAATCATGTGTGTTAAGTTGGTTAATCTTATGAAAACAGCATACCCTTTTCATGAGATATGTTAAACAAATACTTACATAATGAGAAGTACTAATAGACGGGAGTATAACAAAATTTCAAATATGTTTTGAAAAGGGCGCGGGAGGGGGGGTGGGGGTGTTAGCGTGTCTTTGATGATTGATCCACTTTCAACTTACATGAATTTGTTTATGAAGTGAGACAGACTTGCTTGGAGTATTATTGGGGCTATCTAGTCCCACATAAGCTTCTCTTTTATTTGTTATTGTTCCTTTGAGCTTTAGGCATTTATAAAGCTGACATGTTAAAATTCATGTTTAGCACTAAGAAGATCTGAATCCTGGTCATATTTCTTTTAACCCATAGTTACTTACCGTATGCATCCCACGTTGGTAAAATAATAAGCTTAGCAGAGCTTATTTCAGAGCCTCCACCAATATTATGTTTATTTCCTGTTTTTATTGTGCCTTATGTTTTCCATGTAGTTTATAAATAAATTACATATGTAAGCTGATACAGCCGTACAGGTCATTACAAATATTCTATTAATATACTTTTCTGTGGTTTTGACATGTATCAGATTATCAGAAAAAGATAGATCTGTGCAAGCAGAGAACAGATGCAGCAAAATCTGAAGTTGCTGATGATGCAGAATTAGATTTGCTTCAGAAAGAGTTGGAAGAGGAACTGCAGAGAGAGAGTTTGCTTCGAGAGGAGCTTAGATAAGTAGTTGGTCATTTTTTTGACTTGCATATTTACTGATTTATTGGTTTGTGCCAATGGTATTGATTGTTGATTTATCTGTCAATAACATCAACACAGTTATTACCAGTGACATCAATGATCTAGAATGTCAAAGGCTTTCTGTCGAAGAACGAAGACAAAGTTTGAAGAAACTTGAGAAACATGATATGAGGTCGCAGTAAGTTTCTTGACTGAAACTTGATATGAGCATCTAAGTATTATATTTTTTTTATGCTGTGCAGTATAATATGCTCATTGTGTTCTACATAACACTTCTAGAATTTGTTGATCTCATACACTAATATTCAAATTTGCAAATGAACTGCTATTTAACTTCTCTAGCACCTTAATAATTTTGAAAGGTCATGTTTCAAACTAACAGAATCTCTTAGCGGGTAAATAGCAGTCACTTGAAGAGTTGATAGCATTTAAACGTCATAATTCATGTATTCCAAGTAGCCGTGACTAATCACCTTAGGGGTTTTTCATGATTAAACCTGCCTCTGCATGGGGGATGGAAGTCTGTGTAGAAAATTGTACCCCTATGGCTATGAATACAACCAAACTACATCCTAAATTATTTTTTGCTTACCTAGAAAAAATAATATGGGTTTTAGTACGTTGTGTCCAAACAGCGACAAGGGTATTGGTTTGCACTTGCACCTTTAAATTGTTGTAAACTGAAGGCAAACTATCTCTTGGAGTTTAATGCACATGATAGTTGTTGCATTGAAACAAAAATTGTCAGCCTGACAGATGAATATGTTATTTACCGTCTTTTTAATGTTCACATAATATTAGTTCAAAGCTATTTTCTTGTCTTCCTGTTGTGAGGACTATATTGCTGGCTTTTCCTGTTCTTTTCATTTTAAGTCACTCATGTTTCTTAATCTAGTTGGCGGACGAGTTCTATACTTCTGGAACTGAACTTTTCCTTAAATCTTGTAGGATGCAGCTTTCAATGTATGCTTCCATTACAAACATCATTCCGAACTTGGATGAGCAGTCTAATATATCAGGCCGTATCCTTTATTACTTTGACAACTCGATCAATTTTCATTTTCCTTTTACCTTTTCTTTTCTGTTGCTAATTTCACATTTAGTTGAGTCAGTTTAAAATGTTGTAGTGACTAGTTCTCCTCAAACTCAAGTCAATCCCAGATATCGTGGAACGAGATAAGAAAGTGGTTCAGAATTTCGAGTTTGATCCACTGAAGATGAATGCATTTGATACGTGTAATCACATATGGAAGATGATCGATCTGTGATTAATACCTACTGTTCATCACGTGGTAGATGATCGATCTGTGATTAAATCCTAATGTTCTTCCCTTTAGAAGACATATAGTCCAGTGTATTTTTATAATTGTATAGTAGCTTGACTAGTTTCTTGTTCTACTTTGGTAATATAGGCTCATTTGTGTTTTCAAGCTGTAATCTGTGTTGCTTTGTGACTCCTTTACTAGGATCAATCTACAAATCTGAAGTTTATTTCAATCTTTTGTTGATGGTGATCTAACTGTTAGAAAAGCTTGTTGACTTGCAGTTATTTGAATTGATGATGAGACATATAGTCAATGTTGGGGATAAATTGTTTTTTTCATTGTCAACTTAAATTTTTTTTTAATATTTTTATATTCCACTAACTAAATTTTTTTTTTCTTACAAATCGTTAGAAAAATCGTTAAGTCCATTGTGTGTCAAGAACTTGACCTTCATTATGTTGATTTGGAGGGAAAAATTCTCTCCCAAGCAGCCTTTGGTGGACCATTGTATTATTCACACTAATATTATAGTGTTTAAATAAATTTTATATACTAATATTCAAACAAGTTCGTGTTTTGCCGGAGTTTACCTACCAGTTGATCGACCTTCTATCATTCATACGTGGACCGTTATATTAATCATTCTCCATATATGTTGCACAAAAATAATTTTATTTGCAAAATTTTACAATATTAAAAATTCATTTGTGTTTCATATTTACACAGAAATAACAAGTCTTTCGTCTGGTAGTGGTGGCATAGAAGAAATCAAGAAAGGAACAAAATGAATAGGGGAAAGGAACAAAAAATAAAAGAGAACACTGCTCAGAATCAGTGATGTTATTACTTGTGTAGATCATGAGATCTTTACAAACCACTGCAGATCAGGTATCTGTTCCTTCTCCCCTTCTTTCTTTTTTCTGGTGGATTTTGAGGACTTCTTTGGCAAAAAGAACCCATTTAAGTTTGATGATATTTAATTTGTAAAATTTAAAATGTACTGTAAATTTATATTAATTTTTGAAATAATAATTTTGTACTTAGTCGTACCTAAATAGAGGATTAATATTTTCACAAGAAAAATTAATATTTTCATAAAATTCTACTCAGTACTCACATAAATAGTAAATGGGATCCACCTTTATGTAAGTAAAATCTTACGAAAATATCAATTTTCCTTGTGAAAATATCAATTTCTTTTAAATAGTAGTTTACAATTATAACTATTACATTAATCAAAATCAAATAAACTCGGGCTAATTTTAGATTTTAGAATTTATGACCCCTAACTCATTACCAAATTGATTATCCTATTCTTTAGAATAATTCATCTGCATAATTGTGGTGGACATGCATTACATGTGAACGGCATGCCTTTTTTCCTGGGTTTTGGCGTGCAGCATCTGTTTAACACTATCTAAGTGTGAGTTTTATTTACAAAGTATACAAATTTTATAAATATATTCTCTGATAGGCTTCTACATATTTCATATATTCTCCGTTCTAAATTATAATATTAATTTAAAAATCAATGAATTATTTTTATAAATTTAAATTGGATATAAATTCATTTATCTTAAACACTACAACTGAAATTATGTGTTATTTTTGAAAGTTACATTAATCAAAATTGAACTTATAATGAATTGATAGATCAGTTTGTTGTTTTCATCAACATTGACGAGACTTGAATTTAGAATGTAATGGAATTACCCTCGTATATCGAACCTACACACTTCTATAAAATTTATTGGAGATTTATATATATTTTTTGCATATATCTGAAAAATGTTCATTTTATTTGGCCCAATGGTAATCCGACTACCCAGTAGTTTTTTAATAAAAAAATGATAATTTTATACGCGAATTTTTTTATTACGAATTACGTGAATAATTATAATTAATAATATTTTAATAATATATTTAATATAATCAGGGCCGGCCCTATGTTATACCAAAAAAAGCATGGGCTTTGGGCCCCATTTGAAAAAAGGCCTCAAATTTTTAAATGCCATAAATAATTTATATAAAAAATATTTTATAGAAATATAAGCTCAATCAATTCTTTAGGACCTATAGTCCAATTCAAATATTAAATACGTAAAAAAAATTAACTGTATAAAAAAAATCTCATTTAAATAAAAAATATCAATACTCCATCCGTCTCAAAAATAAAAGTTCTCAATTGATTTTTGTAGTCAAATTTGACAAATTTTAAAATTAAACATATATAATTAGATTTTAAAAAAAATAAATATTAAGATTAGTACTAAATTTTATGTAATTTATAATGTTTATAGGCTTTATATATATATATATATATATATATATATATATATATATATATATATATATATATATATATATATATATATATATTAAATAATAATAAGATATAGTAATTTGAAAAATGGTCAATTTGACCATAAAAATCAATAAAAGATGTACCAAAAATAGAAGGACTCATTTAAAAATATCGATTTAGGCCTCAAAATGTCTTGAGCCACCCCTGAATATAATGTATCAATTTTATAATCATATTCAATCCCATATATTAATTCACTAATCGTAATTGGACCTAAAGTTTCACAATACATGACTCTTTGCTAAATGATTTCTTATATCATATTTTCTAGTTATTTACGTTTAGGAGAGCCAAGGCCCAAGGCCATTACTGTTGCTCCCCATTATCTGCCAGCCAGCATCCAAGGATGAGGAAACAAATGCCCCCACGTACTCGGGGGCATTAATGAAAATTTCAGAACTTCGTCCGAAACATATATTATTTCCAACCGACCATTTGTTCTTAGGCAGAAAGCAGCAGACCTTGTAAGTAGTGTTATGGGAGTGCGAGAAAGTATCCAAGGAGCTGCCACGTGCATAGAGCCATGTTATGTTGTACCTCAGAAACATTTAATAACTTCTTGAAAAGAGGCACAAGTACACGTGTGGAAATGCGTGGAGTGAAACTACAGCTAGTTTCCAAAGAACCAACGTTTGTCCCCCTAATTTTTGCACCTGCAAGCCCTCCACTATATTTTCTAATTACAAGTATAGTCGGTGATGAGAATGAAACAGCAACAGATGAATTCCGAGTGAAAGATTCCCCAAAAAAACAAAAGAAACACACCCAAGTGAAAGAGATGGAAGATAGTGTAACAGAAACTGAAAAATTACTAGTATTTGCTTCAAAAGAGGATTCAAGAAGTGTAGAAGAAGTAGAAGAAAAAGGAGGAAAAACAAAGGAAGAAGAGGAGGAGCCAAGTGGGTTCATTAATCAACTTATTTCCAACTTGGTCCCTGCAGGATCAGGGAAAGAAGAAGACCATGAATTAGAGAAGAAGGATCATGTGGAAAGTGACGGAGATAAAGAGGACAAGGAAAAAGAAGGTGGGCTAATTAATCATACTATCTCCAACTTGGTCTCTCCATCTTCAACCCCCAGAATGAGGGAATCAGCTGGTGATGATTTGAGTACTAGTAGTGCTGCTAATGGTGGTGGAGGGATGATTAACAATCTGATTTCCAATATTTTTCACCATAGTGAAAGCAGAGCAGGGGAAGAAGAGAAGAAGCATCATGAACAAGAACAAACTGCAGATACAGGAGGCGGCCGAGGTATTATTGATAACATTGTTTCCCACTTGCCTACACCCCTAGCAGGTATGTATATTCTTCCATTTTCTTGCCTTATTTCACATTTACTTAATTTCTTATGTTTGACTGATCTTGGTATTAATTAAGATTTGATGCAAAGTGTTTTGCTATGAATTTTGATCCAACTTGCTGTAGGACTGATTTGGTTTGAGCTAGGATTTGATCCAGTCTTGAGCCAAAGTTACCATCTCTTTTTTCTTTTCGTCTTTTTTTATAATAATTTCCCAACCCCTGTTTTTCATGAACAGATGCAGCTGCTCCAGAACCTGATGAGGCCTCCATTCTAATTCACTCTATTATCCATGACTAAAAACAAGATGTTCCCCTGTATAATTTTGGCTATATGCTGTGACTCTATTCAGTTTAGTGATTACCACGGTTGTTTTTGCTATACCATTACTGAGTTTAACTTTGTATTTCAATTTTCTGATTTCTCATACCTTTAATTTCTTATACATTTTGGGTCAGAATTATTTCTAGCCGTCACTTATAAATACTAACCGGGCACACGCATTGCGTGCGACTAAATTCTTTTTTTGTTTTATAAAAATATTATATTGAATTAATTAATTTTAATATATATCTACAAATATCCACAAATTCATACAAATATTTCACTAATAATTTGAATAGCATAAGCAAACAAATTTGGAATAATAATAGAATATTGGTTAATTGATTCATACAGGCATACAGCATAACTACATATGGTAGTCAATATTCACAAATTTGAGTTCTCGTTGCTCAGTATGTGGCCGGTGGTTTCAGAACATGGAGGGAACAATGAAAATAATTATTACCCTATTCTTCATGATTTTGTGGGGATTTATCACAAAAAATCTTCAAATAAACCCAAACAATCGTCATAAAAATTCACCAAAATCTTTTGTCATGATGGAGAAGAATTGATTTGACCTCGTTTTAACCCTCCCCTTGGGAAGGAACAAACAATCGAGTGAGTGGGGAAAAATAAGAATCATGCAGTGCATATACGGAAGTTCAAGGTTTCCTACCATCAGTTTTTATACGCCAAGAGTATTAGTGGGCTTGGAATGCTATCTATGTGTGAGATACAAATCCCAAAGGGTAACCTCCACCAGAGTTCCGTAACTGCTCTTGATTCCAGAGCTTTTCCATTATATAGACAGAGGTTATGCGGGCATAATATGCTATAAAGAGGCAGGAAGCCAAGTCACAAAATAGGCATTTAGCTGTCAAAGATGTGAAAGTGAGTATATTAAAAGTTTCTCGACCTTTTAGTACTTTCTAGTTAGTTTTTAGTAGCTTAAAAGTTTATGACTACATATTACATGATTTATGGGATCTTGGTGTTCCACGAATCAACACCGTGTTTCAGAAGAAAAAGAAACAACACCGAAAATATGACTAGGGCTAGAGATTTAGAAGGCTTTTGATGCGGAAAACTCCATTTTAGTGAACGCAAAAGAGACACGACGGGAAGTTGTGGAACCTAGTCAACTATTCACCTGACATCATTAAAAAACTTGGAGGCATTGAATTTATTTTAGACCATACATTACACAAATGAACAAAGTATAACTGTCATTCTTTTAGTCTATTTTTTTTCATCCAATTTGCTTAGTTATTTCTATAGATGATATGTCAATAGTTGTCAAGTATCGCCGGCATTTCATAGGTGATGTTAATACACCAAAGCGAAACTAAGAACCCCATGTTTGCCAAATTGGTAAACCTTTTTTGTTTGGCAAGCATATGATTCCTAGTTTTGCTGTGATGCATTGACATCACCTATGAAATCTCAAGGTGATCCTTCACAACTATTGACTAAGCAAATTGGATCAAGGGAAAGAAACTAAAAGAAACCACAAACATAATTTGTTCTTTTGTGTAATGTATGGTCTAAAATAAATTCAATACCTCCAAGCAGTTTTTAATGATGTCAGGTGAATGTTGACTAGGTTTCACAACTTCCCGTCGTGTCTCTTTTACATCCACCAAAATAGAGTTTCGGCGTTATATGTCTTCTAAATCTCCAGCCCTTGTCATATTTCCAGTGTTGTTCTTTCTGAAACACAGTTTTGATTCGTGGAAAACCAAAATCACATAAATCAATCGTTTAACATGCAATCATAAACTTTTAAGCTACTGAAAACTAATTAACAAGTAGCAAGCACCAAAAGAGACTAAAAAGTCTAGAAACTTTTAATATACTCACTTCCAGCTAAACGCTAAACGCCTATTTTGTGACTTGACCCCCCGCCTCCTTATAGCATATTCTGCCCATGTCAGTTTTGAATACAAAATGTACAACAAAACAATGAATCTGAACCAAGATGAAGGCAAATATACTTTGTACCATTAAGAATACCTTAATATGATGGAAAAGCTCTGGGATCAGCCTAAGATTGGAAGCAGTTATGGAACTCTGATGGAGATTACTCCTTGGTATTTGTATCTCACACATAGATAACATCCCAAGCCCTCCAAGACTCCTTAGCGTATAAAAACTGATGGTAGGAAGCCTGAAAGTTAACACAGTAGCAACAATTTAACCAAATATTAAAAAGTAAGTTTAAAAAATTTAAAGCTGATTATGAAAATCACCTGTCAGTTGTTTTCAAATTTAGTCGACGCTTAATGTTTTCTTGAATCTTATTTTCAAATTTTGCGGACGAATCTAGTAAGTCCTCTGAATCGATTATTGTTTCACGGAAATATGAAACAATCCCTGCGACAAAAGAGGGAAACTTTTGAGCAAATATATATAGAAATATTATACAAGATTAGGTATAAGCAATTATCTATAAAAGCTGTATTCCATTTACGAAACAGTCTCAATAAAGGTTGTTGAAGCCGAAGTTCTCAAAACTGTTCTCAAATTGCTATCGAACAAGTTTATATGATCATCATTAACTTTTAGGAACACAAAAGTTGTAGACTCTTTTGTTCATTCCTCTTGCATTATCCAAGCTGCTTTGGTCTTTCCGAAGATCTCAGTTTTCCTTCTACTAGGAAGCAGCCTCACTTTGAACCCACACCTACATTATGCTAGATTATGCTAAAAGAATAACAAAAATTACTCCTGTATCCTCAGTCAATTAGAGTTGTTAGCAGTTAGAGGTCTTAGTTGTCCATATTAGTATTGTAAATACCCTGTTTTTCTTGCAGTAGATTCATTTTACATTCAATACAAAAATTGAGAGCTATAGGGTCAAGCTTCCTAAAAGATTGTGAATTACTTGGTCAGATTGATCTTGCTTTTCTCAGATCATCAAATTTATTGTAGCAACGATTATCATCCTACCTAAAGATGGCCGAAGGTGAGTTGAAGGCTATATGATATTCTGAAAATGCATGAAGGAATATTTGCAGAGTTAAGCACAAATGCTGCAAGTAATTCAGGAAAAGTGAGCTTAGTAGAGGAATCTATCAATGAAATGAAGTCAGATCTGAAGATCTAAGGTAAGAAGTTCAATCAATTCGCAAAGAGTAGCATAAAGAATACAAAGATAATTGATGATGATAATTGTGCAGAAACTTCACAGATCAAGAGGTCAAACTGCAATGTGAAAAGTTTACGGACATCCCAAACTCGAACTTACACGCTTTGATGGGACTAATCCTCATAGGTGGATTTGAAAAGGTGAAGAATATTTTGAATTTTTGTCCATTGGAGGAGCAACACATGGCCAGATTTGCTTTGATTTATCTAGATGGAGACGAAGAGCACTGGTTCTGCAGTTATAAGGTTGAAAAAGGACAGTTTCTCTGGCCTACTTGGGACATGGTAAGTCCAATTTCTCTCTTCCTAA
The DNA here is from genome assembly GCA_947179155.2 of Hedera helix. Classification (NCBI taxonomy): domain Eukaryota; kingdom Viridiplantae; phylum Streptophyta; class Magnoliopsida; order Apiales; family Araliaceae; genus Hedera; species Hedera helix. The sequence continues at coordinate 49,047,588 of OX359274.1, forward strand.
AACTGCTGTCCAACTTTGTTCCTTATGCTTACACGGGTTGTGCAACCACTCAAAAGTTTAATAATGTACTTGCAGCGATTTCTAAACATGCTACCGGTGCAACAACCATTCACTATTAGGAAATTGACATTTGATGAGATGAAGGCAAGGAGAGACAAATGTTTATAATTGTGAGAACAATTTAAACTGCAACGTAAATGAAAGATCATGGCAGCTTATTATGTTTAAAATTGGTGAACATAAGGTGAAAGAAATGATAGATACTGAACCAATAATCGAGGAGCTAGATGAGCTGATGGAGGATGAAGGAATGAAGATCTTCTCATGGGGAGTATAGTGCACAACAACATCAGGCTGAAAGGTTATCAACATCCTTTTAGAGACCGGAAGAACTCATAATTTCTTATTTTCAAAAATAGTCAAGGCTGACTCTGTCACTCTCGTCCTGTTCAAAATAACAACCTTATGTTACGTTTAGATTGTAGGAATGAAGGTGGGAATAAAATGACTTATTTCGTTCCATTGAAATGAAATGAACTATTCACATTCATGCTAAATTTGTGAATTTTATTCGTTGAGGGATGATATAGAATGACTAATTCCAGTCAGGAATGGAATCAATCATTCCACTCTCCATTCTCTTCCCTTCCCTTCTCTATTTTATTCCTTCACTAATTACATTCCTTCAATCCAAACGTAGCTTTAATGGTGACAGTGGCTAATGGAAATAATCTCAGCAGCAATGCCAAGTATACTTAATTCAATGGTTGATGCAGGGAAAGAAGTTTACCACAGAAGTCAGAACCTCAACTGATACCCTAAATGTAGGAGAACTAGGAGCCTAGGAGGTAACAAAACACACTACACCCAAAGGAATAAACCTAAAAGATTAAGAGCTATAGAAGAAAGCAATCTTCCAAAATAAGCTTAAGCAATAATCAAACAAAATCTCTGTTTTTTATGATCTGGAACACCCTTTCAGCTATAGGAATGAATTTCAAGAAACAAACAAGTTTCTAGATGATCCATTTTCCGAAACGAGGAAAAATTATTAGACATGGACTTAGTGATGCACAAATGGCCTGCGGCCCGACCTTGATCCGGTCTGGGCTCGGCCTGGTCAAAGTCCGCCTGGTCAAGGCCTGGCCTGGCACGGCCTAGCCTGAAGGCCACAAACATGCCACATTTTTTTGGCTCAGATCCGGCCTGGGGCCTGGCCTTAGGTCTAGCCTGACCTGGTTCACCAAAAACTTGGTCTGGTCTGCAGATTTTCTTTATTCGCGACTTCAATTCTCCCCCTGCAGACGAAAACTTCATCTTTATAACAACTCATTCAATAAACAAAATAAAATTGACGTACTTTAATACGTTTATTCATGCATGTTTGTTTATATACAAATAAAGAAACCCATAAAAACACATTGACTAGTGTAATATATAAGGATTTTTCTTACCTAGTTAGCAACCTACACTTCTTTTAGATCTTTCATTGAATCTTTATTTTAATAGATACTTAGCGTAACAACTAGAAAGTCATTTACAAAATAATAATGATAATAAAAAAGATAATTTTCATTATTGTAATTTGAAAACTGTAACTTGTAATACATTACTTTTAATTAATACATCAATTAAGTTTAAAATTTTAATTGGTGTTTTAATAATATTTAAAATTACTAAAAAAATTGTTTGAATGGATCGAATCAGCCTGGCCTGGCCTAGCCTGACCCAAGGCAAGGCCTGGCCTGGCCTGCAGGCCTCAACAGGCCCCCTTTTTAAGCGCCAAGCCCGGCCCAGCCTGGCCTGCAGGCCAAAAGTTAAAGGCCCGGCCCGGTCTGGTCAACGACCAAGGCTTGGCAGGCCCAAGCCAGGGCGGCTTGTTGTGCATGTCTAGTTTGAAGTGAGGCTGCTTCCTACTAAAAGGAAAACTGAGATATTCGGAAAGTCCAAAGTAGCTTGTTGGATAATGCAAGAGGAACGAACAAAAGAGTCTACAACTTTTGTGTTCCTAAAAGTTAATGATGAACATATAAAGTTGTTCGAGAGCAATTTGATAACAGTTTTGAAAACTTCGGCTTCAAAAACCTTCGTTGAGATTGTTTGTCAATGGAATAAAGCTATTATAGGTAATTGCTTATGCCTAACCTTGAATAGTATTTCTATATATATTTGCTCAAAAGTTCCTCTCTTTTGTCGCAGGGATTGTTTCATATTTCCGTGAAGCAATAATCGATTCAGAGGATTTACTAGATTCGTTCGCAAAATATGAAGATAATATTCAAGAAAGCATTAAGCGCCGACTAAATTTAAAAGTAGCTGATCACAGGTGATTTTCATTATCAGCTTTAAAGTTTTTAAACTTACTATTCAATATCTGGTTAAATTGTTGCTACTGTGTTAACTTTCAGGCTTCCTACCATCATTTTTTATACTCCAAGGAGTCTTGGAGGGCTTGGGATGCTATCTATGTCTGAGATAGAAATCCTAAGGAGTAACCTCCACCAGAGTTCCATAACTGCTGCCGATCCTAGGCTAATTCCAGAGTTTTTCCATTATATTAAGGTATGCTTAATGTTTCAAAGTAAATTTGCCCTCATCTTGGTTCTGATTCATTGTTTTGTTGTCTCACTAGCCATGGAAGACGGAGATTATTCAGCCAGAACTGGCATGGGCATAATTTGCCAGTAGTATCCAACATTCATTGGCATGGGCATTATTCATTGTTTTTTTTTCAATTTTTTATCCATAAAAGTAGTATCCAACATTCTAATCGAAGAATAAATAAATAAATTAATTACGATTTTTTGTTATTGTCAAGGCTTAATTTTATGTTTTTTTCCTACTCTTCTTGTTGGGGCTCAGCTACATATAATTTATGTGATAAAATTTTAACGTCAAAAAATAATAGAGAGTCGTATTATCTAGTAAAAGTAATTTTTTTCATTAATAAAAAAATTCTTTATTTGTTTGATTAATGGTATTATTATTTTATTTTATTTTTAATTATTATTATTATTTTTTTTTAGTAATTTGAGCAGAATTTTAATAGTCAAAAATAAATCTCAAGATCTCATGCACATGCATTCCAAGACATCATATATTCAAAGGTTTATGAATATAATAAGTATAAGTACACAATATGGAGCACAACATGGAACAAAACAAAATGATCTAAATCATTGAAAGATGGGGCCTGACACGTAAATTCATGTCAGGTCCCACTTTTTAATGGTTAAGATGTATATAGTGTTTGAAATAGTGTTTGATTGTAGTGTGTGTAAAGTTATTTTTATGAATAATTGTTTTATCATTGAATCATAATAGGTATAGTTTTATTTTTATTTATTTTATTTTTTAATTATTGTATTGGGCTAGTAAGAACGTATGACGTGGTATATAAACACATCGCTAGGGTTCAACTGTTTCTTCTATTCCCCAAGCCGAAGCTAGAGAGTTTGAGGCAGCGAGGGAGGCGCAGCCTAATCGATCAACAAAGCCATGGTGAGAATCGCCGATCCGTATCTTTCTTAATCGATATGCTGTATGACCTTCAAATGTTTATTGGTTCTAATTTTGTGTATTCTTATTTATATGATCTTCTGATCTCAGCTCATTTAAAGGTGGAAATGAATACCTTAAAGTATGATTAAGGGTTTGGATTTCAACATTGTGTAGCGATTGCAAAAGACATAGATAATGCATATGACTAGAAGATGATTATACGATTTTGATTTATGATATTGGGTTAGATTAGTTTAAGCTACATATTAGAAAATTACATTGTAAAGCCCATACATGAAATCCCAGCTTCGTTTTTTCTAAGGTTATCTTCATTTTTATGGTATAATTCTTTTCATTTTCACAATTGATCGGATTTGTTCACATGCTCACATTTTTTTTCCATTTTTTTTGAATATTTTATGTTACTGAACCCTATATTCTTTGGTGCATTAAAGGCGAGAGGGTTGAAGAAGCATTTGAAGAGGCTCAATGCCCCTAAACATTGGATGCTGGATAAACTTGGTGGTGCATTTGTAAGTAATTAGCCTGAAGGCTTCAGTTTTGTTTTGCAGCTTTTTTCTCATTACTTGATTTGAACCACACTTTAATTTTCTTTTATCAGGCTCCCAAACCTTCTTCTGGGCCCCATAAATCCAGGGAGTGCCTGCCTTTGATTCTTATTCTGCGAAACAGGCTGAAGTATGCTCTTACTTACCGTGAAGTCCAATCCATTTTGATGCAACGCCATGTTCTTGTTGATGGGAAGGTTAGGACTGATAAGACCTATCCAGCTGGCTTCATGGGTATGCACAGCTCTCTTGTCATATTATGATTCTTGGATTACAAAGTTGTATGAGCAGCAAATAGAACAGTAATCTGCTGAATTATTTTGCCTGGTTTGGTCCAGGGGAGTAGATTTGAAGGATGCATGCTAACTAACCTGTATGTAATATTGTAGGATTTTATGCATGTTCTCTAAAAAAAGAGGCTTCCTGATGTGGATGTTCAGTGTCAATACATAATCAATCTTAGCTTACTCATTTGATATTTTAATACTACTTATTAGTAGCAGTTAGGAACCTTGTGCATGAATAATTGATAATTTTATGGAGCATAACTAGCCAATACTAATGTAGCAACTTGACACATAATCGGTAACAATAAGGTTTATCATTTTGTTTACATCTCTAGTAATATTACAATTTATGTTCTGTTCTGGTAAAGTGTTCCTTATTAACTTGACTCTATTGTATCACCAGATGTTGTGTCAATTCCCAAGACAAATGAGAATTTCCGTCTTCTCTATGACACAAAGGGTCGATTCCGCCTACACTCAGTCAGGGATGAAGAGGCAAAGGTCTGTCCATTACCTAATCTCCTTGACATTTTCTCACTTATTATAATTCAGAGCTAGCCGTCAGTTAATTACATGGGGAAATTTCTATCCTTGTGAAATTATTTGCAATCATATTGTAGTCTTATAGACAAACATACCATGTATGATGTTGGACAACTGCTTTTTCATGATGTAGTCTTTGTTATCTCATAAACTGATGAAATGCAAGAAGAGAAATTTATATGGGTCTAATACGTGATGTCTCTCCAATTTGGTTTACACACTCTTTCAGTTGTCTTATGGTTTGGTAAAGTTTCCTTGTGAGGTAGGATCTGTTGTGCTGTGTTTTTATCTCTCCCTAATGTCTAGCAAACATTATTTGTAAAGTTCAACGAACCCTAACTAAGAGAAGAAAAGCCAACAACTTTTTCTGGTTGTGACAACGAGTGCCTATTCAATTCATTCTTTCATATGCTTAATTTGTAGACAAAAATTATAATACTGCAGCTCTTGATTTGTTGGAGATTTCTCTATTGCAGTTTAAGCTGTGCAAAGTCAGATCAGTTCAGTTTGGTCAGAAAGGCATTCCGTATATCAACACCTATGATGGCCGGACTATTCGTTATCCAGATCCCCTCATCAAGGCTAATGACACCATCAAACTTGACTTGGAGGCAAACAAGATAGCAGATTTCATCAAGTTTGATGTTGGAAATGTTGTGATGGTGACTGGTGGAAGGAATACTGGGCGAGTTGGAGTTATCAAGAACAGGGAAAAGCACAAGGGGAGCTTTGAAACTGTTCACATTCAGGATTCCCTCGGTCATGAGTTTGCTACTCGTCTAGGCAATGTTTTTACCATTGGGAAAGGTACGAAGCCGTGGGTGTCTCTTCCTAAGGGCAAGGGTATCAAATTGACCATCATTGAGGAGGCCAGGAAGAGGAATGTTGCCCAATCTGCTACAACTGCATAAATTTTAATAAAATTTAACTCGTGTGGGTTGTGGAGTTTTGTGTTCTAGTCTTACATGCAGGTTGGAGCCGTGGTCTAGCTACCTTAGGATTTATGCTTGATAAATTATATTTGGTTTTCATTCAAGTACAATTTTGAAAGATATTTAGTTACAAAGTTGTTTCTGGTAATAAATAGACAACTTTATCAAGTCTACAATCCCTTTTCTGGAATTTAACTTTTCATTCCTGATAGCGTTAACTATCAAATTATTGCTACATTATGGTATAATTTTCAACAAGGTTCAATCGTATATACAAGGCTGCGAACGAGTCGAATTGATCCGAATTTTAAACTGTTCGAATTCAATTCATAAGGTTAAATTCGTACTCAAATTTGAACTATATTTGAAATTTTTTATTCAGATTCGATTCGACTCGAATTTTCGTTACTCGAATTCGATTCGACTCGAATTGAATTATATTTAAACTACTCGCGAACTTTAAATTTAAACTCGAATTCGAGTCTTTACGTAGTAATTAATTTTATAATACATATAATTATTGATTGAACTTATTATTTTACTTAGAAATAAAAAAATATAATTATAATTATACTTTAAATATATAAAATTATAATTAAAAAAAATAATAATTAATTATTTAAATTTTGTTTAATTGTGTATATATTATAAGAAAATGTATCGAGTATCTATTCGAATATGTATTAATCGATTATGTAATGGATCATGATTAAAAATTCGAGTAGTTTGAATTCTAAACGAGTCAAGTATAATTTTATTCAGATTCTACTCGTATTTTTATTCGAACTATTTTTTGTGTTCAGATTTTGATCATATTATTAATGAATTCGAGTTTCACTTATTTTTTTGAGTTGAGCTCGAGTCGAGCCCGAATTATTTGGTTCGATTTGCAGCCCGGACTGTTTAATTTGATTTGCAACTTTATGTATATAACCTAGGTGCTTCGGACGAGAGTTGAAGTTGATATGTAGCATTAGACTAGGTCTTCTGCTAGCATTATTTGGTACTAATGGCCGCGTGTACGTGGGTAAAATTAGAACTTTATAAAATTTTGAATTATATAAGAAGTTCGAAAACCCACGATTGCTTTTATAAAAAAAAAGGTGTTTTAAGATTTTGGTAGTAAAGCTTATATTTGAAGGACGCTAACCTCCAAAAAAAAAAAATCTTCTCAAGTACATGGATGTGAAATAAAATGCAAGCCAGCCTAATTGGGTACAGATAATACAAATACTTGGTCTAATATTTAAAGAGATAGCAACAACTGGTAAAGAAATCCTTTAAGCCTGAACCGCCCCCAGCTGAACGTCCTTGTCAATAAGGGGCATATATTCCCCAGCATACTCTTCCAAATGATCTGCTAAGGAAGGCTTGTCAATGGTCTCCTGGTGATACGACTTGCAAACAAAGTAGATGATTGTTTGGCTGACCAAACCAAACAGGATCAAAACTACAAGTGTAAAACAAAGAATTCCATAAACATATATATTGCCCCATTGCTCCCTGGGATCTGGCCCCAAAATAATCACCACGAGCTGAATTACGGAAAAACTGAAATGCACCAAAATATATATGGTAACGGCAACCATTGCCTTACCTTGAATCAGATTTTTGCTCTTCATTATGGCCTGAATCCCATTAAGGTCTTCTAATACAGAGACAACGCACGCGAGCTGCCAAACCATGCCAATGTATATCAGCCCCAGAAGGTACGCAATAAAGAAAACCCAGAATTCCCTCCAGTCAATAATTCCACCTATTGCAACCAAAGAAGCGATGACCAAGCATGACATCATATTGTATGCAAAAACAATAAAAGAACTCCATATGAAAGTAACCATGAGCCTCTGCCAAACTTTTGGCACCACCCTCATTAGCTTCTTGAAGGTCAGGTCCTTTCCTGTGTAGATACATGCTATGGTATAAACCACCGCGGATGTTGATACGAGAGAGAATATGATGACAAAGATATAGTAGAGAATTGTAAAGAGGAAGAAGAGAACCTCTTCGTTTAAAATGAGGTCGCGTAGGTCATTGTATGTAGGGGTTCCAACCCTGGTAAATAATAATCTGTCTTCGTCATACAAGATTTCTCCGAAAAGCCATTGGGATATCCAGAGGTGGGATAAGAATATGATGGAAAGAGGAAGGATGTGAAAGAAGGTTATTTTGCTGAAAATTGTCCCCCATGAGGCAACAACGTTGATTGATTCTCTGATGACGCCAAACAAATCTAGGTACTGCGCTTCCTCTTGTTCCCTCTCCATGGTTTCTTATTTGTCTCCCTTTAGATAAATGTGCTTGAGAGGACTTGACAGACAGAGAAGGAAAAGATTATTCAGCACGCATGTGGCTGAAATTGAAACTAAGTTCCTTGTTTTAGGCAGAAATGCAAGTGCAGAAATGAGCTATTTGGGTAAAAATAGGGTGACATACATTTGGCAAAAATATAACCTCCGAGTCCTTTTCTTTCTTTTTGGTGTATCGCAAGTTTAAGGAAATCATTCGATTTCAAATATTAACTGCGACATTCATAAGGGTCTGAGTGCTCATTTAATAGTGTGTAATGGAATAGGAGTTTTCATATCTTTAAATTTTCTTGCAATGTACATATAAATCCTTGTCCCCTTTCGGAATCAGAACAAACTTGACTTGAAAATCAGATGTGGCACTTATAATTAAAAATGTGTCTCAATAATCAAGGGTAATATATTCGCCGACAAAATTAGTTGGTTGAAATGTGGCTAACTTTCATTGATGGGGTGAGAGGGGTTATGCTTCAAATTCTACATCAAAATCAAAAGGAAAAAGAAGAAGAAAAAAAGTGATGAAGTGTGAAGACAAACAGTAGTTGGTAATAAAAACCACCATAATTAGTTAGAGAGCAAGTGTCCAAGCCCTCTATTGCTACCACTTTCGATCGACAGTGTAGTAAATATAAGTAAGGCTTCGTACATCTGACCTTCTCCAAACACTGCTATTTGCGAGACCTTTCCTAAAAACATAAGTAGATTAAGCACAGTCTATCTCTTCCTTGCAGATGCCATGCCATTAAGCGTGTTACACGCGGTGATTGAATTATAAGAAATTACAGTGTTTTTTTTAACATTTAATTATGGATATATGATAATTAAGCAGCATTTGTTTTTGGGTATCCTATGCTTAAAGCTGACACTAACTATTTTAGTTAGACTTGTTACATCACTAATTGACTGCATGTAGGAGATGAGAGGCTATACAAACAGAAAGCAACTTAAAGAAAAACCAAACCAACCGTTTGACCAGAGGCCCCATTAGCCCCCTGACTAGAATGCGATAGAAATGAGAATCTTTGGTTGTGGAATAAGTGGGAAAAGCAAAGTCCAAAGTAACTCTTCCTACTAAAATTGTCCCTTTATTCGCCAATAATCTCTTTCCTTCTCTAGTCTATACCATACCCTTCTTAAAGTTTAGTCAGTGTTATAATATTTCTGCTTCCAGTCTATTCCAAATTTAAAGAAATCTCTTATATTAGCCTAACCAGATTTTATAAACGTTTCGATGGGCCTAAGTTTATCTTAACAGAATGAATAGATCAGACATTAATCTTTTATTTAATTGGACCGACCTCATTAAACATTTTTTATTTGATCCATTTGACTTTACTTTTGTATAATAGTGAATTTGCATCAACACAGTTCGAGATAACAAGGCTTTTCTGTCCCAATGAATGTCTCTTTCTGATTTGTCAAATGCACTTGTTTTTTACAATCGCGGTATTGGTTTATTAGTTCTGGGAGAGGGACAGAACAATAGTGAATGAGAAAATATATATACCAGAGAGGTTTTGAAGAATTATACCCTGTGTAGATGAAGAGATGGAAGGGCTGGCTGTCCAATTTCAAGAACTCATTTTTCCTCCCATCAAAATGCATACTTTTTAAGGTCATTTCACGCCTCAGACACAAGACCAAAGGTAAGCTTCAATCATTACCAAATCTCTCTCTCTCTCTCTCTCCCCTAACATATTATGTGACAATAATTGCAGAGAATAGAAGTGGGATGGTGAGTCTTTACAAGGACATGGAGGCTTGTGCAGGATATGCAGATATACAAGTGATGTGGGAGATGGTTCACTCTTCATCTCTTCCCACAAACCACAACACTGAAATCAGGAAGATGCCTTTTCACCAAAGAGTTGTCTTCAAGCCAACTTAAAAGTTAAATGGTCTGTCCATTTTCAAAAGATTCATTTTTATTTTTTTTGTCACTCTTTTGGCTTCAATTAAAAGTCTATTTCCAGATTATTGTTATGGAAATATCAACAGTTGAGTGCATATAGCATATTTTCTACCAATCTTTCTTTTATCCAACACAATTTCATGTTGGCTAAGACTTCATTTTAGAAACTTCGTTTTGGTCCTCAGCTTCCTTTTCGGAGATTTTACCTGTCAAACACCAGGATAGTATACAACAACAGAAAGTTTTAAGCATCAATCGAGATATTTCTCACATATCTTCCATTGAATAACCACAACATAAGCTCTCTGAGCTAGAAAGTCTGAGCGTCCAGTAAATTTTAAGTGCACTAGTGAAAATAATATGACTTGAAGCTTATAATCTGAAACAATATCATACTTAGAAACATTTTAAACCTGAGGCTAAAGTTCTAATTGTGCCTTCATACGAATATCAGTACACGTACTTAGTAAATTCAACTTCTATCTAGAACAGAACAGCAGTAGAGTTGTTCATAGTGCAGCGTCACCCTCGAGTAAGAGACTCTGATCAAAGTGCCACACACCTACAGTGATTAATCATATCATTAGATGAGAAATCATTAACAGTGGCAGAGCGAAAACAGAATGGGGAACTTGAGCTTTCTCGAACTATATTTCATACCATGTCCTTTTCCAACCCGTCTCAGTTGACTAACATAATCTGATATTTTCTTGATGGCTTCGACCTATCAAATCAAACCAAATTATCGTTACTTCTCAAGTTTCTTTCTTCAAAGCTTAAAGATCCAAATGATGTTCATTAGACATACTGTATGTTACCTCTCAAGTACTAAGGCTTAATAATATGAAATTATCCTTACGCTACATGAACAATTTTTATAAGATTTAGTATTATATGGTGGCTTTCAATTGATGGATTTAGAGTTTGGAAAATGGTACAAAGCCAAGCTGGCATCTTTCCTCAATTGCCACAAACTTAGCAATGTCTGCTAGAAAAAGGTATAAACTTGCAGGGTTTAGCATATTCTTTTTCTATACTAATCATTTAAAAGCAGGCAGTAATCAAGAATGAAGGGACAGATAACATTCTAATTTACCTGCTCAGTCAAAAATTCGGTCTCAATAAAGTCTGCTAATTGAGGATCATTGCTTTGATCAGCAACCTATTATCCATGAGGAACAGATCAGCAGATTATATCTCATAATTGATGCAAGCATGCATACTAAAAACTAATATTACAAAGAATTGGATAGAAAAGAGGAAAAACTGAAAGAGATAAAGATGTTTTACGGCATGCAAGCTCAGAAGTTTTTGGTTTGTTAGCTTCTCCAAGGATAATGCTAGTTCCATGGCTGTCAAAATGTTGAAGTGATATGTTACACTTTGCAGGACAGAGACAGAAGAAAATTACCTCTACATCTAAATGAGGGAATGGATATGATGAACTTACCATACAATGCATCACCCTTCTCAACGTGATCAAACTCGGAAGGGGGCATCAGTATGGAGTGTAGCTTCACTCTTCCTCCACGCATGTTCTGTTTTTCATTCAAAGATAAAGAATTATATGATAATTGCATGCAACACAAAACAAGTCCAGCATAAATGGCTCTACTTTCTCTCTCCATGAACGTAAAATTATTTGTACAAACACCTGATATTTCATTAGCATCTCAGCATGTTCTCTTTCTTCTTCACTTGACTCCTTAAAAAATCTGGTAAGGCAGGGTAACAATTTAGCTTATACAAATTAACAAGGAAAAAAATTGCAGAGATTTCAGAGTTTTGTGTTATTACTTGGCAAGTCCTTTAAGGGCAATGTTGTCCCTGTCAAAGTATGCGTACATGGCATGGTACACATAGGAGACATTGTATTCCACACTGTGACATCAAGAAGGGAAAGAATAAATAAAATTTATGAAATTAAGAATATAAAAATGGAGCACAAGATGGATGACTATTTGATGCCAGAAAAATCTGGGATTCAGTTTATTTACAAAAATATTCAGCAAGTGTGAAATGCACAAAACTATTCCTAACTTTAGCTGCTTGCACTTCATCATTTTCTTTTTCGCATTTGAGAAGAAATGCATCTGATTTCAATTTTACATCTTAAGCAGTTAAATATACCTGCATTTCCTTATCAGTTGGGGAAGAAATTTTCCCTCTTTTAATCTGATACATTTGTACCCTATCTATTACTTCCTTAGTTTACACTTTCTATCTGTTACTACTTCTTTCCTTGAGAAATGAGATTTTTTTTCTTTTATTTTAAGCCTTCAATAAGTTTTGACTTGAACGCACTTCGACATAACTGTTTTCAACAGAATTTTTGTCAATATTGAATTTTAAGACTAAAATTTGTCTTTTTCCAAATAGTTCCTAAACAAACCTAAATAAGTATGTGCAAAGACAGCCAAAAGGTCCAGTTAGACTCAAATTTTGGGACGGATAGAGTATTTCCTTATTACTTCTATTTAAAATTGGGGGGGGAGGGGATGTAAGGGGCCGTTCAGGAATGACTTTTTTTTTTGACTTAAAGTTAAAATTTTAGTAGATTTATAAGTAAAAGTGTTCGGCATCATTTGTACTTATAAGTCGGTAATTATAAGTAATAGTTGTAGAGGTGTTTGGCTAATAATGACTTATAAGTTAAGTAAAATGTAAAGATTACTAAAATGTCATTTAATAAGAAGAATGTTAAAAAAATAAGGAGGGGGCAGTTTTGTCATTTCATTAGAGTTGACCAACTTAAAAAAAATGACTTATAAGTCATTTTTTTAAGTTCCAAAATCCTACTTTTTTTTACTTATAAGTTAAAAAAAAGTAGCAACCGAACACTAATAATGACTTACCAACTTATAAGTTGGGTTGACCAACTTATAAGTTGGGTTGGCGCAGAACACCCCCTAAAAGGGTTTGTAAATGCTCTCCATTTATAACCATTTGACTATTTAAATTAAGCAAATTTCATTCTTGTAAAATTGAAAGTGCTTTCATCATTTACCTAATTATATATACCAGTCATTTTTAGAACTAACAAATTCACTTATAAAAATAACAATTCCCCAATATTATTAAGTTCTACTAAACATTGCATAGATAAGAGGAAAAAACAGGAGGAAAGAAAAAGGGACGGGCTCACTTGATCTGCTCATTAATTGCTGATTCACAATCATCTGAGAAACTTTGACGAGCAATTGAAACTTGAGGAGCAATTGGGAGCATAAAAGACTCCTTCTTTACCTCTTCAAACGGCTGAAACACCACACCAGTAAGTGGCAAATTATTACTAGTACTGGTTTCTACTGAAGCAGAAACCGCGAACCCCCCATTTCTTTTTCTTGGTAAAAGATTCAAGGAAGAGGTGAAAGAAGAAGAAGATGAACTGATGATGCTAGAAGATGATAAAGAGCTAGTATTTGAGCTGAACATAATTCCAAGATTTGCCCCTTTAATGGCAAAAAAAGATACAGCAGAAACCATATTTTTAAAGAGAGAAAGGAAAAGGGTATGAAATCTGGAGATTAGGGAAGATGAAGAAATGAGAAATAAATGGTGGTATGAAGATTAGAGGTGAGGATTTGAAGGAAATATATAGAAGAAGAAATGGGGGAAAAGTGTTCTCAAGACTTCAAATGGAGTACGAGTCATTTCTGGGCCGTTGGATGATTGCCACATGGGCGGTGCTGATTTGTCCTCGTGTACAGGCGTGTGGCGAACTCGTGCCCTATCCATTTGGAGGAAAATTCGATCCGCGTCAGTGTCGAGGTATCCCCTAACTTTGATCTCTGTTCACACCGGCCGTTAGGAGTAGATTTTGTAGCTTCCTATATTTATTTATTTATTTCCTTTTTTCTTGTTGATAATCTATAATAACAAAACAGAATGGTTTTTGAATTTTATAAAACTCCCGCTCATCTCATCTATTGATTTAGACCGTTCAAAAAATGAGATAAATCTCACCGTTCATTAGCTTTATATCCCAGGTTAGTCTGTTTTCTTCATTCTTTATTCTTCTTCTTCTTCTTCTCCTTCTCCTTTTCTACAACACACTCACTAGGTAATAGGTAACAGGCAGTGGTGCAGTGCCATAGACACGGGTGCCCACTAGTACTCAAATATAGCACTTGGATATTCCTTTTATATTAAAAATAATAAAATAAAAGAATTTATGTCCGATATATATAGAAAATGATAAGAAAAGAAGATAATTAGACCAATATATAATTTTCGGAATTTAATTCAAGAGCAACACTTTTACCATCTTTTTTTTTTGCCTCCTAGAAGTGTGGTGGTATAAAGTCGATTTATTTTGAAAATTTTATGTTCTATTCACGTAATAAAAGTGCTTTCATTAGCAGCAAGTATCCATAATTTTTAGAAAAATAATAAAGTTTACTGTTAATCTTGAAGTTAAGTTAAATATGTTTAACTAAATAGTTAGAGAGAGATTTTCGTTCCTTTTTATGGCCATTGATAATGTCAGAGTAATAATTATGTTTTCAGAGCAATAAATGTCGCTGAAAATTAAAAGTTAATTAAACGAAGTGCAAAAGTGTCACTAAATATATATTTATTCTGGCATTATAAATATTGCTCTGCATTTGTTGGTCATTTGTAGATTTCAAAAAAACATTAAATTCTTAATTTTTCATTATTATCCTTTATGGTTAAAGCTAATCATTTCTTTCTCATCTTTTCAATAGTTAATATAGAAATTTTAAACTCAATTTTAGTTGATCAAACAAAATATTAATTGTATGTCTTAATCTATATGCATACCCTTAAAACATCAATTAAAAAAAGACGGGAAGAGTATCTCACTTTTCTGTTAATAATGTTTTCTGAAAACTCTTCTAGTAAAATTATTTAATCTCTCCTAGCTGAAATTTTAAGAGTAGTTGAGATCGAATTATAAGATGAACTTGTAAACAATTTGATTGTCAATTTTTATACAAGAAACAATATGAACTAGGAATCTATTAAAAGTATGGTCTATGTTAAGGCAAAAGGGAAAACTGAAGACAGAAAAAGAGAAGGAGAAAGGGGGTTGAATCAAGCTAAGAGAAAAACTGAAAAAGAAATGGTGGTATGTATAATCAATTGCTGCTGCATGAAGCAGATATTTAAGAATAGTACATAATGAGGTAAAAAATGAAAATTGTCAGATTAAAAGGTTAAAATGTTTCCAGCTTTCTCTAATCGGATTCATCTAATTTCTGGTTAGCAGATGCTAGCTGCTCAAGACAGTTGGGAAACTTCATTGGGAGTGTAAAAGGCTGGCTATTGCTAACTCCTTCAACAGCTTTAGCTAGACTTGCATTTTCAGGGATAGTTAACACTCTATCCTGCTTTGGATGAAGGATTATATATAACCTACAAAAACAGGTATAAAATGTAACTGGTCAAATTCTGAGCATGATCAATAATATAAATTGCATGTAACAATCTCAGTTCCAAAACCTGGTTATGAGGCTCTCAGCTCTTGTTACTACAGTTGTGACAATTTCATCCATGGCCAAGCGACCAAATGGCCTGCATTTTTTGTTATGACATAAGACATTTGGAAAATGGATCAAGTACCATGAAAAAGAATTTAAAAAGACAGCACTACATGCATATATACTTTGTTGCTTCCATCGACAAAGGTCGTCATAGCATAATCTGGGACTAGGACCTAATTCATTCATCGTATAGTATATTGGTTATGTTTTATAAGAGATCGACATTGTTGGTTAGTACAAGAGTAACACCAAAGACATAGCTTCAATCAAAATACAATACCAAAGGTTTCCCCGAAGGGAGGAGCTCTCGTGTCCCATTTTGCCCTTTTCTTTGGACCAACCAACACACCGGCCGGGCATGCAGATCCCTGAAGTAGCATAGCATACAAAACCAGAATAACTATATAAAATGATTGCACTATATAATTCCTTTTCAATTCTTATTAAAATTAGCAACAGGATATATATTTTTATTAAAAATATAATACAGTATGTTAGAAGCCATATAGCCTTTTTCTTGGGAATACGGCAAACTCTTGCATATTCATCCTCATTCGATCAGTTGAAGGGGTACGTAGATGATCATATAGCATTTTTTTCTCTGATGCATTCTTCCCAGCAGCTTTGCAGCCAAACAAATGAAAATTCCTATTTTTCGATATAATTTTAAATCACTGAAACCAGAATCTGATATCGCACCATTGCCATTCCTATTTTCTTAGAAGCATTTTTCCGAAGACTGCAAATGGGCTCCAGTTCTATAATACATACTTGTTGGCCCAATCCTCTTGCTGCTATTCAACACATGCTGCTATTGGATTGGAACTTGAGTTGCTCTTCCACTTGGGCTTTCCAAGCCAATCGAACCCACTCAACCTAATAAATAGCCACTTGATCTAAAATGTGGGATTAAGAGAATTTCAATATCTAATGAATTTTCTTCTCCGATAAGTTTACAATTCATTATAGGTAGCAATTCCATATTAAACTTTGTTTACACACACGCCCACACACATATATAATGTAAAAAAGAGAGGAAGAGTTCAAAGTATTTGATAAATAATCTAAAAAAACACCTTATAAAGATTGTTACAAGTTTAATTCAAATGTAAATTAATTAGTATCAAAAGCACAAAGTAAAACATCTACCATTAAATGTATTTTATCATCACTCATTTAACGTTCAGCCAACTACTTAAATCGAAAAAATTTAAACACATACTTCTATGTATTTGATATTATCAGAATAAAAATAATATTATAAAAAATATAATTTAACAATATTTTTAATATTTATTTTAATAACACTTAACTTCTTTTACTCTAATAAAAATATTTTTACCCTATATTCAATATTTTATATGGACCAATAACTGAAATAATGGGAAATATAGATATGTGGTCAAAGGTGCACATGATTTTAGAACGGTTCGTGATGGTGAGTGGTGAGGATGGGGAAATGACATCAGCCATCAGGTGATCGAGACTTATATCTAAGAGGGGATTACTGCTGTTGATTTTTTTTATTACTCCCTTATTTTTAAATTATAAAATTAATATTAAATTTAAAAAAATTAATTAAAAATAAATATAATTTATTTAAATTTTAAAAATAATAAATTTTATAATTAATAGTACTTTATAAATAATTTATGATATTTATATTTATATAGACATAAATTTAATAATTTCATATTAATTTAAATTTTAAAATATTTAAAAGTAATTGTTTGAAAAATACTATTAAAGAGCGAATATAATATTTTTTATTTTTTTGTGCGTAAATTACCAGTGACTTGCTACTATTCAATAGTCATCCCCACAAAAATCCAAATGTTCAGTGCGATTAAACTGGCTACCTACTGTCGATCACTCTCAATAGTCAATACCAAACTTTCAAATTAATTGCAATAAAATAAGAAATTTTTTAAATTTATCTGAAAAAATTATCTATTAGCCTTGGTCGTAAAAAAGACGAAAGAGTATGATCACACTTCATTTATATTTTACAAATAAGATAAGATCATACTTTTTTATTTTTTATGAAAATAAAACTTATAAATAATTTTTTTAGATAAATATAAAAGCATTCATAAAATAAATTGGTGTTATCATTTAACATCATCAATTCAAATATATGCCATGTGTAACTGAAGCCCAATGGACCTTAACTCCTGGAACTCTTGTCAACCACATGCATGATAAAAGTTTTTGAGAAAGCTAATTTTCAACATAAAATTTGATATATGTATTTAAATAATTTAAAGTTTAAATAGAATCACATCAAATGCAATATAATTGTAATCAATATATGAAGAATTTAAAACAAGTTAAGTACGATTGACCATCTTCCTAATTTGATATCTATTAGTTGTTTGAAATGATTTTCATTTGTAATTTTATTATCACTGTAATTTTTTCTTAATTGTAACATATTACACTTTTAATATATTTCAGTTATTTGAACTCTTTCCAAAACAAAAAGAGTATTTTAAGTCAACTGATTTACTGCATGAGCCCTTAATTTTACCAAACAATATTTAGATTTAGTGGAAAGAAAGGGTTGGTCCAAAAAAGTACCATAAAAAGCTTTGTGTTACATAAACTACTAATGTAAAATTCACTAGGATTAATTAAAATAATAGTAGATCTGATGGAAGATTTGTAGACACAAGCTTGTGAAGTTGTAAAGTAGTAAAATATTAATATCCTATAAAAATGTTCTACATTTTTGTCTTCTTGCTAAAAACATGATGGGGTATGTAGTAGAATAAAAAGGCATCAAATTTAAGCTTTAAAGAATTAAAGTATTAAAATAACTAGCTGGGTAGTACAAAAGAGATTTTTTTATTTTAAATAAGAACAGAAGAGAATGTTTACCCACCCAGCTGACCCATATGTTTATCCAAAAGGAGACAGCATGGATAAATTGTTTTCTTTTTCTCCGTTCGTATTAATCTTCGCATTTTGTTAGTGATTTCATGCACGGTGAGACCTAGAGGTGGCATATTACTACTATTACTAATTTATTCATCTTTCAGCTGCATCATCTCCTTTAATTTATACTTAATTACCTCTCTCTCTCTCTCTCTCTCTCTCTCTCTCTCTCTCTCTCTATGTTGGGACATTTTAACCAAGAAGAACTAGGGATTACCCATTAAAATCCAAGTGTACCTGATCATGCAGCACGAGTCCTTTTTCGTTTGAAAATATGTAAATTGCAATGTCATTAGATGTTAAAAAAATTTAAAATTTATTCTTCTTACTTCTTTTATGTTATCTCAAAGATTCTTTGCATGTGACGCGTATAACTTAGAGATTTCCCCAATTATCAGTTGTAGATGAGATTGGAATTCAAGTTTTTAGCGAAATAAGTGACACACTTACTGTTGCATCAGTGGATGGTTGGTCATTTTATGGACTCCATAAGTGTACGTTAATACTACGTGTACGTTAATATTACGTTTGAATTAAAAAAATAAAATAAAATATTTTTTTTTTAATTCAAATGCATGTTTAGTTATTAGTATTGATAAATAGTGTGATAGAATGATATACTTATCACACGTATATTAATTTTACTATCTTTCTTGTAGAATCAAAATTAAATGAATAAAATAAATTTTCATTACATAAAAATAATTTATCCATCAAAATTAATAAATAATCATTAAAAATTATATATATATATATATATATATATATATATATATATATATTTTATTCTCTAATTTTATTCCTTTCGATCCGAACATAATACCAAAAAGAGTGACTGCACTCGCAAATAATTACCACCACGAATTTCTTATGTTCAAAAAAACTTGGATCGACAATAGAGTCAAAATTAGTGGTAAAAACTTTCATGGCATGGAAGAAAATTTACATTGACAAGAGAGACAAAAGTAGTGGTAAAAACTTTGACGCCATGAAAGAGAAATGGAAAGTAGAACACAGCTTGATGGGGGTGGCATGGTACGTATGATGCTTATCTGACTAAAAGAAAAAAGACACTGGAGCTGTTCGTACAGGTCTAGATGATGACCATTGACCACTTGTTTTTTCTGCTCCCCATTCATCATGTTAAATTTCAATTTGTTTTTTCCTGCTTTATCATGCATGTTAATGTCAATTTGTCAAGTTGATAACAAAAGCTGGTGTCGTTCTTTTATTTACTACTAATTAGTTTTTGGATTTTTTCGAGCTGGCGACACTATTAAGAATATACAACTTGCTTGAGGAGATTGAAAAGAAAAGAGGAAAGATACAGTGCAAGTGGTCGTACGTGCATGAAATGAAGATTATTTAAAGAGTTAATTACATATTAAGATAAATTTATATTAATATTAAATATCGACGGATATAAATATATAAAATAAAAGAATTAAAAATAAATTATATATTATTATTTTATATTATTGTTTAAAATTTTATGTCAAACACAATCTAATTTTATCTTTAAATTTGTCGATATTTATACATTTTTCTTATGTAAATTAGCGATATCTATATTATTTTCTTTATGTAAATTAACAATTGGGATGTAAGCGGGTCCATCGGTCATGGTTTAATCATGCATACAAAGTATCTATAAATGCATGCTTAGTTTGTTGGAAACATCTGCCTCGTATCTATTAGATTTATGATCTATTAAAGTATATATATTATTAATTTTTTTTTATATTTTAATATGAGACTTTATTATCATGCGTATTTCTCTATCTATATCGACACTAATCTCTCATTTAAATTTTAACTATACTGTTCTAAATATAGTCCACATTTCTTTTAGTTGACAAGTCACTCCCTTTATTATCTTTTATTTTGATCCATTAAGAGTCTTTATCAAACTCATCAAGTCTCCCTATCTGACAAGTTTATCTCTCAACATCTCTCGTTTGATCTACCAATTTTTTTTTCTAGAAGAGTCTATCATTTGCTTAAAGAGTACATTCTAGATAGTCGATCTCAAAAATAAACCTTATTGCTAGAAGTTTAGAGATCTCCTTGATTACCTTTTATCTTTCTGGAGCAATGGTTTGACATTTTTGCTTGATAGGTTTAGCGTTAGGATTAACGCTCAATTTGTGAACTGCTACTGTTTCTTCAATTCCAGGCATGTCTATTAAGGTCCATGCAATGATGTATGAGTATTCTTTTAAAAGGGCGATCAAACAGTTACGAAAACCCATTTGTATTTTGAGCCCTATCTAGACGGTCTTTTAAGTACAGCTGGGGAATAATTCCATCTTTTCGATTGATGTAGCTAATGGTTCAGTGCCACCTTCTGTGAAGGGTTCCATTTCAATTTTCATTGTTTGTTTCTATTTGCTGACCTCCACAGAAGTGGCCTGAAGAGTTCGAAGGTAGCACTTTCTGGACATATCTTGATCTCTCACGACTTCACCTACTTTGAACTAGATTGAAAATTTCATTTTTAAGTAAGGAATGGAAGAGATTATTTTGTGCACTGATAAAGGTGTTCTTTTCAAAATGGCATTATAATTATTATCCACGTGGACCACATTAAATTTTACCATTAAGGAAGATTGTTGAGGATTCGTGCCGAAGATCCCTGGTAGTTCTATGATTTCTGGAATCAGAACAAAATATAGCCAAAGCCATAAAGTGGTGGCTTATTGCAAAGCTCTAGCTTCATACTCCCTAAGTCCAATTGATTCTATGCATGTCCATAAAGTACATCGACTGAACTTTCATTGTCGACTAGCATGCGGCTTAGACCCATCGTGCCCACCTGTGCAGTTATAACAAGTGCATCATCATGAGGTGTTACCATACCACACTTGGGGGTAATCCTTATCAGTAAACGTGATGACATTATTTTTGGCATTCTTTAGTTGACCAAACACCTTGTAACTCCCCCAAATCCGGGTTATCTCAACCTCGTATTTAGTGTTCAGGATCCAACACATCCAACACCACTAAACAATATATATTACTACTGCAGAAATAAATAAACATATATTATTCATTTCAAAAGGGTTTACTACAGTCACAATGTCTCAACTTTAACAAAATATATCACGACTATCCTATTAATACAAAAGGGATCATGATTTACGAAACAGAATAGTAATAACAACCTATTCTTAAAACTTGCCCTTGTCCTTATTCGAATGCTCAGGCTTAACTGCAATTAGTTCATGATATAAATAGCAAGAGTGAGCAACTACTATGCTCAGTAAGTTTAAAATAATTAATAAAGACATATCATGAATAAATTACGAATGAAATGAAGTACTCAACAATTGAAGGTAGTTGATGAATTTACTGATAGAATAATCAAAATTTAAATGAAGAAATGAATAATTATTATTTATTGCTGAGTGGTCCAACCGACCATAAACGTTGACAAGAAATCAATCATTTGAATGACCCTTTTATAATTCAATTTGTACTCGAGGGGATCAGCCCCTTGTACACCATGTGTATACATAACATTAAACTTTGATCGTGTCAGACAACGACACTTATAATTTCCAATTTAGGATTTGTTCTCTCAGTACAAGACTTCCACACCAATCAACTATTTGGAATAACTTTTAAAAATATTTACTTTATATGTCTAGCTGAAACAAATAGCATAGACCAATTCTTAATCAGGTCATGAAATAAGGAACTTTAAATAATTTACTTGTTCAATGATAGAACATAATTTCAAATGCACCATCGTACGAATATCAATACTTGCAACCATCGTACGAATATCAATACTTGCATTTACATGAAATAATTAATGATAAATTAAACCATTGACATGCTCAAAAATAATAGCTCGAGTTTGAGTTAAGAAACTTGTCTCAGTCGTATACTACAACTTACACGACTTAAATTACAGTCTTTGTGTAAGACCCCGAATTTTATGAAATATAAAATTTAATTTTTCTTCATATATATTTTTCTGAAACAGTAAGTGGTTAAATCGATAAAGTTAAAAGTTAAGGATGTTATGTGCAAATTTTATTTTGTCGGACAATATTCATTCTGTCGGGGAATATTCGTTTTATCGGGGAATATTCAGGCCATACGACGGCGCCGAAATAACTAATTTTTGGTGGACCCCACAACGGAATATTTGTCGGATATAGAAAACGACATAAGTAACATTTTTAAATAAAAATAGTCAACGGAACTGTTAAAATACCGGTGATAAAAGAACAGTAGCATACGGTAGTTTATGGTATTTTACTGTAGCACACGGTATTCTACAGTAGCATAAGGTATTGTGCAGCGTTTACATTATTGATCTGATAATTGACACCGTAACTGTTGCACATCATTTCATCAATAATTATCTCTGCATAATATTTTATGTTATCAATTCAATAATTGTTGTTATACAGTATTTTGCATTATTGATTCAATAATTGTCATTACCCTGTATTTCATATCATTGAGTCAATAATTATTGGTGCACTGTATTTTAAAATTATTGAACCTAATAATTGTCACGATAACAAATACACAGTAATTTATATTATTAAATTAATAATGACCTGTAACATGTTTCTTTCATTATTGTTGAATTATTATCACTGTTGTAATATTACCTTAATTATTGTATTGATTGTAGGTATTTTGATTATTATAATAATATTATATATTGATGGGGGCCAATGGAAGAAAATTACGTAGAAAATGAAGAAAGGAGGAAGAGAGAGGAAAGGAGGAAGAGAGAGAAAAAGAGAATGAGAGAGAGAGAAAAAGTTGCTGGAGAAAGAAAGAGAGAAGGAGAGGGAAAAGAGAGAGAGAGAGAGAAAGAAAAGAGAGAAAGAGAGAAAATGGAAAGGAAGAGAGAGAGAAAAAAATAATAATAATACTTTATTATAATATATTATTTAAATATAATATAATATAATATATAAATTTTTATTATTAATATAATATATAAAGTTATTTGTTTTATTATGAATATTATAATAAGGTTTTGTTTTATATGAAATTAAAATTTCAAAAACGTGCATGCTGAACGAATTCAGCACTGGTGTGCTGAACGAATTCAACAATGGCATGCTCTCACCTACCACACAGTGTTTTCCATTCTCCTATAAATAGCTTGCTCAGCTGAATAGAAAAATCACATCTAAAACATAAAATTTTTCTATAAGAATTTTATGAGTTTTCTCTGAGAATAGTAAGATTATTTTGAGAGTTTGAAAACCAAAAGGAGTGCAGAAAATTTTCAAGTTGATCAACCTCATTTAAATCAATATCCAGGCACGTGTTAAGGTAAGGGGTATTATTCTTTTCATCACCATAAATGAATATTATTTTCTTTCTTACTTGAAGGGATTATCATTCTTTGATTCTCGAAAATAATATCGTTTCTTTCTTGTGCCATTTACTTCCATGTATTAAATTGTGGGAATAACCTTACGGCGCGGTTTACCGCCTGTTGGTGAATAACCTTTTGTATTCATTCCTTATTAATCTTTGAGAATAACCTTACGGTGCGGATTATCGCCTGTTTGGTGAATAACTCTTCGTATTCAAATTGATGGGAATAACCTTACGGCGCGGATTATCGCCTGTTTGGTGAATAACTCTTTGTATTCAAATTGATGGGAATAACCTTACGGCGCGGATTACCGTCTGTTGGTGAATAACCCTTTTTATTTGTCTCGTGTGGAAATAATTTGTCTATACGAATTATCACATGACACTTTTATTCCATATTCGTAAGTGATATCATTTTCCTTTATACTCATAAGGGATACCATCTTTTTCATCTTCCATTATTCAAAATTACTATGGTAAGGGATATTAATTTCCTTCACCTTTTGTTAATCAAACCTGTTATGGTAAGGGATATTATTTTCTTTCATACACCTAAATCGAAACTTATTATGGAACTATTGCTTCTATAATTCCTGAAAATATTATATGTTCCATAATAGTTGAATTTCATTATTTCAACTGAACCTTCCTATTTTCTGAACATTTCTATTGAACTGTAATCGTTATTCTGAATTGTGGATCTTAAATATCATTTTTAAATTTCACTCCACATCATGTTGGCAATTTGGATATTATTTGAATCTGCACAAAGTAAACTTCCGATACTTATTGTTTATCCTGTTCTTTTGTTCATCATTTGTATCACTGTTATTTGTATTAATCATCAAGAATCAAGCTGTTGTGAATATCTGTGGCCGGGGGCACAGATGTGATATAATTGTTGAACAGATGATAGGTTAAAGGCGATATACTAGGTTAAAGGCGATACATCTGTTCGGTGTCTTTTATGGCACGTGGTGAATGTTCTCTTTGGCCCGTAGTGCAAAGATGAACTGTTGATTGGTATGATTATGACCAAAGGCTGAATCTGGTATAATCATGACCGTTGGTGTTATATTAAATATCTTTGGCCCGTAGTGCAAAGATAAACTGTTGATTTGCATGATTATGACCAGGAACTGTGAATTTTTATTATCATGATTAATGGTATTTCAGATGATAAAAGTTGATGATATTTTTACTAAAAAGAGAAGCGAGTGGACATTATAGTCTGCATTATTCTTCTAATAGATTGCTCATTCTGCTGCTATTATTGATCTAAACATTGTTCAAGAATTTAACTGCAGTTTTTGATATAAACCTTGTAGTCTATTGTATTCTATCAAGAACTCAACTGTTGAAGGCTAATAATAATTTATTCGTCATTATCTTAGTCATGATATTTCTTACTGGGCTATTTGAGCTCACCCTTTCTTTTGTTCCATTGTTTTTCAACAGGAGATGAAAACGTAACAGGGTCTAGCCGGGGGATGGAGTGAGAGTCCGAGGAATAGCTGTCGTAGTCTTCACGTGTTGTAAAATAGTGTGACAATAATAGTGAAGACTTAGTTGTGTATTATTATACACTGTATTGTTGTACGTTGTGCTTTGTTGTAATAATTTTGTTGTAGTCTTTTGACGACTCAAGTTTGGGCTGTGTGAGCCTAGATTTGGGGGCGTCACACTTTGAAAGACCTAGTATTAAATAAGTTTATTTATCAATTAGTAACGCACATAGGATTTCATATATTAGAATTAAACAGTCTGCTACGTAAGCACATAATTCCCTATTTAGCAATACATAACTTACAAGACAATATTATCTCACTTGAATAATATCTTAATTATCAAACAATATCATACCATATTCAATAATATCTAATTCACTTACCAATGTTATTAATTATTTAACAACATCCCAATTGTTTACTAATATTATTAATCTTTTAATAATATTTAACCATATACTATTATTATTAACTATGTAATAATAATTTAATCACTTATCATTATTATTAATCATTTTATAACAATTTAATCATCTGCTATTATTATTAATCTTTTAATAATAATTTAGCTAATATCATTATTTAATAGTATTTTAATCAATTAGTAACTTTTAAAGATCTAAACAATTTTAATGTAAATTGTTTACCCACATTATTATTTCCTTAATTTCTTCACTTTATTTATTTAATATTAATTAAATAAATAATTAGGTTTGGTTAACCTTTATTTCCCTTTAATTATTATTTAAATAATAATTAATTAATTAATTATCATCATTTATTATTTAATATTAATTAAATATTAAATAATTATTTTATTAACTTTATCTCCCTTTAATTATTATTTAATATTGTTTAAATAATAATTAATTAACTAATTACCCTTATTTATTATTTAATATTAATTAAATAATAAATAATTATGTTATTAATTTTATATCCTCATTTATTTATTATTTAATAATAAATAATTAGTTATAATTTTTATTTGCTTTAATTATTATTCAAAATTAATTAAATAATAATTAATCATATTAATGACTTTTATTTACATTATTTATTATTTAATATAATATAATAAATAATTATTTAATTTGGGTCTTAAATTAATTATATTAATTTTTAAACATTTTGACCCATTTTAACATAAACCGCTCCGAATCGACCCGTTTGACATGACCCGACCCGATCCGTTTGTTTAAACATCACTGTTTGGAAAAATGAACTAGGGCCTCGACCTTAGTTTGTAATGTAAAAGTAGGGCCCCGACCCTAGTGCTGTATATTCATATTTTTTGTTTTTTAAGATTTTTTCAACTTTTACTACTTTGATTCAAACTCGCATAAAATAAAGTGTACACATCCAAATGACTCCAAAATTATTTTGAAATCTTCGTAACTTAATATTGTACAATATTTCATGAATCAATCGCATTCTTGAAAAAATTTTTGTCATAAAAATTAGGATCGACCGACTAGAGTTTCAAAAACGACAACTTTTGGAACAATGTCCATAACTTGTTCATTTTATCACCTTTTTAGATGATTCAAGTTAGGGTATTTTTATAACCTCTAAAGCTATCAAACAAGCCATAGAACTTATAAAAATAACAACCATTACTTGCAACACAACACATCAAACCACTAAATCAAGTTAGGGTTTTTACCGGAAAGCGTTTTTATGCACTTTTCTTATACCAAATCACATAACTAACATATCAAAACACATGTTAAACATGTTTAACCATAGATCTTCATATATTTTATAAATCTAACATTATAGGTTCATAAAATAAACTTGAACCACTAGAAACATATTTTGACCATCAAAATCACTCTAAGTATACAAGACACAAAGATTTAGATGAAAGTTAAGATTTGAACACTTTTAAACCTTTTAGTTGTTTTTTTTCTTCTTGCTAGAAACCTAAGGAGACTTGGATGATCCACCTTGATAATCTTCTCGATAAACTAGGGTTTCCTCTTCCTCTTTACTTTTTTAGCTTTTGATTTATCTCTTTGCTACTTTTGCTCTCAAGCTTTGCTCTCCTAGCACTTGGTGAAATAAAAAATGACTAATGGATGAACTAATGAAAGAGAGAGATTGGGGTATATTAAATCTACCCAGTGAATGTGTATACTTACACAAAGCGTAAGTATATACATCAAGATAGGCCTACTAGACCCCCTAACCTATCATGCTTTTCCCAATACTAATAGGTTCCCAAGGGAAGCTACACAAGCTCCCTATTAGCCTCCAAATCTGCCGGCTAGAAGGGGTATAGAAGGCTCAAAAAATTGTTTCATTTTTTCCTTTTTATTTAATGCCTTAATTAAGTGCTTATATATATATATATATATATATATATATATATATATATATATATGTTGGGCTGAGTCTAGGGCTAGAATTTAATTCACTCATTGGACTTTTACTAACAATCACATTGGGCCTCAATTAATTAAATGATTGGGCCTATAATTAATTTCAACATTAATTTAGGATTGGCCACGACCCTAGTGCTGTATATTCATTTTTTTTTGTTTTTTTTCCAGATTTTTTCAACTTTTGCTACTTTGATTTAAACTTGCATAAAATAAAATGTATACATCCAAATGACTCCAAATTTATTTTGAAATCTTCGTAACTTAGTATTGTACAATATTTCATAAATCAATCGCATTCTTGAAAAAGTTTTTGTCATAAAAATTAGGATCGATCGACTAGGGTTTCAAAAATGACACCTTTTGGAACAATGTCCATAACTTGTTCATTTTATCACCTTTTTGGATGATTCAAGTTAGGGTATTTTTATAACCTTTAAAGCTATCAAACAAGCCATAGAACTTATAAAAATAACAACCATTACTTGCAATACAACACATCAAACCACCAAATCAAGCTAGGGTTTTTACCGGAAAGTGTTTCTATGCACTTTTCTTATACCAAATCACATAACTAACATATCAAAACACATGTTAAGCATGTTTAACCATAGATCTTCATATATTTTATAAATCTAACATTATAGGTTCATAAAATAAACTTTGAATCACTAGAAACATATTTTGACCATCAAAATCACTTTAAGTATACAAGACACAAATATTTAGATGAAAGTTAGGATTTGAACACTTTTAAACCTTTTAGTTACTTTTTTTCTTCTTGCTAGAAACCTAAGGAGACTTGGATGATCCACCTTGATAATCTTCTTGATAAACTAGGGTTTCCTCTTCCTCTTTACTTTTTTAGCTTTTGATTTCTCTTTTTGCTACTTTTGCTCTCAAGCTTTTCTCTCCTAGCACTTGGTGAAATAAAAAATGACTAATGGATGAACTAATGAAAGAGAGAGATTGGGGTATATTAAATCTATTGAAGGTTGTTTGATTTGATGATGATAACGGATGTGCAAAAATGATTGTGGTGAAGTGCTTATATGGTTAATTGTTCATAAGTCAAGGAAGGTATTTATTGATAAGTCAGAAGATTGATTAACAAAGGAAATAATACTCCTTGCTGAACAACTCTGGGAGTGCAACGGCTATAAAGTCAGAGAAAGCTGAGTTACAGGTCAATATATCAGAACATGTCAGAAAAGGGAAAAGCACTGGCACAAGTGGCAAGAAAGTCAAACATCGAAGATATTTAAGATCTGCACAAAGCCAAAGGAAACCAACGGGATTTTTCTCAACGGTAAAATATGCTCAGAGATATAAAGGCATACATAACAAACAGGAAAAAGGTGGTTGTTGCGATTGTTGAAAAAAATATACACGAGAGAGATGATGGTAGACAACAACCGATCGTAGAGTAAAACAGAGAATGGTTATGCTAAAGAACTCTACGATCCATCAGAACACTAATACTGAATTGAGAAAGATATAGAGATGTATAACTCTATTACAAGAGAAGTGTTCAGAGCTGCTAGGCACATGGAAGAGAGAAACTTAAACGCCAACTTGATACATACATGGTAGCAACTGAGTACCAAAAGGAAGGAGCATCACAGTCATCTCAGAAGCCCATCTCGAGAAGCAATAAACTGTCTATGATAAGAAGGAACAACTGAGTATCCAAAAGAAAGGAGCATCACAGTCATCTCAGGAGTTCATCTCGAGAAGTCATCAAGTACCAAAGGAGCTGAAGTACAAAAGCCTAGCAGCACAATGGGTGATCACAAGATGATATTGAGCATATAAAGAAGTCAAGCATCATTGTCGAACTCAATATTATCCCAGGAATGATCACATCCTGCTACTGAGTGTTTAAAGACAATAGGACTTAAAGTACAACTCAGCAGCAACTCCAACCTCTTTCAAATGATCAGGAAGCCAAGTCTGTTGGACTTGAAGAGGGCAGTTGTCCTTGTCATAGTGACTAAAGGAGCCAAGTCTGCTGGACTTGAAGATGGCAGTAATGTCCTTGTCTTTGTGACTAAACTAACCAAACCTGCTGGGTTTGAAGGGTTCTTAGTGAACCAGAGTTTCCAGGCTAATGAGCTTGAAGGGTTCCGTATGAACCATCCTTAGTGGATTTCCTACTCGTTGTAGTAGAAGAGTGGAGTAGGAGTTATTCAGTCTCCGAACCACTTAAAACTCTCTGGTGTCATTTACATTCAGTCATTTACATTCTGTCTTATATATATACATATATACATATATATATGTTTACATATGACTGTGAATTAGTTTACTTAACAAATGGCTTCCTTCTAAATAATCTTAAACTTAAACGGAGAAGTTTTACAAATCTTTAAGGGGTGTTTTCAAACTAATATTCCGCTGTGCAAATAATCTTAATTAAGTTTGTTAATTGCTATTAAATCTTTGAACTTAATATTAAAAGAAATTTTTTTTGATAAGATCTATTCAACCCCCCATTCTAGATCACTTGTACGTCTCTGGGAACTAACATATATATATATATATATGTTGGGCTAAGTCTAGGGCTAGAATTTAATTCACCCATTGGACTTTTATTAATAATCACATTGGGTCTCAATTAATTAAATGATTGGGCCTACAATTAATTTCAACATTAATTTAGGTTGGGCCCCAACCCTAGTGTTGTATATTCATTTTTTTTTGTTTTTTCAGATTTTTTCAACTTTTGCTACTTTGATTCAAACTTGCATAAAATAAAATGTACACATCCAAATGACTCCAAATTTATTTTGAAATCTTTGTAACTTAGTATTGTACAATATTTCATGAATCAATCGCATTCTTGAAAAAGTTTTTGTCATAAAAATTAGGATCGATTGACTAGGGTTTCAAAAACGACACTTTTTGGAACAATGTCCATAACTTGTTCATTTTATCACCTTTTTAGATGATTCAAGTTAGGGTAGTTTTATAACCTCTAAAGCTATCAAACAAGCCATAGAACTTATAAAAATAACAACCATTACTTGCAACACAACACATCAAACCACCAAATCAAGTTAGGGTTTTTACCGGAAAGTGTTTCTATGCACTTTTCTTATACCAAATCACATAACTAACATATCAAAACACATGTGAAGCATGTTTAACCATAGATCTTCATATATTTTATAAATCTAACATTATAGGTTCATAAAATAAACTTGAACCGCTAGAAACATATTTTGACCATCAAAATCACTCTAAGTATACAAGACACAAAGATTTAGATGAAAGTTAGGATTTGAACACTTTTAAACCTTTTAGTTGCTTTTTTTCTTCTTGCTAGAAACCTAAGGAGACTTGGATGATCCACCTTGATAATCTTCTTGATAAACTAGGGTTTCCTCTTCCTTTTTACTTTTTTAGCTTTTGATTTCTCTCTTTGCTACTTTTGCTCTCAAGCTTTTCTCTCCTAACACTTGGTGAAATAAAAAATGACTAATGGATGAACTAATGAAAGAGAGAGATTGGGGTATATTAAATCTACCTAGGGAATGTGTATACTTACACAAAGTGTAAGTATATACATCAAGATAGGCCTACTAAACCCCCTAACCTATCTTGTATCTTGCTTCTACAAACACTAATAGGCTCCCAAGGGAAGGTACACAAGCTCCCTATTAGCCTCCAAATCTGCTGGCTAGAAGGGGTGCACAAGGCTCCAAAAATTGTTTCATTTTTCCCTTTTTATTTAATGCCTTAATTAAGTGCTTATATATATATATATATATATATATATATATATATATACCAATGCACATATGTTGAGCTAAGTCTAGGGCTAGAATTTAATTCACTCATTGGATTTTTACTAACAATCACATTGAGACTCAATTAATTAAATGATTGAGCTTATAATTAATTTCAACATTAATTTAGGTTGGGCTTTATATTTAATTCCAATTTGGGCTACTTGCAATATAGATTACAACTACCAACACTTGGGTTAGAAAAATTGATGGGTTGGGCTACCAATTAAAACTATTTGGGCCTTCAATAATTAAATTAATGGGCTAGGCAATTTGCTTGATTGGTTTATCAATTAAATCCCATGATGCTTAATTAAATGCAACCTTAATAAAACACATAATCCAATTAGACTTACTAGCCACAAAATCAACTGAACTATTACATAAGGTTTCTAGCTTATCGATAATCGATATTAAAAATCTTATGTTAGTCCACTAGTTTAAATTACTACACTAAATAGACTTCTTTTATTAACCTCTACACATAAATATATGATCGACATACAAACACAACATAGTTAAATAAAATTTAATTCACTTTAATGATAAATAATTTTTAAATATATTTATAATGTGACGTAATATTCGCGGTCATTACACACCTTGTGTATAGTTCGGACAAAATTTTTCCTTAGTCTATTGGATATAGCCGCTGCAAAACCTATTATGATGATATTCAACACTTTGAATATAGCCCCTTAGTGCAACAGGTCTTATCTGGTAGTGATATTCAACACTTTAAATGAGATATCAAAGGTGTAAGACCTAATTTCCATCGATAGCTCAATTTCTCCCATAATATCTCTTCTGGATCCATCAAATGCTCTAAACACCAGATGATTGTCATGAATACGATTATGATTAAAGTTCATCCTCTCCAATATGTCATAAAGGCATATGTTGAGAGTCGATCCTCCATCAATTATGACTCATCCTAGCACAAACTTGGATAAAATAGCAGTTCTATGGAGCGATTTTCGATGTCCAATTCCTTTGGCAGGGATATCATCATTAATAAATGATATAACATTATTATAAATGATCAAATCTCTCAATTATCACTATTTTGGGTAGGTGAGCTTCTCCTAATACCCTTAACATAACCTAGAGGAGATGGATTTTTTGGAGGTGACGTTGCTTGTCACTGTTTATGGGTTGAAGTGACTGCGAGCGTGCCTCTCCTTACGAACTACTGTGACTAACTTATGACTATTGTGGTGCTGTCATGGGTTGTCATAGAAAGTGATTGAAAAGAGAATTATGCTAAATACTTGAATGCCCTCTGTCTAGCGTTAAATGTTAATGTTCGCTTTCGTCCACTTCACATATTCAACCATTAATTTGAATGTAAACCTATACAAATGAAACCACCAAAAGTACTTAAATGTTTAGGCCGCCAGAGAATACATTCGATGTGAGAGTAAGAATAAGTTCTAGATGAATAATGGAGATAAAAATATTTAGTAGATTTAGGATAGAATAAAATGAATAAATCTCTATTATTCACTTTTATTTATAATTTAATATTTTTATTTTAATATGATTATAATTTTTAATTAGAATTATATAAAGAGGTTTTATTTAAAAAAGTAAATATAATACAAAAATTAGTATTTAATATATTAACTGTGTGATATTTTAGTTGACAAGACAATGACCCAAACGTACTAGGCTTTAAAGTATGTAATGAGCCGGGGGCAGTTGAGCTATTGCTACTTTATTGACATTATCGCTACTTGTTTTTTGTCAAGTGGGAAAAAGGATATGTGGATTCCAAACACATGAAATGACTTACTCATCCCTTCCTTCCTTTCTAAGCAATTCTATAAATGATGTTGCATAATAATTTATTTTGTTATTTCTGATAATGTTAATTGAATGAATGCTTCTACAATTTAATTGTAAAATACTAAATGGATCCGACTTGAACGTGAAACAAGTCGAGCGCGGTTAACTATATATACATAGAGGGAGGAGTCATCTATGTGAACTGATATTTTTATATAATTTTTTAATATATTTTTATAAAAAAATATTATTATAAATTTATAATGACTGTTTATCAATTTTCATAATATAATATTTATTTTTTATCGTTGTTAATAGAAAATATGAATAAGTACGAATGATTTTAAAGAGATATATAATATAATAAATATTTTTTATAATTTATCAAAATTTTATGGTTATTTTATAATTCAAAAAGAAAACTTTTAGTATACGTAACACAGGTCTCACATGAATTTATTTCTGTAGAGCCCCATCTCTCTCTTGTCCTTCTTTCTTCTTCAAAGTTTGAATACATACGTACATACATACATACATCCATCCAATAAAAACCAAAATAACCAACCCTTCATCACAGACACTCTCTCTCTCTCCCCTACTAATATTTATACCCCATTAAAATCGATCAAAACCTTTTATAATTCTCTGTCTTTCACTTTCTGATCTTTCCCCTTTTAGAACAACTTCAAACCAAATACTAATCTAAATAAAGCAACACAAAAAAATGCATTCCAATCCACAAAGATCATCTTCTCTTCTCCTTCAAAGAATCAACACCACCCCTAATTCCACCATGAGTACTTCTACTTGCCTTGACCAATCTCACCGCCTGAATCCTCTCCCCTGTGCCGCCCAGCTCCCGGACTCCGTCGCGCTCTACCACTCCCACCCTGTCGCCCCAAACCAGTGTTGCTCCGCCGTGATCCAACAAATCGCCGCCCCGCTCTCCACCGTCTGGTCGGTCGTCCGCCGATTCGACAACCCCCAAGCCTACAAATTCTTCGTCAAGAGCTGCCACCTCCTCGTCGGCGACGGCAACGTCGGCACCCTCCGCCAAGTGCACGTCATCTCCGGCCTACCCGCCGAGAACAGCACCGAGCGCCTTGAGATCCTCGACGAGGAACAACACGTCATCAGCTTCAGCGTCGTCGGCGGGGATCACCGCCTCGTCAATTACCGATCGGTCACCACCCTTCACCAGGCGCCGAGCGGCAAAGGGACAGTGGTCGTGGAATCATACGTTGTCGACATACCTCCGGGTAATACTAGAGAAGAAACCTGCGTGTTTGTGGATACTATCGTTAAATGTAATCTTCATTCGTTAACTCAGATCGCCGAGAACTTGTCCCGGCGAAATTGAATACCCACAAATTAACAGAGCAGAACAAGAAGGAAGGAATTAATTAATGTAGGAAAGGAGAGAGAGAGAGAGACTTGGAGAAGCAATGGATGGATCAATCGAATCTTCATTGGGTAACAACAGTACAAACAAAATGTATTTGGTGTTATAAATGTGATGAAAGAAAAAATCATGGATGGTGTAACTATTTTGTAATTAATTTGTGAAGGTGTTTGATCGTCTTTCCGGGAAGATTTTCTTAGCTGCTGGCCGGCCGGAGGTGTTTTTCAAGACTATATATAATTACAAATCACAAACACAGCCTGTTAAATTAATATTAGTTTTATTATCCCTTTTCCTTTGTTTAAGTTCTTGATTTCTTCTTCTTTTTGTTTTTTCTACATTTTCCTCAAAAGTCTTGTTTATTCAACTCTTGTTATCATTCTCATTTTGAGCCTTATTTATTTAAATTTTTAAATGTACGTATATTGATTTTCATTCCAAATAGTGACCAAAATTTTCGTCCCCTACCCAAAGAAGGGTGTAGTAAGATTATATTAGTAATAGGGAATTGATTATATTTCTATATGTATATATATTTGACATTAATAGTTATATAATTATATAAAAATATAAAAAACACAACTCATATTCATGGATGAACGTTATAAGCCTACACATGAACTGATATGATATGATATGATATGCAGGGTATGTATCAAAATTTGTGTGGTCGGTGGGAGTGATAACCTAGAAGTACAATGCAAGGGGACTATGGAAGGGAGTACGTACGTAGGTTGGATAGAATAAGAAGCATGTTGTAGTATTTAAATATTGTACTACTAATAAGTTGATGGATGCCCGTGGGAATCAACAGCAAGCGTTGCAACTTGATGATGTGATGAGTTTTTGATATATCACCAACTGGCTAGCTGTAAATTAAGAAAACAAATTAATTGCAACTTGCTAGACTTGGGAGTTGCAACTTGCTCTCTCTCTCTCTCTCTCTCTCTCTCTCTCTCTCTCTCTATATATATATATATATATATATATATATATATATATATATATATGTATATGTATGTATTGCTGGCCATTTAGCTTATAATATTATTATATATAGTAGAATTAAAAGAACGAAAAAATAAAGGAAAGGAAATGCAAGTTGGAATTGTTTTTCTTCTTGTTGTTGTTTATATATATATATATATATATATATTTGTGGGTAATTTATAAATGAATGAATAATGGAAAAGGAGAGGGGTTGGCATGCAAGTTGGTCGCGCAAGTTGGAATTGATAGAGCGGAGTGAGGGGTTTAATAAGTAATGATATTTCTTGGTCACGTGTGATTTCTTGTCTTCTTTATTAATTTCTTTCTTTCACGCTACCCACCCAGCCCCTTTATCCCTCTCTCCCTCTCTCCCTCTCTCCCTCTCCTCGTCACTAATCGTCTCTCTCCTGTCTGTGATCTTTAATTTCATCCTTTTCTTTCAATTGACCGACCAGACACACATATATATTGACCGACCACACACATGCAGATATATATACACAGGTATAGATACAGATTATATATATGTATATATATATATATATATATATATATATATATATATATATAACACTCTCTATTTATATCGACTTCTCTCAATACATGTATCAAGTAGTAATTTTTATTTATTTTTTTAAATAATGACCCACAATTAATTTTGTGAAGTTGCAATTAAGACTAGTGGCTGGCTTCTCGGAAGTCAGTAGCAATGTTTAGAAAATCGGATCGATCATTGAATCGAAAAAGTTATCAGATAGATGGATCACTGGTCCAACTAATGATCGAACCGTTATCACTGGTCCAACTAGTGATCGAACCGTTATTGAACCAGTGACGTTATAAATACATAAAAAAATATATTATTAATAATTAATAAAATTTTAAAATATCTAATTTTTATAATCCAAAATATAGTAAAATAATATTATAATCTTATTAAAAATATTTTTTGTAAAAAATAAATAAATTGAAAATCAGGTCAACCGATTTTTGATCGGGTCGCTATTTTTTTGATTTTTTGGTCTGGTCTGATCAAAAAGTCGACCGGTTCCGATCGAATGATAGAAATATAACCTTGTCCCTTACCCACGCTTCAATGCAATGGAATATATATTTAGTTAATTTATGTTTATACATAACAGAATTCGCTTTATATTCAAACTCTGTGCGATGCACATACTAGTTAAAATAATAAATTAAATAAATTTTCAAATATAAGATAAGAATGATATTTTTATTTTTTTCAATTAAATAATTGTAATTTTCACAGAAAAAACAAAGTTATACAATAATGATAAAGTAATGAAAATTAATATCAACTTGAATGAATTGATCACAAATGTATATAATCATGATTACAATTATGAAATGTACAAAAAAAGGGAAGCAAATTTAAAGTAAGAGATTCTAAAAAAATGAAAATGTATTACTCTAATGATCATAAGTCGATTAAAAAAGAAAAATATTTTAAAAAATGAACTAACCTTGTTATTGATTGAGATGCCAATGTATATCCTTTCTTGATATTTCATTAAAAATGTAATGTGTACCATTCTAAACTGCCAACTCAAGGTTAAATTGGACTGGAAAAAACAGTTATTTGGATAGAGAATTAGAAGTATTGGCATGGAATGCACAAATAAACTCACTTCTCACCCAAGTGTCTTGCTCATTCCGATCATCCTCCTTAATCCGTTAATTTCTTAATCTCCGATAAATCAGATAATACCCACAATTAAAAGACGGTTATATATATATAATCATGCTTATGTATGTAAATTGTGCAATTGCTAAAGCTAAAAGGAAGTAAGGAAAAAAAAATCATTGCAATAAAGATATAGAATATAATTAATAATTAAACTCGTCATTTTGGACAAGGACCTAATTCAGTAGCATAGAGATACATCTTGATGTCGTTAATTAGTGTTTTGCATTGGCACAAATTATTGTAATTCGCACCGGTAAGCAACAATCTAAAGAAGCAAAAGAGGGAGAGGAGGGAAGTGGAAGAGGAGGTTGAAATCCGAAGAGGCACACCGATTAATTTTGCAAGCCAACCGAGTTACTCATTAATGGCAGCGAAATTGAAAGTGGAAGAGAAAGATAAAGAAGAGGTGAAAATCTGAAGAGAAAGAGAAGGTCATGAAATCAAGAAGTGTAAATTAAATTTTTTTTGAACTAATCTGTAGAAACTTTTTAAGAATGTCAGAAGTTATAACTAAGAAGAGTCGGCAAAATAAAATTTTTGAACTGTTAAGTTAACTCATCGATTAAAATGAGCTGTTAAGTTAACTCATCGATTAAAATGAGTTAATTCATTTTAATCAATGAGTTGATTCAGATGATAACTCATCAATTTATCTTCTTTGTTGTTTTTATATATAAGAATTGATATATTATAATAATGCGTCTGTGTGCGGGTTCTCGTGTCATTGAACTAAACAAAGCAAATCCACTACTCCCATTAATCTTAATTAAGAAATTATAAGGATGGAAAAACAA
This sequence comes from Hedera helix, assembly GCA_947179155.2. NCBI lineage: Eukaryota > Viridiplantae > Streptophyta > Magnoliopsida > Apiales > Araliaceae > Hedera > Hedera helix. The sequence goes on from OX359274.1 coordinate 49,085,808, forward strand.
ATATTTTTACTGTTGTTCTTTAATTTTATAAAATACTTCTTTAATTTTGTAAAAATACTTATAAGTATATGAATTTATTGTAAAATAACTTTATATAAAGTACGAGGTCGATTCCACGAGAATTATCGAAAAATTAATTAAATATAAATTATATTCAATTCTAATCTAGTTAACGAAAAATGGTTTTTAAATTAATTAAAACTAAAAATTAAATAAAATGAAAATCGAGACTAATAATTAAATAACTTACTCAATGGAAGAAAATTATGAGGTTCGGAATCCACAATATAAATTATGTATGTCTTACAATTCATTATTAATTCAAAATAACACTTTAAAAATCAATCCAATGTTTTCTTAAGATTATTCATTTAAATTCATAAAAATATTTCTTTTTATAAATTCTTATTTTCAAAGGTTCAATATATAAGACCAAAATATTGTATGTATTCAATATTTTGAAAAATAAATAATCTTAATTCTTAGTTAAAACGTTAAATCACAACCCGAATTAAATTAAATTAATTGAAATTATTCAAAATACATGATATTACGAGTGAAACAATTTAATTCAACTCAATCAAAAAAATAAGAATTATTAACATTAAAACCCATTTAAGAATTAATAATAAGTTCCAAACCATACATGATTAATAAAATTTTATTCTACACCTCATAAATAAATTTAGCAATATATAGAAAAAAACAAGAGCACGGATAAAATAATAACCCATTATTATGCGTTGCTGCTTAATCTGTTGAATTTTCCCTGCTGCACTGATCTGTTAATATTTTTCCACAGCCGCCTCGAGCTTCAGTTCTGCTTCCGCAGCTGCTTTGTTGAAGCTGTTGAACCACGCTGTCGTGATGCCTCCGTTGATGCCTCTGAAGCCTCGCTGCGGTACCGTTGATCTGATATGGCGCAGCTGGGCTGCTTCTGTTTTTATGTATTGCAGCTCTCTCCAATAGTGGTGTTCTTATGAAGCAGTCCTCCCCCCTTTTTATAATGTGACGTTGCTCCTTTATCTTCACCACTCATGCTTATCAAATCTGATCCTTCTCCTTTATCATTTAATTTCCGTTCTTTTTTGTAATTTCTTTTTGCTTTATCTGATATTCTTTTCATTTTTATTCTTTCCGTTGACGCATCTATTTTCTGATTTTTGCATTAACTTGGGCTTACAATTTGATCCAAAAATAAGCTTTGAAGATTCATAGCATCTGTCCGTCAAAATAAATCTAATTAGTATAAAATTAAGTAATATATTTATTTTTTTTAAAAATAAATATATATAAAATATCCTCATCACTCACCACCACCGCCACACCAGAAACGCAAAACAAAAGAGTACCTTGAATATTGAAGGACTGCATGCATGGCCTTCTATTCTATTGCGCACAGATGCTAGAGCACGGCCCATTGGAAATTAAAACATGGACTCAGTTGGTGGACAAGGCCCAATTTAAAAATAAATGGGATTGGATTCATAGGATACTAGGATCCTGTTTTTCCTTTTCTTTTCGTTTATTGTTTTCATCTTTTATGAGGAAAATATTATGGTAGAAGCTAATGAAAGCCTTTGATAATATATAGAAAATCATCTTACATTTGCTTACCAACAAGTTAATCATGTTGCATTGCAAGACAAATTGACATATCCGTCAACATCTTTCAAATATTCTCTTGTTTCCAAAATTAGACATACGTTTTTCATTTTCGTTTATTCCAGAATTAAACATATATATATATATATATATATATATATATATATATATATATATATATATATATATATATATTTTAATTTTAAACTATAAAGTGTTATAAAATCCTTTACATTCCATTACTAATATTCTAGGTAGGTTGATTACTATCATGCCACATTGGCAGATGTGACTCACAGAAAATGTTCAATGGCCGAGGGAGATAGTGGAAGCCATTTGGAGGTAGATCCTCTTGCTTGCAAGTAAAGGGTATCTGAATCTGAGCTCAATGGTACAAGTCCTTCAATAGCATATGCCTGACCCTCAATCAACACTGATTGCTGCAACATCAATAAGTAAAATAAACCTGAGAGAACTTACAGATTCTTATAACTGGAGAACAGAAAGCACAACATGGAAGAAGAAAAATCAACACACCACTACACCAGCAACTACAAGTCAAATACCTTATATTGCATTCATAAGATTTCTCTAATTTACTAACAAATTACTTAACCAAGATGATTATGTTTCTTCCAACACACCAAAACCTCAATACTTGCATTTACAATCATTCTAAGAACTTATACACAAAAGGGTTACATCATATAAGTTACAAACTGAGATAAGATTTTCACTTCTAGCCTAAAAACAATTTTACCATACTTTTTCCAAATTTCTCAAATTTGAAAGCAAGGAGATATAGCTGATCCAAACCCGTGGGCATCAAACAGGGAAAATTAGTTAAAGTGGCTAATCACCTCTTAGGTAATTATAATAAATGGATAAATTGAGTAAGTAATTATTTAGTAAATTCTCTGTTTGCATACTAACTGAAACAGAACTCACCTTTGGTTATATAATTGCAGCATCTTAGCTTCCGTTCTCTCTGATCGTATCCCATTACTTAACCTGGTAAAGTTAAATAGCATAGTTGTTTTTGGATAAGTGAAATGGAATAGTTGGAATCACACTCAACAATAAAATGAGCTTCAAGCTAAATAGTGTGCACTTACCTTTCCCTATATAGAACAGGATATATCCGTTGTACTCCAATGAATGTGCTAGGAACTGCTCCTCCACTACTCTTGATGCATCTAAATGCCAATGGCACACCTCCAGTCTTACCTTAAAATACAGATTTGGGTCCCCGTATTAGAATAGAAAAAGAGGAAACAATAAGGATGCTGTAACAAGATAAGAACTGCAAGTAGATATTACTGTGTATGACATGACAAATGCTTACATAATCCCAAAAGATCGGCCCAATGAGCTCTATAAGTCCCATTAACATGGAAAACTAAGCTAATTGTCCTTGATGCCTGAAATTGGAGCAGAAGGTTGATGAGTGGGTTTTATCATCACAACTCGGATACTTGTGAGCTTAATTATTTGCTATCTTTGTGTGTTTTTAGATGTATTTTACTTGTTTTATGTGTATTTTGCATAAAATGGCATTGGAGGGACAAAACGGAAAATAATGAAGCTGAGTGGCAATTTCATAATTTCTAAAGAAGTGAGTCCGTCGGGGCCAACTCATATAGTGTAATGAGTTTGCCGGGCCAAGTCCACAATTTTCAGTGGGGCCAGTTTGTGCCCTTCGCAGAAGTTGGATCCAACAAGGACTTTGATGCTACTATGTTTCAAGAGGCAAAAAGAAGGTTTAAAGAGGCGACTTAAAAAGAAAAAGATAGAATAGAACAAGGATTGGAGAGTCACTCTTGGAGACTCGGAGGAATTCAAAGGAAGAACACAACAAAATCAACTTGAAGGCCAGAAAGGGAGGAAATTCGATAGATTTTTTTTTTTTTTTTTTTATCTTTTATTTTGAATCTTTGGGATGTTTATTTCTTTGTTGAATTCAGTTTTTAATTGCAATATTATGTCGAACTAAACTTTTATTTAGGATTTCAATGGACCCAATCGTTGAACTTTAATTGATTCGTCTAGTTTTCATTTAATTAATCTGTTTGGAATTGTTTATTATATCTTGTATTTAATCTATAATTGTCTGATAAACAATTATTTGATTTTTTAGATTGAATTGGAAAAAGAAGTCTACAAATAGATCTGGGTATAATAACGTGTGAACTTGTTTATTCTTTTCAGGAAGAATAATATAATAGTGCATAAGATGAAAATATCTATGCGTCATATGTAATATGATTTAGAGTTTGTGCTTAATGAATCTATTTTAAGTGTTTTGCATGAAGATAGTAACATAACTGAAATAGGTTTTCTAATTAATTATTGAAAAATGTTAATAAATAGATATGCAATCTCAGTTAACAATTCATATGATCAATTGATTGGAAGTAAGATGTTGATATTTTTGTGATGCAATTGGGGAAGTTGTTATCCTAAGCCTTAACATATCTGGTAAACCGTTCTTGTTAGATTATTTTAGTTTTAGTTTTAATTTTAAATATTTCTTAATCAAAAATTGGTAATTGTTTAAATAGAATTAAATTGATAATATATTAATAATTAGAGTAATTATTAACTGTTCTCTGTGGGTTCGACACTCAACTTACTTCTATATTATTTGATTGACCTTGTATACTTGCGCGTATTTGTCATTATACCAGTTTAAAGTCAAGAAAACCCCACATGGACACTAAAATTCCATCAAGTCAACTTGCTCAAAAAGTCAACTTGGCAATGACCTCACGAGGTGAAACAGGCCCTGCCCAGACACATAGTCCAGCTCCTGAAATCTTCATATAACAACATAAACTGTGAACAAGGGAATTCGACAGCCAATATCTAGTAGTGAAAGAAAGTATTATGAGTAAGGAAAACAAAGGAAATACCTTAAGTTTTTGTCCCAAAAACAGCTTCCCAAAAGCCAGCTTCTTTGATAATTGTGCATCCAAGAGAGCATTCACTGAATACCTGTGAAACAGCTCAACAAGTAACAAGTGTGTATCCAACGAACATCAAGTTTAAAGCATAAGAAGTACAGTAAAAGTTTCTTTACCACTCAGCACTTAATTCTATATTTGCAGCTGTACCACTATTAACTCCACGTGATGTAAAGCTAGCTTCAACCATTGCTTCACAGTTTGATTGGATGGATGAAATGCATAGTACCAATAATGAAGAAGATGGTGCATCTCCTTCTAAAATTCTTTTAATTGCAGATTGGTGACCATGATTTACTGCTCTCTCGTATCTATGCAATGGAAAAAATTACAACTCATAAATTGTTCAGAAAATCTATGGCCTAACATAATGTAATGTATGTAGATACCTGTACTTCAATTCTTCGAACACATTAGACACTGTCAAAAAATTCCCAGAATAACACCTCTCATAGCATGCAAGTTTCCAAACAATCCACTTATAGTGATTTGCAACCCATCTAAACAAATATCTAGAGAAAGTAATCAGAGTTATTGTACTTACTGAGTGGGAAAAATGAACTTTTAAAAAAATCAAGAAAATTAAATTTAGGAACATAAAAGAGTTAGGAAAGCATAGAATATCAGTGAGAGAGATTTGTGGAGGTTTACCATGAAGCAAGAGATCGGCCATGGATGAAATACGATGAGGTCGTTGGGTCAGCGCATTTGGTTCTTCAGTAGGTTCGATGTGAAGCTGGTCCCACCGGCAATTGTTTCCGGAATCGGAGAATATCTGCCACGTAGACATTTTCCGGCAATGGCATGGACTATGTAGTGGAGTAGTTTTTTATTTAGGGCTTCTCGACTGTCGTTATAGCTGATTTACAAACACGGGTACGTTCGGGCGGGGAATTTAAAAGTTAAAAATGTTAGTATATTACAAGGAGTCTTATATTAGATAAATAAATTAAATATATATATATATATATATATATATATATATATATAAATGGATTCAAGATTTAGTGACTTAATTTTTTGGGTCAAATTGGATTCTAAATATGTATGTTAGTGCCTTGTACGCGTATGTGGTGCACGAACTCGATCCCCAGTTCTTCCCCCAACAACTAGTATCATAGTTATCAAATATTGATTCTGAGCTAGAGAGCTCTTCAAAAGAAAATACACGGGGGTTCGAAAATTAAGTTTTGGAGAGCGTATTCAAAAGACACGCGCTAGTGATAAATTCTCGATGAAAGGTTGTTGTCTTCTACCCAAAAGCTCTTAATGGGTGATGCTGAATTCTCAATGCAGTCGAGAATTGATTCTGAAAGTGATTGATCGATAATTAGTGATCTGCGGTGATTAAAGAGAAAATATTTAATTCTTGATAAAAGTTGGCTCTCGATGAAAAAATCGACAGTGGTTAGCCAATAATTGATATTCGGTGATTAAAGAGAAAATGTTTAAGTGACGGGGAGCTCCTGATGTGATGAACTCACTTTGTGAGGGGGGGGGGGGGAGATTGTTAGGGCATCACAAATGAGTTGGAGTCCTACGTTAGATAAATAATGAAAGAGTAAAATATTAATATATATGAATGGGTTCAAGACCTAATGACTTAAGCTTTTGGGACAAATTGGGTTATAAACATGTGTGTTAATGCCTTGTGTACACGCACGCGGTGCTTGAGCTCTCCGGTTGAATTCCATGTCAGATAAATTGACGAATGTAGATAGGTCGGATAAATTCAAGAGTGTAGATGAGTTAATAAGTATAGTGGATCCCCAACCTAATAAGTTAACCTTTTGGGTGAAAAACTTATCTAATACGCTTATTGGGTCAGTCTACACAGATTTGATGATGAATTGATATATGGATCATTTAATTTCACTTCAAGTGGTATTAGAGTCTATGGTTCGATAGGCTCAAGTATCAGGTTGACATTTCATGGTAGAGCATTCGCATGCCATGTGTTACTCTTTTTGCACAGGGGAGTAAATAGAGAGTTGAGTTGGGTGGAGCACAAGGAGATCACTTACGTGTTTGCCATTATGAGGTGAAGTATGATTTAAGTTAAATGGAGCGGGTGCAAGATGGTTCTGGAAAACTGCTTATAGTGAAGAATTTATAAGGAGTAAGGTTGTATTTTTAAGTTTGCCTATGCATAGTGGAGTATTATTAAAGTTGAATAGAACTCTTGAAGGGATTCAAAAGAAGGTGTGCTCAATATTGATTACTCTAGTATAATACTCGTGATAAGTATTCAAGTAAAAAGTAGAGATTATTGAGATATTTCACAAGAATTTTATGTGGATAAATTTAAGAGTGTAAATGAGTTAATAAGTTAATGGATCATTTAATAGACAATTATTTATTTATTTATATGAATCATAAGGGCATCCTTGGGGTAGTTTATGCATTAGTAAGACTAGATCTTCTTCAAACTTGGAAAGTCAAAGAAAGAGAACAAATCTTGCTGACCATTAAGTCGATCCCGGGGTTAACAAATTTTTATTTTTGTCTCTTCTAAAGCTAGATGCACGTTTTAGGCCCATTACCAAGAGATTGCCTTTTACTAATCAGAAGGCGTAGTTTGGCTTAGCATAAATTTGATCAATCGTTCAGCATGTCTTACCGTAAAGCCCACTTTAGAGCATTAGTTCGTATTTATTTATGAATAGATTCACAAGGATGGGCCAACCAAGTATTTAGTGATCCATCCTAATTAAGAATAAAATCGATAAAGATTATAAATAAGTATATGATTGAGTGTTTATGTTTTCTTAGGTAACATATTACTAACAAACTACAAAAGTGGCATTTAAAAGTTAATGGTTTGTGTACGCGTACTCAGTGGGCGCGCTCCCCGATTCTTTTCTAACAATTAGTGTGACACCCCAAAATCTAGACCTACATAGCCCAATTTGAGACGTCATAAAATACATAATTTCTAGTACAAATAGTATATAGAACAGAAATACAAAACTCAATAATACACAACTAAGTCTTCACTATTATTGCCACACTATATATAACATGTGAAGACTACAATAACTATCTCTCGGACCGTCACTCCTAGGGGTGCACATAAAACCGACCGGACCGAACCAAACCGTTACTATTTCAAACCGAAAAATATAAAACCGAAAAACCGAACACTATAAAATTAAAAAACCAAAACTAGTTCGACCAGTTTGGTTTGGCTTCTCAAAAAACCGAAACCGACCAAACCGACCGAACAATTTAAAATTATAATATAATTTATATATTTTTCTAATAAATATTTATTTTATATAATTATATATTTATTATATGTCTTTATTGTGACGAATTTGCAAAACTTCTATCCTAGTGAGTGAGTTAGGTGATTTTTGTTTTTCGGATTTAGAAAACTTTTATTATAATTAGTAGTTATTGAGTTAGTGATTTATTAATTATTATGAAAAATTGGCAATATAATAAATATAAAATATCAATTACGAAACCGAATAACCGAATAAACCGACCGATTTAACCGAAACCGAATAAACCGATAACCGATTACGATGTAAAAATTTGGGCGGTTTTGGTTTTTAATTTTTTATAACCGACTTAAATGGTTTGGTTATTTTTTTTCCCAAAAAACCGACCAAACCGACCGTGTGCACCCCTAGTCACTCCATTCCCCTGCTAGACCCGGCTATTCTCTCATTTTCTGAAAAATAATGGAACAAAAGAAAGGGTGAACTTAAATAGCCCAGTAAGAAATATCATGACTAAGATAATGACAAATAAATTATCATTAGCCTTCAACAGATGAGTTCTTAATTGAATATAATAGACAATAAGCTTTATATCAATAATAGCAGCGGAAAGCAATCCATTAGAAGAATAATGTAGATTATGATGTCTACTCGCGTCTCTTTTTAAGAAAAATATCATCAACTCTTATCATCTTAAACACCACTGGTCATAATAATATAAATTTTCAGTTCCTGATTATAATCATGCCAGTCAATAGTTCATCTTTGCATTACGGCCAAAGATATTCAAATATAACATCAACGGTAATGATTATACCAGTTTTCAGCCTTTAGTCATAATCATACCAACAACAGTTCATCTTTGCCCCAGGCCAAAGAGAATATTCACCATGTGCCCTAAAATACACAATAATTATATCGCCTTTATCCTATCATCTGTGGCCTGGCCCAGGCCACAGATATTCACAACAACATGGTTCTTGATGATTAGAATAACAACTGTGATATAGATGATGAATCAGAAGAAACAGTATGATCAATAAATATCGAAAGTTTATGTTTTTTCTTTGTGCAGATTCAAATAATGTCTAAATTGTCAACATGATGTGGACTAAAATTCAAGAATGATATTTAAGATCCACAGTTCAGAATAACAGTTAAGGTTCAATAGAAAGATTTAGAAAAATAGGAAGGTTCAGTTAAAATGATATTAGATGAAGCGCAAACTATTAAAGAATATATAATCATTTCAGAAAACTTTATCAACAAGAGACAAATAAGAAATGAATACGAAGAGTAATTCACCAAACATGCGGTAGTCCGCGTAGTCGGGTTATTCTCAGAGATTAATAAGGAATGAATACGAAAGGTAATTTACCAAACATGCGGTAGTACGCTAGTCAGGTTATTCCCATAAATTAATAAGGAATGAATATGAAAGGTTATTCACCAAACATGCGGCAGTTCGCGTAGTCAGGTTATTCCCACAAATTAATATATGGAGATAAATGACATATCTTACGAGTAAGAAAAAAACGATATTATTTTCGATAATCAAATAATGATAATCCCTTACCATAGTAAGTTCGAATAATGAAAGATGAAAAAAATGGTATCCCTTACCTTAACACGTGACTGAATATGAAATTGGTCAACCTATATTTTTATAATTTAATTAGTAACTACCATATATAATTTTATGGTGTATACCAATTCGTATGAAATCATCAAAAGTGATTTAATAAAATAAAGTAGAATAACTTCAATATAGTTTTTGAATAAAATAATATTTCAAAATAAATCTTCCAAATGAAGAGTCTTCTAAAGGAAGATTTATAAACATCGTGTGATGTGTGTGGTTACTTATATAACTTTTATAAAAAGACTTACTTGGTCAGTACTCGTACACTTACAGGTCTTTACAAATACTCAAGATGACTTTAGCACACTCAAAGAGAACTTATACAAAGAAATATTTAGAGAGTGAAAGAAAGAAAAAGCAAAGAAGTTTTTTTTATGAAAAATCCTTAAGTTAAGACTTCTATTTATAGTAAAAAATATTATCATCACCAAGATTTTCTAATTTAATCCAAACCGTATATTTCAAGATAATATTTAATCTATACCACTCATTTCATCTTTTAAGATTTCCTTAATCTAAACCATTCATTCAAAGATCATCTTTTAATCTATACCATTCAATTTACTTTATATATAAAACAACTAACTTTAAATAAATCAATTAACTTTATATATAAAAATAAATAACTATATATAATTTATCATAATAAAAATAAATAACTTTATCAATTCAATTATTCAACAATAATTCACAATTATTCATTGTTATGGCTAATTATTGTAAATGCAGTGTAGTTGGCTTTTCGAGTTAGATAAATAGAAAAATCAACTAATAATAGAATATAACAATTTAATCAATATCATAAAAGAGATAACAATAATGCTGAAAATAAATAAGAAAATAACACGTTACTGTGTAATGACAATTATTGATTCAGTAATGTGAATTATTGTGCATATGCTACTGTGACAATTATCAGTTCAATAATATGAATTATTATGCATGTGACAATTATTGGTTCAATAAAGTCAATATAGTATAATAACCACTTTATCAGTTTAATAATATGAAACACTGTGCAATACCGTGTGTTATTGTGCAATACCGTGTGCTACTGTGCAATACCGTGTGCTACTGTGTAATACCGTATGTTACTATTCCTTTACCACCGGGTATTTTAACAATTCAAGGTGATAGTACCGTTGACTATATTTAGAAAGGTTACGTATGTCGCTTTCTATATCCGACAATAATTCGTTGTGGGGGTCCACCATTATTTTGTTATTTCGGCACCGTCGTACGAATCGAATATTCCCCAACAAAACGAATATTTCCTGACCAAACGAATATTGTCCGACATAATAAAATTTGCACATAACATCCTTAACTTTTAACCTTATCAATTTAACCACCTACTGTTTCAGGAAAAATATATATGAAAATAAATTAAATTTTGTATTTCATAAAATTCGGAGTCTTACAATTAGTATCGAGTTAAAAGATTGATTTCGAACTAGTGAACCTCTCCAAAAAAAAATATGTCGGGGCTTGAAAATTAAATTCTGGACGGCTTCTTAAAAAGATACGCGACATTGGTGAATTATCGATAAAAGATTGTTGTCTTCTCCCTAGAAGCTCTCATTGGGTGATATTAAATTCTTGATGGGTTAGTCGAGAATTGGTGATCCGCAATGATTGAAACAAAAATATTTAATTCTTGATAGAAGTTGAGGGAAAATCGATAGTGATTAGTCAAGAATTAGTATTGCGGTGATTAAAAAAAAGATATTTAAGAGAGAGAGTTGTCGATGTGGTGAAGTTACATTTGAGGGAGATTGTTATGATATTACAAATAAATTGAAGTCAGGTCAGATAAATAATAAAAAAGTAAATGATTAAAATATATGAAAAAATCTAATAGCTTAAATTTTTTGGTCAAGTTGAATTCCAATTATGTGTGTTAGGTAGAACTCAAGGTGAAAAAATCTAGCATGTTTATTAAATCAATCTACATGAATATAATTAATATGGGATGGGTGGTTTAATTTCACTTCAAAAGAGAGGAAAAAGAAGAGCCACTGGAAATGGAACATACTCTATAGTCCACGGTCCATTGATAGTTCGAAGAGTAAATAGACAAAATTTAATTTAATTTAATTTTTATTTTTATTTATATGACCGTAAGGGCATCCTCGGGGCAATTTATGCATTAAGTGAGATTAGATCCCTTTCAAACTCAGGAAGTCAAAAAAGATAACAAATCGCGTTGACCAATAAACCAATCTCCGGGTTTACAATTTTTTTTTTCTCTCTTCTAAGCTAGATGTACGTTTTTGGCCCATTACAAGAGATTGCCTTTTACTAATCAGAAGGCCTACTTTGAGTGACCAACAAATTTGATCCATCGTTCAGTATGTCTCACCATAAAGCCCACTCCAGAGCAATAGCTCCTATTTATTTAAGAATGGATTCACAAGGATGGGCCGACCAAGTATTTAGTGATCCTAATTAAGAATAAAAAAAGATAAAGATTATAAATAATTATATTATCGAGTGTTTATGTTTTCATAGGGAACATATTAACAAACTACAAAATGGCATTTATGTGTAATCAATTTATAATAATTAAATGGTACCAATTCGGCACGCATGCATATAATATTTTTTGAGTGCATTGAATTCACCGGCTTATATAACAAAGAAAATAATATATATTGTGAATATTGACGTCAATTATTTGATTGTCAGTTTTATGAATAAATATTAATGATAACATGTTTTGTAATGAGTGGAACACTCTTCTAATTCTATTTAATATCATGAATTGATACGTTTTATTGTTGTAGTTTGACACAAATTTATCATAATTCACAGCATCACGACTCTTATAACAAAAGTATAATACTTAATATCAACATAGTTATATTATATTTTGTTTTCGAACTCACTTGCAAGCAGTCTGTCCCAAAAAAAATGCATTATCAGGGTAATAAATATGGATGATGACATTTGCCTGCCTCAACAGAATCCTATAAGAATGTTACCCCGAGACGAAGCATAATAAACCTATAAAACTATCAGGGAAATAAAGTAGAGGGGCCTCGAGTACTGAATTTTATCAACTCAATATTGCAAAGCTTTAATTTGGGACACTGGCGGGGCACCTGATCCGGGTCTGGCGTTGGGTACATTACTCCTCCCACAGACAATGTATCACATTTTTTTTTTTGAGTAATATTATATGATCATATGCCGGGTCAAATTGGACCCACTATTCATGTGACAGCAGCTCCCATTTGACTAACTCAAAACTTTACTACAAATTTCCAGCTACAAGAAAGAGAGATATTCACCGCTTTGGATAAATTTATACTAATACGAACACTAAGAGCTAATAACAACATTTTAATTATCTAATTAAATTAATACTTGGGTCACCCTTTTTTTTGTCGAATGAGTGTGACCATAACGAGTCTATTCAATTCGGCTTTGATTCTTTGGGCACCATCTTTAACATCAGTTAGATCTGCCAAAATTAACAAAATTTACTTATAACTAGTATGTGAAATAATTAAAAGGAATTAATATTTTTACAAAAAAATCGTCGCTATAAGTCTATACCGACGTTTTTAATTGTCGTTGTATGTCTATAACAACGATTTTCTTGTAAAATATCAATTTTTTTAATTGCATTAAAAATGGTACTAACATGTCAATTTGCTTGATAAAACCAGAAAAGTGTTTAACTGGAAATTAAAAATTAAACGTTTATGTATGACGTTTTTCAAATTAGTACTTGTTTAAACTTAAATACTACTTAATATATAGTGTTAAAACTCTACTAATCCTACTTCCTTTTGGCTTGTAGTTAAGTACTAAAGAATTTTAGAGGTGTGAATGTGACGCAGCTATAATTAGTTGAGAGTTAGTAATATTTGTTCCACGTGGCATATTTATAAGGAATTGAAGACGGCGACTTTAACCGCCACCACCATTTTATTCGCTCCTATCGTTGTAAAAAGAAAATTATTCATTAAAACTGGTCCTGCCGCGGCTAAAGCTAAGGCCAAAGTTTTGGTTAAATTACTCCACTCCTTCTATTTTCTAATTGAAAAATAATATATTTTGCTTTGCGAAGATAACTATAATTAATAATCTTTTAATGATATGTTTAATATAATTTTAACTAATTTTATATATCAATATACGTCGTAATCGTAATTCGATAAAAAATTTTTTACAATACATAATGAAACTCTTTTTAAGTCTTGACTCGCATGACTTCGATAATAAGAAGAGTGAATTGCATAACTCAAATTCGACTTTGGAGTATTGTGATGAGTGACGCTGGGGTCTTAAAATTTTATTTTAAAAAAATATCTCAAATGATATATCACTATAATAATAATTGAATATATCTTATATATTATTTGAGACTTCTAACATTATTTTGTTGTGATAGTTTCATCTAAGATAAAGTATATATCATTTTCACCTACTAAGGTAAAAAGTAAAAGTTGCTAATTTCAATCATAAATTTTCCACCATTAATATAGAATCAAGTTTTTATACTGGTACTGGTAAAAATAAGTCTATGTATACAAGTGATGGCTGTTTTTTATTTTTAAAAAGTGGGGTGCATATAACCAATACTAGATAAAGCTACAAGAATTAACTCTCTAGTAAGATTTATCACATTAATAATAATAATTCTTAGACAATCGGTTTCAAAAAAAAATTAAAAATAAAATAAAATATAAATATATATATATACATATATATATAAATAGAGAGCTTCAAATACATACCACCCGCATGCGGATTTATCACGTGACACATGTTGGTTGGTCAGTCAACAAGTCAAAGCACGTTGATTTGTTGACCGACCAACTTGTATGTGTCATGTGACAAATCCAAATGCGGGTGATATGAATTAAAAACTCTTATATATATATATATATATATTGCACCGGTCCCTAGAAGGACTCCATCAATAAAGACCCTGCAAGTTATGTTGATGCAGATCTTTGTAGGAACGTAGGTACCCATTGGAACTCTGAGGGGTCAAGTTATTTACGGAGAATGTACCTCTTTAATCGTGAGACTTTCCGAATTTTAAATTTTGGCCGAAAAATTATTTGGTATTTGAAGAATAAATAAATAATATATATATATTTTTTATAAAATAATAGAGTTCATAAGTGATAACATCCTTATAAATCTCACTGTTATATAAATATATATATATATTTATTTACTTTTAATACATTGAATAATTTTTTATTTTGGCCCCTACGGACGCTGAACGTGGTGTAGCAAAATCAAGCTCATCATTCTAGACCGGTTTGGCGGAGTAGTACCAATATTCTTTAATTAAATATAAGCATGTTTTAATATTTAATAATCCTTCAAAAATATTTTTGGTGAGTAAAAATTTTGACAAAAAAATATTTTAAATAAAACTAGACAATTAATATTATTTATAAATGTGCTTTTCACTGAAACATTATTTATAAATTCGTTTTCAAACTGTTAAATAAAATTAAAAATTTATATATTAGTCTAAAACTCCTTATGTTATCACATGAGTATCATGTTATCTTATCAACAGAGTACTTAATGAGAGCGGACAGTTAATATGTTTTATTTATTGAACAGATCGTATTCATCTTTTGTTATTCGTCCTCGGAGGAAGCTTCGTTCAGTTGTATAATTTAATCTTTTATTTCTTTAGTACAAAATTAAATGTTATTTTTTTTATAAAATACTTTAATCAATAATTCTATTTTATAAAATACTTTAATCAATTAATTCTATTCCCCCCTCCCCCCCAAAGAGAATTACGTAATTACCCATTGACTACCTGAGTGCCTCAACCTCATTGCTACTGTCACGCCAGGCGGTTGTACGTTAAAATCGATTATTTCTACTGTAGTAGTCGTTAGTCAATATTGAAATTTTTATTAGCCAAGGGGTAACTAAAAATCCAAGAAAATCCCTGCCAACTCTCCTCTAAATATGTTATTTTGCATGTTGTTAATTCTTGTACTTTTGGTTTTGGAGTCTATTAAATTTATTTATAAAAAATCAAGAATTCATTTAACGACTCGGCGTTAATTCTATTAAACTATCATTATACAATGAAAAAGCAATATTATATTGACATTAAGTTTTAAATTAGTATTTCTATAGGCACATAAATCTGTTGAGCTGTTGTTATTATCAATGTCAAGTTTAACGCTCTGGTTTTGAGTTTAGGGTTGAAAAAAATAAAATATATATTTTTTCATGTTATTACTGAATTTATAAAAAATAATAAAAAAAGCTTACATTCTAAATATAATTAAGTTACTAACTATCCTTACTGAGGGTCATTGACTCATTGATCTGAGTGATAAAACTCTCTTTATAATAACTAATGAGGTAGGGGGTTCCAACCTTAGCAAAGATAATGTTGGTAGGATGTGTGCGTTTAATTTCTTGCTAAAACTATCAAAAAAAAAATATACTAATAACCCTTAAATTAGTTGTATTATGTTTTTAAATTAGAGGATATGATAGCGATTACAAAAGATGATTTTATGATATTTAATTTTTCGTTTAAATTCGTCCATTTTTTGAAGGAAAAGTTTGGCTAGAAAAATGACTAAATTTTTCGCCCATTTCTTTTTCTTTTCGTCCATTTAAAATATATATATATATATATATATATATATATATATATATATATATATATAATTTGAATAAAATAAATTATGTCAGAACTATGTGACATACATTTAACAATATGATTCGAGCCTCACATGTTATAAAATACAATAATTTTATTCTTTTTCCCCCTTAAAAGATAAGAACTTTGTTAAAAAAGAGAAGCTCACATTATGCGAAAGTGTATATTACAACTCAACAAAGAAACAATCTCATAATCTCAAAATAACTTGTCCAATTCAGAAGTCATGCATATCGTCTACCGAAAATAAGATTTTACCAGACGGTTTGGCATTGGTCAACTGTGATAAGACTAGTCGTCCTTGTTGAGATCTAAATATATACGAGAGAATCTGGTACGATATGATCTATTTCTAATCATGAATTTGATTTTCATGCCGAGGGAAATGTTTGATTAGGTTCCTAGACAGACACCAAATATTTAGGAAACAATATTGTCAGTAATCATAGCTTTTAATGGCTCTCCTTTGTTGAGCCAGCTGCAAATATATTAATTGAGCACCAAAATCACCACTGATATGGATGGAGATAGATGGCAACGGGAGAACTAAAATGGGGTTTGGTATGATTTTGACATGGAAAAAGGTCTACAGTTCGCATCCTTAATAATTGGACTTGGAATTAAACTAGCTTAATTAGAACGTACAATTGATACTTGTACGACAAGGTTCTATTAACTAACTCTCTTTAAGAGATGTTTAACTAAGGGAGATAAATCATATCATGTTAAGCGAATTCGTGTCAAGTTAAAATTATAAATATTATATTAAATAGATAAATAATAATTCAACTCATTTAATTAATTGGGTCAACATACTTAACATTAACCTATTTATCAATAGTATTAAACCTGCAGATTGTTTAACTCTCTAGTACACAAATTAAAAAAATACAACCTCGTTTATTTACTTATATGTTGATTGAACAATTGCGCTATTTATTCATCATAGCAATATATATTTAACAAAATATAAAATAATATGCTTAGAAAAATAATTAAAAAGTAAAAATTTAATATTTAAGATTAATTATAATTTCCTAACATATTTATTTTTTAATTATAATGTGTCTAATTGTGTTAAACGTGTCAACTCCTTGATAACTCACGTTAGACATATTTAAATTTTGTATTAAACATGTTAATCTGTTTATGACATAAAAACGGTTTATACCCAAGACTAATTATTTTATTTTATTCTATATCGTGTTTCTATTGATTAAAAAATTGTTACCCCTATTTCCAACGGTCCAATTAATTAAGGCTTCACACTCGTACTTCTTAAATATTATTATGTATGCATTATATTTTTATAATATGTATAAAATTTATATATTTACGCTTAAATATAAATAAAAAATTATTGAAAATATCCCTCTCATATATGTAGTAAAAAGTTGCGGTGCGTACAGGGTTTTTGTGGATAACAAAACAAACATCCCTCTCATATATGTAGTAAAAAGTTGCGGTGCGTACAGGGTTTTTGTGGATAACAAAACATTCAATTTATTATGGATGGTAGGTGATTGAGTATATTTTTTGAGACTGTAAATAGGGTGAAAATTACTTGACAAGACTAGATGTACATGTTTGTTAAAAAAAAATTCAACTTATTGTGAGATTTTATTCTCACATGTAGTATATATATATATAGGAATATTTATGAATCAACTTGATTATTAAATTTATTTGTATTTAAGAAAATTAGAATGAGCGGAATTAAATTACAAGACAAATTAAACCAAGCAAGTCCCAAATATTCACATGGCAATAATTTTGAACTGTATTGGTAATAGCATGAAAGGAAATTGATATTTTTATATGTTTTTTAATATTTTTATATGAAAAATTATAACAATAATTTTAATTGTTATTATAAATTTATAACGGTAATTTATATATAAAAATATTAATAAAAAAAACCGTAGAAATATCAGTCCCTTAGCATGAAACCTTCACCTTAAAAAAGAGAATGAGAACTGAAAGAAGAAAGTAGTGTCAGCCTCAAAGGCTGGGGAAGAAAAAGACACAACGGGAGTTGGTAGGAAAGAAAGAAAGAAAGAAAGAAAGAAAGAAAGAAACACGTAAATTTCAGCAGAAATCATTGCGGCATATATTAATATATTATAGCATACCACCCAACACCGTACCGTATTTCAATCTTCAAGACAGAAGGCGACGTAGTCGGCAGGTGCATTAAATAATTGCTACCAAAATAATATAAGAATCAATTTTCTTAAATTTGGATCGATAATTGAATTGAAAAAAATATTGAATAAATAAATTATTAATTTAATTGATAGTCTAATAGTTATTGAATCGATGATATTATTAATATATAATAAATAATAAATAATTAAATATATTATTTATTATTATATATTATATATAATATTTAGTAAATATGTAAAAGTAATCAATTTATCTACAAAAAAAATAAAACTTATTTGTATAATATTTATTTTATATAATTCAAATAAATATTAAATTTATATTTTAAAAAAGAATATTAAATCATGATTATAACTTAAAACTCAAGACTCAAAATTAATAAAATTAAACACAAATAAACATAAATATTTCTATGATATATTCAATCAAATTCGATAAAAAAAAATTTAATCTATTTGTACAATGTTTACTTTATATAATTCAAATAAATACTAAATATATAAGAAAAGAAAGATATTAAATTATTATCATAACTCAAAATTCAATCAATGATACATTCAATCAAATTCAAATGTTTAAATTAAAAAAAAATTAAAAAGGTAGGGAACCGGTGTCCCAGTTATCGGGTCACTGAGTCTACTGATTCAACCGCTGGATCATCAGGTTTGACCAAATTTTGATCAAAATTAATTTTTTTGTTTGAACTGAACCGGACCAAAGTGTCGACGAGTTTTGATTTTTACAAGTCGAACCAGCGGTCCGATCTGATTCAGGTTTAATAACCTTGATAAGAATAAGTAAAATAGACCGTATCTAAATATCACATCCATCTTAATTATTAAAAAATAAAAATATTTAATTAGTAATTATATACGTATATTATGAATAGTTTTACCTATTCAGCTTTGATTACATAGTTTTATTATCATTTAATTAGTATTAGACTAAATATTTATTTTTTGAGATAGAAAATGAAATAAAAATATTATTTTAATATTTATAAAATTTATAAGTAAGACACTTTGGTGGAAGGGAGGAGAATAATTTTAATAAAAAAATTGGACTTGATATTGGGACGGACGGACGGAAGGAGTAGATTTTAAACAAACTTAGTCAAGGTTTCTCATATATGGCTCCAGGAAAGAGATGACGTTTATATATCTGACTTTCCCCACGTTGGCCCTAGCCCGTTAACAGCTATAAATAAATACACTACACCCCTCACTCTTTCAACATCCCTTCACCGATAACCATTTGTATGTTATGTATATGTATTCGTTCGATATATTAATTCGTCTCATCCCTGGAATTTCTCTCTCTCACATTATATATATATATATATATATATATATATATATATATATATATATATATATATATATTCGATGTATAAAAAAAGTGTGGAAGAATCTGTTAAGCTCAGGAGGGATAGCGCCATGGATTTCATGATTCTGAGTCTCTCTCTATATATAATAAATATTTGTAATATATGGGTACGTTATATATATATAGTATCATCATCTGTTGCGCTATCCATCCTGAGTTTCATAGGTTTTTCATACTCTATCCCTGCGCGCTGCAATGGAGTCCCCATCTAACAAGGCACAGCACAACATTTCAGTAGTAGGTACGTACGTACAGATGTATTATTATTAATTCAGTGCCTCTATATATATTCATTGGCCATTTTCATGCATCTATATAATATGCTTTCTATTTTTCACTTCTGGATTTGTACAATTAAGCTACAAATGAAAAAGATACTCGATCGCTCCGATAATAATTTGATAATTTTGGAACAAAAGAAGTACTATTTATATATTTTAAATAAATGGAATTGTTAATTAAGATCAAGCTACTAATCATTTTAGCACATTAATGATAAACATAAGCATCGGTATTAAAAGAATAAATATTGTTCAATATAAAGCATCGTTACTCGCACAATCAATATCATGAGTGGGAGAGAAGGAATATTTCCCATGCATGTTACTGTTATTATTAAAATTGCGAATTTTAAGAGCACCTCCAGTAGGTGGACTATCCTATTAATTATATTTAATTTATATGACATTAGCAGATAAACTATCCCGTATACTATAATATAAAAAGATTAAAATAATCAATAAATTCAAAAAAAAATCTAACGATTATATTTCAACGGCTATATTTTAAAGAACAAACAACCTCTACAAGAAGGACATCTTTATCAATTGTGTAATTTCTCTTTTGTCCCTTTTTTTATTGGACTCATTTTTGGGAGTCTGAATTGGTACATGAATAGAAAATTCTTCTAGCAAATTTGGATCATTAAGTGAGAAATCTTCAGATAATAGTGACGAAAAATACACCGGGGACCTTAATTTTCCATCAAAAATAAATTAGAAAGATATTATCAATAAAAAAAATAAAATTAAAATTAAACTCTTGATTTTTCAAAAGTTCAGTAGTTGATTGTAGTCTTTATAGCTATTCCACTTTTATTACTATTGAAGACATTATTATTAATGTTGAAAGCATTATTATTACCGTAGTAGGCATTTTTATTACAGTTGAAGACATTTTTATTACCGTTGAAAGTATTTTTATTGCTAAATGTTGAAGTAACATTTTTATTTGCCAAACACAACTTTCATCTTTTTCTCCTTCAACGCACCCTTCATTACCTTCAACACAATTTGCATCTTCTTCTTCAATGCCCCTGCTTCTTCTTCAACGCCCCTTCATCTCCCATTTAAATATATTTAAAATTATAGTCTACCAAATTCAAGTTCCTTGATATAGTCTTTTTGGTTTGTGAGAAAAACCAATAGACTAAATTTAGTCTGCTTGTTGGAGCGAAATCTACATTTTAGACTTTCTTTAGTCTAAATTTTTTGCCTCTCTTACCTTCTAGAGATGGTTTAAAGCTAGTCAGATTAATTGAGGTGAAATGCTTCATATGTCGAGCTTGGACAACGATAAAATATACAAAATTCTAATATTAATGATATTTTACTAATTAGTGTCATTTGTGTTTAATAGATTGCATGCGAAATAATATATATATATATATATATATATATATATATATATATATATATATATATATATATATATATATGGGGAGTGATCCATAGCAAATAGATGTTATAAAAATTTTTTTAGGCAAATATTATCAATTCCATACGTTTTGAACAGCAACGGTGGAGATCTAAAACAGCATATATCACGACCGTTAGTTCAACTAGCGGACTGTTTAATCATTTTTTATTGACACTCTTATCCCTCATGAATGAGAACGACGTCGCATTACGTGAAGGATTTCAGTAGTTTATTCACCATCCGCTAGTTGAACTAGCGGATGTAAAACAGCGCCAATTTGTCCCCAAGTATCTCCGAAGCCTTCTTTTATGAAATGAATATGAAAAACATAAAGGAACATAAAAAAATCAATTTGTACTAATAAAACAACAATGGATAGTCCAAAACCAAATTGAGAGATCCATATTTCACACTGACCCCTCTTCTACTAACCACCTGCAAGTTCCATGATGTTTAAACAATTTATTGGACACTTCGGTAATTATTGTCATTCAATCGCTCAAAACTTTGTAGAAGTTACGCACCTATCTTTGCTCAACAAGGCACACATGGCATTCAAGCAGTTAATAGAACGTACCAGATCATTTTACTTCCATGTGGAGAAGAGTCAATAACTGCTTAGAAGCCTCTGTAAGAATGAACAACTGAAACAACTTAACCTCTTGCACAATCACAGGATCTTCACAAATTGTGGAGCATCCGCCCTCAGTCCTTCCAGTGACCTATACAAGTATAACCTAAACCCAGAAAGGCAAACTAATGATTAGGTGCAACAATCTCTGAGGGGCTAAACCAGCCTGTCCCTAGATGGGTCAATTGTGAGGCTAATTGTAATAATGAGAAGAAAAATTTGGGTTCTGATGATGTTTACCCCCGTCCGCTAGTTGGACTAGCGGATGATGTTTTACTACTTCTGTGATATGCTTTAATTCGACGTTGTTTGATGCCATGGCTAATTGCGTCCAGAAAAATTGATTAATCAGTTTGTCAGTTCAACTAACAGACGGGCGTAATCCAGATTTAAATCTCTATTGTTGTTGTCCAAAATGTGTGAATTTGATGCTATTTGTCCAATTTTGTTTCATAGCATCTATTTGTGTGTGAATTTGATGCTATTTGTCCAATTTTGTTTCATAATATCTATTTGTTATGGATTGTCCCATATATATATATATATATATATATATATATATATATTAGTACCTCTTTTAATTGAAATATTTATGGTGTACGGAGAGAAGGTAGGTAGGTTGAATAATGCAAAGCAAATGGTACTGGTAGTAGTTGTTAATAATATTTCAATATGAAATCTTTCGTATGTGGTTGTTGGGTAGAGAGATCTCTTTGATTTGACAAACAGGTACAGCTGAGAAGACACCTTTTGGTTTTTCATGTATGCATTATGTAGTACAAGTTTGGACTCTCTCTCTTAACATCTTCTTCTTCTTCTGAATATTTGTAGGTACAATTAAGGAATTACTATTAATATATTAAATTTATTTATATTACATGAAAGTTAAGGCCAGATTTAACGAACGGGCTGAGCTAGCCTAAACAGGTCATGCTATAGTTGGGTGGAGATAAAATGGTTCAAAATTTTTTGAGCTCAAAATAGGAGACACATAGTCTAAGTTGGGCGGAATATGTTAAATCAGTTCGACATTAGTATCACAAAGATAAACAATAATTCACGCAATTTGAGCAGTGTTAATAAATGTAAGTATTTTTCTTATTAATTATGTAACAGTTATAGTCTTTCAAAATTTATATTCAAAATAAAGAATTCTATAATTTCACTAAACTAAATCATAGGTAAGTTTACATTGTATTTAAATTTTTACTTTTGAACTTACCAAGAATATTTTATAATACCGAATTTGAGTTTTCTTAATTCATGAACATAATTAATATAAAGTTATCTCATATTTATTATAAATAAAACTCTTACTGCACACCAAATTACACTCAAAATTTCTTCAAAACTTAAGCATAGATCAACAATCTCTTAAACCAACTATTTTCTAGAAATGATCATTTTACCATGCAAAAATGATTGTTAATAGACTCAACACTAATGTTATCCAATTAGATGAATGGCTATCCATTTTTATTATTATAAATATTCACTCAAATATGTTATTTTTAAAATTTGTCCGATATATAATTTTTAATGTTCATTCATAGTTTGCATGAGTTACCTAGTTTATTATACAAGAAAACTTAAGTGGATTTGGTGTGTTTTTAAGGATTTACTCTATATTCTCCAACATATTGTTTGCAATCCTCCTACTATGTAATATGTATGTATATAACTATATATAGAGGACATTTTCCACGCGGAATGACTAGCTAGCTAACCGGCCGGCTCATCGTTTTCCCATCAAACTGAATAATATTGTCCATATGTATTCATTCGGTTCATCATTTGTAATAATATATATAGCATCTAATTAAAATATGATCACAATTTTGACAGTATTTTGTAGTGGAAATGTGAATTGCTCCAAACTTGACTATGGCTCGAGTACGAATCGAAATAGTGCAATACATATTGGCATATTGCCGAGACTAAACTTTGCTCTGGCTTAGCAGTTAACTCCATTCATTCAACAAAAGATCCCATTTGTTCAACAAAATTCTAACCTTAAATTTTGTTAATAGATTTATTTCTATGAAACATATGTTACGTTTAGATTGGATGAATGAAAGTAAGAATGAAATAACTTATTATTATGGAATGAAAAAAAATTGTGTTTAGTTGCTCAATTGAAATGAAATAGACCAGTCACATTTATTCCAAATTTATGAATTTTATTCATTAGAGGAGGTTACAGAATGACTCATTCTAATGAATCATTCTCCTCTCCGTTCCATTCCCTTCTCTATTCCATTCCTTTATCTATTTCATTTATTCAATCCAAACGTAAATAGAGATTTACACTTTTTCTTTCCCTATTCTAAGCCTAATGCCTAATGCTACATTTAGAATGGAATTGATAAAGGAATGAAATAGAATAAAAAGTGGAATGATTCATTTCATTCTATTTTAAAAAAGTCATTTTATACCCTCTCTCAAGGAATAAGACGCGAGTTAAGTACGTTTATTAGATCATATTAAAGTCGCTTGCATAACACAATTATTTAGACCTGAAATATATTGAAATAAAACATTTAAATATTTGATCTCGTATAGAAATTTTTTGGTTCTGTCCTGCACATGAATGCCCTTAGCATTAATTTGAGCTTAATGTGATATCTGGTTAAATGCTACAGGAATGTTGTAGATCAGTAGATGTTCACCAAATGACCTTGTATGATAAGTAAAACTGGTTTCCTTTTCATGTGAACTCCTGTTTGGATTCAATCTGTAAAGATGTTGTTAATCATTTGACGAAATAACAGTTGAATGCAGTCCAACATGAAGGATGGTTCGGTTACTGAATAGAGAGGCCAAGGGCATAAGCACTGCTCGTGGAGACCTCAAACTATTTCAAGAGATTGAGGTCTTACTGTGATTGCTAGATTCCTTCACATTAGCATGTTATATCAATTCAACAAGTTTGATGAAAAGACCACTTAGCTAGTATTTTCTTGATCTGTATATCTTAAATCAAGAATTTGGCAAAGTGAAAGTACATGCAATTCAGAATATAGTCCTCTCACACTTGCGGGCCCTATACTAAGCACTTGATCTGTATTTATTCATGTAAACACGAAGCAGTGATCGTGACTATCATCGGATGCATGCCACCGTTTGTATGAAATGCAAACGCCTCTTACATATGAATGCTATTCATCTCGTTAGCAGTGCTTGTAACTGTTACACTCGCAACGTCTATGGCAGCAAGGGAGGGCCCAATACCAATGGCTGGTTATCAGATCTGCTTGGAAGTTTGATTGGCTCTATCTTTGCTTACCGTTGCTTTAGCACTTGCAGGCCAAGTAAACCCTTAAACACTTTTGAGAAAGCCTTATTTCATTCACACTG
The DNA here is from genome assembly GCA_947179155.2 of Hedera helix. Lineage (NCBI taxonomy): Eukaryota > Viridiplantae > Streptophyta > Magnoliopsida > Apiales > Araliaceae > Hedera > Hedera helix. The sequence goes on from OX359274.1 coordinate 49,111,156, forward strand.
AAATGAAAAGAAAATGAAAGATCTTCACAAAAGGTTTTGTGGAAGCTCGTATGAGGGTTTTTAAAGTTGGTAGTTTTGGGACTATAAACTTTAATCATGGTTTAAAGGACATTTGCACATATAATCTCACTAAAGGAGCCTTTTCATTGGTCTGGCTGTTAAAATTAGGTCCTCTGAAGAGTTTGCTCTGCGATGAAATTGACTGATCATTAGAAATTGTTTGGTACTCTCTTGGAAGGTAAAAACTAAGAAGATATAAGAACTGCCCTTAAAAAAATGCTTGATGTGTTTAAGACATATTATTTGCCTATTTTCCTGACTTAAAATTTGTATACATGGATTGATCTTTGTGTCCTGTGCTTATATTTTACCACCTAGATGAACGTAAAGGTTTGTTTTTTACAATCAGTTGTCTCTAGTGTTATCAAGGGAAAATCTTTTGAACAAGTCCCATAACTGTACTTCAAAATTCTAGCTAGCTGTATGGTTGGCCATTGGCCATTGTCTTGTATGTTAGGATCCATTGCCTTTGCTATGAATCAGAGTAATTAAGTTTTATTATTGAGCAGGATGCTATCGTTGCTACTGATCATCAATCACACTTCATTAGACTGACCTCAACCATGTCTTTTGGACTCTTACATCTCAGTTCCTCCAATATTGTATTGTAGTCTCTTAGTACCACCTAAACCCCAGAATCGCAATAATCAATGATCTAAAAATGTCTACTCTCCTTGAACATGATATGCTTGAGAAATCATTCTGAAGCTTAAAGAATCATAAACTTTATAAACCATGGTAGACTTCTTCTTTAATTGTTTAAAAAATGGGACAATATGCATAACTAACTGGGAAAATATTATTACCACTGAAAAGTTAGGCGGTTGGGTAAGCTGGAGAAGCTCTGATGAAATGAAATCCAGAATATGAATTTGTTGAAATATCAGATAACTGGTATAGGAGGAAGACTTGTTGGTCTTCTGTAGCATCTTATCCTCTTTAAGACTCAACTAGAATCAGAAACAGATTGGAACCTTAACATACAGTAGCTATGCTGCTTTTTTATAAGTTGTTTGAGGTCATTTGCACTAAACATATACTTTGTAATTGAAAATTGGCTGATTGTATGTTTTCTCTCTTTCTACTTTTCTTTAGGCTCTTCTTGCCAGTAGTTACTCCCAAGGGAATTAAGATCAAGCACGCCAACTGATTTACAGAGTTCTACAGGTTGACCTTATCCCTTTGTTCTCTGTATCATTGTCCTTCTAAGTTGGCTGCAAGTTTCGGTCGGAAACAATGATACCCGATCCACTCACTTCTTGTTTTTTTGTTAATAATTTAACTTCATCAGCTAGGTATAACAACTGGCGTTTCCTTGACTGTGATCTTGTTCCTCAGTTTTGGAGCAATCTCTAGCTTATTTAGCAATGACTCAGAAGTTCTGGAAACTGCTAGGTCCGGTACCCTGGTAAGAATCTATCATTAGACTGAATTCTTTCTGAAGGGACATGTTTACACCTTCTTGATAAAATTTAAGAAGGATCTACAAATACTGGTTCTTGCTCTATTTCCAAATCTATGTACAGATGCAAGTATGGGGTAGAAATGTTGTACTGTAATTTGTAGGTATATTACATCTTTTGTTTAAATTGGTTTGGGCTCACTGACTGCCGTTAAAGCTGGCCAGCCTGATTTATAGTCCACTCCTAAGCTAGATGAAACTCCCTTTGGTCAATGTTTCACTGGTATATTCCTTCTAGTTAACTATTGCTTAGCAGAACTGAACTATGCTATATATTGAGAATTTATGACATCACAACCTAGGTCCCATTCCACTTGCAAACTTTAATGATGTATTATTTTTGTTTCATATTTACCCCTAAATATAGTATATAGTTAGTTTAGTAGTGGTGACATAATAATGAAATTATGATGATAAAGTTAAGGACATTGTTTCATTTTATTCCCTACTATTAAAAAAAAGACGCGGATTGTTGAACAGAGGGAGTATTATACAAGAGTTTGTGTTTTATACCATAGAAGATATTCACTTTTATATATCAAGAAAATAGTGTAATAAACAGCTGGCTTTTAGTTGGTTCTTTTGGCATTAGCTGACCTCCAGATTCATCCCCCCACGTCAGTGATAATGAACTCTTTTATATGGCATACTTTTATTTTGTAGTTTGTTGCGGGATCTCAGACAATGAATGCACTTGATTTTGTTCTTGATGGACTATATTACGGGGTCTCGGACTTCAAATACGCAGCGTGTTCCAATGGTACGTTTTGATTTCTTCTGATTGCATTTTACTTTCATCTTTCGTCAATGCACTTGCTGTTCTTGCTGCTGCTCTTGTTTTTAGTCTTGCTGGGGTCTGGACAGGGTTGGCAAGACCTATATGCTGCTCTTGTTTTCATCAAGACCTATATGCAGCCCTTCCGAAAAAATGCAGATGATCTCTCATTTACTGAAGACAATGGATGCTGGCTATGGTTCATTCAAGACAAATAGATCTTTCCCGACTCCTAGATAAGAACTGAACCTTAGTTAAGCAGCTTCTAGCTCGAAATATCGAGTGGAGCAATTTTGGGTGAACTATATTTTGTTATGTACCTGGTAGGCACAGCTCAGTATGCTCACATATAGGTCTCGTGTAAATATCCTTTATAGTAGGTCCAGCAATTTAACCACCCTTGCAGATTTTGAATATATTTTTCCCTATATCTGTCTTCAACACACATCAATAAGAAATTACAAGTAAGCATCATTGCATCATAATCAATCACTCATTTGGTCAATAGTAAATTTTCTTGAACATAGATTGTCATATTTTGTCTCAAAAACCAAATTAACAATATGTTCTCTGTTGATTTCATACCCTCAAACATAGTTATAGTAACCATTCACTAATACTCAAAATATGCAGGGGCATCCTAGTTCCTGCAACAACTCAAATTTTTTCCCCAAACTCCCTATCTAGTCTCTCCTCCTACAACTCTAAATGTGAAGCAACTATAAGCAAAACTGATCTGATCAATGTTGAAAGACCAAGCTGAATCTTCAACAGTGAAAAGTCAGTATGGTTTATCTGGATGTATCCAACTACCTGTGAAGCCTCAGCACCTCGTTGCACTTGTAACTTTCAACTCCACAAAGTCTTAAAAAATTGGTCACTCATACTAAAGTCTTCTGAGGGCAAATTTTGCAAATTACTTGGTCTATCAGGATTTGTATAGTAGGAAAGTTCCCATGGTCTATCATAATAGTTCAAGGGATCTTCATCAAATAGCATATAATCATGCTCTACACTGTTGTCATTTAGGTGTCTGGAATTCATAATTTTTGAATGTTCTTCCTTGTTTACTTCTTCTTCTGCTTCGGGTATTCCAACTTCAGAAGTAGCAGTAGGCTTACTATCAATTCTTGTAGTGCATTCAACATCCCCACATTCTCTTCTTGCACTATATACCTCAGAACAAACAGATTTCTTCACGGGGAACTCATGTTGAATCCTTAATGCATCATCACAATTGTTCAGTCTTTCAACTAGGCATTCCCCCTCAATTTTTGCAAACTCAGAACAAAAAGAATCCTCCACAGGGGGCTCATGCTGAATCTTTAATTGATCCACGACTGCATCGTGACAATTTTTCAGTCTTTCAACAAGGCATTCCCCTTCAATCTCTACAAACTCAGAGCAAATAGATTCCTCAACAAGGGATTCATGCAGAATCTTTAATGCATCAACCGTGGCATCATCAAAATTGTTCAATGCTTCCACAAGGCATTCTCCTTTAAGCTTTGTAAAGTCAGAAAAAACATATTCCTCCAAAGGGGACTCATGCTGAATCTTGACTGCATCAGCGATTGCATCATCACAAGAGTTCAATGCGTTCACAAGGCATTCCCCTTTAGTCTTTTCAAGCTCAGACGAACCGACCTCACATTTCACTGACAATTTCGCTGTGGACAATGTGGCCTCAGTTGTTGACGATTGGCAAATTATATTAACAACTGAAGATGAATGATCATCACTATACAAGTCCACTGGTTTAACAGGAAGATTTAGTATGGCTTTGGCGCCATACATGGCCCTGGCCGCCTTATCATATGCAAGGGCTGCTTCAGCTGCTGAATCAAACGTACCAAGCCAAAGTCGTTTCGGTTTTTTCACAGCCATTATTGTAGAATTATACGTCGGTTCGCGAATCTCAGCAACCCATTTGCCCCAAATCCTTTGCCTAACACCTCTATATATGCAGCCTGAATTGTCTGGTCCACCTTTACCTTTCATACAACCCCTCCTTGAACCAGTTGCCGGAAATTTTCGCTTCTTCTCCCTGCCATCATCTATGGTGGAATTAAGCTCATCGTTAATATTCTCCCACTTCCACAGAGTCTCTGTTAAACTAACACCCCCTTTTCGCCTCCTTAGCTTTTTCCTGCCCCCATAATTACCCATTAGATATGTACAAGATACAAACTACAAAAAGAACAAGAACATAAAATTAAGAAAAGTTTCAAAGGCTTTCTGATCTTCAATAAAAGATAAAAGAAGTTAAAAACTATTTAAGAAGAAATACTCACTTCTCCTGTGAAATCTCAATAGCCATGCAAGTTGACAAAGTAAGCTTTGTCTTTTGTGTCCCTTCAGGGTTTAACTTCTTTCTTGGATATATTTCACAAGGGTTTATCTTCTTCTTCCTCTATATCCTGAATCTTCTTTCTTCAAGGGATATGATTTCTCCTCTACCTCAATCAATCAGTCCTGCTTTTGGAAGAATTGGGTGTCCCTTTTTTAAGGGTTCATATTTTTCTCTTGATCTCTTATTTTCTTCAGGGGGATTTTCTTCCTCTTTCTCTGAATTTCTTGGTGACGAAGTAAAAAATCTCTGAGGGAAATTTTCCTTCATTATAGTCCTAGCCCCGGTATATATAGAAAAAAAATAAACTAATATTAAAAGAGAATAATTTTACTTAATTTTTTTAATTTGTAAAAATATCATCCACGACTCTATTTATTGTTTTAATTTTTTTTTTAAACGATATAATTTTAATAAATATATATTATTTAAAGAATATATATTATTTAATATATATATCGGTAAGGGATCTATATAATATAACGTGGTCCCCACGAATAAATGGGTACAATATTTGTTCGTATATATGTTTTGACATGTCTGAGAATGTATTTACTTGCTAGGCTGCTTTTTCTTGGCAAACACGAACTTGCCTTTTATTTTATTTTATTTTTATTAAAAAAAAATTAAAAAGGAAAAAAAATAATGTTCACCGGAGCCGTTATTTAATGATTGTAATTACTGTATAAATGAATTCAAACTCTAAAAAGAAGTTTTTATATGAAGTCTATAATGTCAAGTAATGCGCAAGTCTATTAATTACAAAAGACTACCTAAGTATTCTGTTTGAAGTACAGATTTATTTTTTAAAGGCATAAATATAAATTTATACTTTTAACTTTTAACATTTTTTCACTTTAAAAATTAAAATTTCAATTTTTTTAATTAAGTAATTAAACTTTAAAAAAAATTCACTTTAAAAGTTGTCTTATCAATTTTTTTAATTAAGAGATTAAACTTTTAATTTTTTTTCCACCTTAAAAATTGTCTTCTCAATTTTTTTTTAATTACTTTTTAATTACGTCTGATTAGTAGTTATATGTTTGTTTAATTTGTTTATTTTTATTGAATAAAATTATATACTCCATCCATCCCAAATTAAAAGATTATTATTAATTTTTAAAAGTTAATTTAAAATATTTTTTATCTCAAAATTGATAAAATATATTTAAAATTATAAAATAATAATATTTTAATTAGAAGTACAAACACCATTCAAGCCATTTGATAAATTTAACAGGATAAGCTTCAAACCAATATCATAGCCATACATGAACCTATTTGCAGCTATGAATGAAAGCAAAATGACGTAATAATACCAAAGCTAATGTACATCCACAAGGAGGTAGAGTCGAGATATCCTATTCTGGGAACCACTAAATATCCAACCACATGAATCAACAACAGCCTTTGTATGATTATTGAATTTCTACAAGTCAAGCTGCAAGTATTTGGCCCTTTCCTGTATTCAGAATCTACAACAAAACGAAATCAAAAGCTTAGAGCAACAGAATGGGGGAACGATTCGGAGAATTATTTCTTCCTCCTCTTCACATTTTCAGGGAAGGGAGATGGGCTATATACAGGGTACAAGTGAAGAAAAGGAATATGCTGAATGTAGAAGTAATCCTTCTTAGGTACTTTCCTTTCATTTATTTACTCCACAAAACTTGAAAGAGCTTGTAGTGCATTTAAACACAAGACCTTCAATAATGATTTATATTTGGAGGTTCTTCACTAGATTATTGTAACAGAACCCAGAGACCCATCACGTCTTCATAAAGACTTTAACTTCTATTTCTATCTAATAATCCACTGTGCCAGCCAAAATCTTTTAACTTACAGTAAAAAGTTTAGAAAGGTTCTGGGTAACAGAAAACACAAAACATTGAGGGGAAAAGCTTTAGGAACATTATAAAACAGTGACAAATTATATCCATATTGCAGTGGGCAAGTCATTAAATAGATAACTATAGGAAAAAGTAGTAAAAGAGTGCTTGCTTAGATTAGTTGTTAGTAACTTGAAACCTCTGATGACCATGTATGAGAAAGAAGCACACAAGACACAAATGCAAAGAGGGTGGGAGATGCAATGTTCAGCATAAGATGACTTTTCCTTGTAAAGGACAGACTGGAACCCCAGTAGAAAAAGAAAAAAAAAACTAATATGCCAAATAATCTATCACAAAAGTATATTCTCTAGGAAAAAGTACAAGAACAACTGCGTCCAACTACCAACAGCAAAAGATGCATCACCAATATCTATACAAGGATGACAAACGCCCTGTTAGTTATTATTCGTGCATAGCAGGATTTAGAATTCTATATGACCAAATAAGTAACAACTACAAAAACCTCTTCAACTAAACAGAAGAGTTGTTAAGAATCATAACATATTAATTATGAAAACAGGTCTGTTTGAGAAGCCTAACAAAGATCAAACTTTAATTCTACATCCACTCTATTAGTATTAGTTCACAAAATTTATGTATTCACCATCTACACTTCTATCACTATTTACAACATATCATCAACAGAACACACGTTGTTTAAGAATGATGCTGCTTTAGTCGAAGACATATATTTGTTCTTGAAGTATCTTAGAAAAAAATGCAGAACACAGAATGTTAAAGAAATTGCATTACTTAATAAGAAATCTAAGTGAACCATCATTCAGCTATGGAAACAACAAAAGGCAAAAGGAAGTTAAAAGCTTCTACGCGCACTAGCATCCATAATGCGGCATATTCAATAGAACCTGTTATATGAAAACAGAAAGGTAAAAGTATCACTTACTTTCTACATAGTAGCTTTTATGGGAGGGCACAGTGAGGTTTGGCATGGTTTTGGGCACCAACTGCAACCGCACATGACCAGTTGCACCAGTGTGCAGTTTTATCCAAGAATTTTTGAAATTTGGGGAAACAATTCTTTTAAAATCAAAATCAGAGAAACAACCAAGAAATTTGTAAAAGCTTTGTTGCATTACAGATAAATAGTGATGAGAGCAGAATCAGGTAAAACTTAGCAAATTAGTAATTGTAAATAATTTATACCAGGATCAGTAGCATTTGGAGATGAGATTTGAACTAGTGCGGATGAATTCTTTGATGGTTTGGATCTTCTCTTAAATGTTTCTTGGATAATCTTTGGGAGTTTTATTACTTCATTAAGAAAAAAAATCATCTCTTCTACTATTGTGATCATGATACAGAGGTGGAGATTTAGTACAGCTGAAAATCCAACTGACCAACTGGGATTCGTACATATTCAAAAACAATCATTTTTCTACAACTTTCTTTTACGTCTTCATTGTTCAAGGAATTCTTAAAAATTTGGTGTTTTTAGGGTTTGTAAGAGTGAGACCGAGAGAAATTTTAGTTAGGGATTGCATAAGCAAAACTGAGAGATGAGTGAAAGGATAAAATTGTTTCGAGACATGAGATGAGAGAATGAGAGAGACGGACAAAGTGGAAACTGAAGAAATATTAACTTATATTAGCATGAAACAACGTCGTTTCGAATGAATATAATATTAAAAAAAATATTAATTATGTGGTGTGGTACAGTTGCTAAGCACTCTCTCTTTCCCAACAACCGGAACCACAACTGCAAAAAACAATTTTTCTATTTTTGGGACAGCAACTGCTCCAAAAACCATTGGTGCCGTTGAATTGGAGCAGCAAAACTGATGTTGTGGCAGTTTTTTTGGGGTTTTTCCTATTCCTTACAGAATTTTTGGGCAAATTCGGCAGTTAATAACAGCAATAGTTGTATCTCCTGACCAAGAATATTCATCTAACCAAGCAGCGAGCGATAGTACAAGAAAGGTATGCAAAATGAGAAGAAGGCAGATAGGCATATATAAATTGTTGGCCTGACACTCAGTCGAGTTGATAAGATTATAAATATACTTCTCCGTGTGAAGAGGTTTGAATAGGTAAAGTTAAAAAGAAAAATCAAACATCACATTATAAATGAAAAAAAATAACATGAAACCAAGTCGCAATGCATATGGGAGTATTGTAGTTGCACACATGGAGACATAGCATGGAAAAAGGTTATAGAAGTTACAATTTCTATAAAAAAAAATCTAAGAAAATAAATACATTAGACTATTAGAGTTGTATTACATGGACTATTCATTTTCTCAAAAGTTCCCGTGCCGACAGAACACGACATTTATCGGTATTAGACACTCCAAAATAGTAAGAAATACTGAAAATTACTCTAAAATTAGGTGATTCCAGTGTCGGACACTTCTTGAGATACTTCATACTTCTAGGAATATGTAAGAAAGATTCTAGTAATACGTAAGTTAAGCACATGAAATACATAGTTATTGCTTTTCTCCACACAAGCTCCAAGGTACACTAGTAAAGGATGTGCTCCTCAATCAATGAATAACTTCATGTCACTCAATGTTGGAGGTAAATTTAGTTCGTAACATAAAGTAAGAAACTTGTGGGCATATCCTTTAATTCATGAATCATTCAAACTCTTTTCAAAATGATTGCAAGGAATGAAAGAAGGGGTAAAAAAAAGAATACCTTGAAGAGCAAAATGAGCAGTCAAGACATCAAAAAATCATTCCAAGCCAGCAACTTTATACCTTAATTTCATATTTTGATTTTCCTGAGAAATTCCAAATAATATCATTAACTTCATCCAAACTCTAGAGGACCATAATTTAAAAGTAAACATAACAAAACCTAATTACCATAATTCAGCCCACTGATACAAAAGGAAAGACATCAATTAACACAAAAGACTAAAATGCAAACAATTTACTACCTGCTCAAGCACTCTAGCTGAAGACTTCTCAACAAGCCTGGCCAACCCATTTAGCTTTGCCAGCATCTTACTATACAAATCCTCCAATTCGGAGGTATAAAGGGAGGCATCGGAACCAGTCAACAGATTCAACCGCCCAATTTGAAAACCCTCAGCACACATATCCAATTGAGTTTGATCCTTTGAAACCCTTCCCAAGTTGTCATTCTCACTCCTGCTAATATCCTCGGCCATCGAATTTAAAGCCCTTAATTCACAAGGCAATGCTGGAAATGGAGAGTTGGGGGAGAAATTACCATAATGGCCTCGGAAAGCAGGACCAATGTTGATAATATCTAGGGTTTTGGGGTCGAAACAATCTGTGGGTAATCGGAACTGAAAAAGGCGGTAATCGTGAGTGTGGATTAATAGTTGATCGTCTTTCTGAAAGGGGGTGGTAAGGAGTAGGAAGAGACAAGGAGAGAGAGTAATGGAATTTGGGGAATTTTGGACTTGGAATGATAATTCCAAATTTGAGGAGAGAGAAGAGGTGACGGAGGATTCCCGCATGGAAGGGCGAAGAGGGGTTTTTCGGCGTCCAGAAAACCATCCGATGAGGGTTGTGGAGGGAGGGAGGAGGCGGCGGAGAGAAGGGAAGTTGATTTTACCAGAGGAGTCGTAGAAGGTGGCCGTGGAGCTGGAGGAGAAGAAGGAGGTGACGGTGGCGATGAGAGATGGGGAATTTTCTTCGGGAATGGTTGCGCCGGCGGCGGAGGTATCGTCGGAGAGATTGGAAGGCGTAATATAGGATACGGTGCCAAAGAGGAGGCCGTCTATGTCGCCGGAGGCGGAGGAGACGCGATGGATGAGAGAGGAGAGTGTGGGTCCCGATATTTGTATCTTCTCAATTGGAAGGTCGTCCATGGCCACTGCTCTCTGAAGCTACAGCACAGCTCTGTTGTGTAAGTGTGTGAGAGAGATGGGAGAAAAATGTCTTACAAAGCGTCACATGTTTAAAAGTTGAAATATATTTGGGCCTTTAGCCCAAATTTAATTGGATCTAACAAGATCTATTCATCTTTCGTTGGGTTGGGCTTTTCTCAGGTTAATTTTTCTGTCCCAAAATGAGTGTCATATTCAAAAGTATAATTACATTTGCAGCACAAGATTTTCCCAAAAATCTTTTTCTGAAGTTCTTGTTTTAATTTGGTTTAGCTCTCAACTTGATCCACATCTTTTATTGATAGTTTGATACTAGTTGCTTGAGGTTTGGTTCATTGAATAGAATTTGATGCAATGAAATAGTTTACGTGAGTTGTAATATAATGATAATAGATTATTACGACATATTTGTTTGATTCTTTCATAATTTTTGTATAGTAATTGTAATATTATTACATTTTGTTCAAATTTGTATTTAGTTCACTAAATTAAATTATTGTATATAATAAATAAATTAAATTGTAAGTCAAAAATGTTAAATCAATAATAATCATTATTATTTTGTTTTTTTATGGCATATTGTATTATAGACTTAATGAGCTAATATATTAATCGGTGGGCATAATGAAAAATATTGAAATTAATGTAATAATATTACGCCCGTAATGGACTAATACATGTAATAGATAAATCAAATAAAAAATATGTCAAATCATTGTTAATAGCTTATTACATTACGGAGTTATTATATTAATTTGACACGAACCAAAAGCTACCTATTACATTATTAATAAGAGAAATTTGGAATAATACAAAGAGAAATATATGGAGAAAGATAAGTGGGAGTAGAATGTGAGAGTGGTGGAGAGATAATTAAGTGAGAGTAGAATGTTGAAGTAGTGGAGAGAATAATGTATAGATAAAAATTAGTTTTTTATTTTATTTTTACTAGTTTGTAATTCAAAATCACCAAAGCCAACCATTTCATTGTCCAGGAGGAATTCATTTTAGCGTTTGATACCAGTGTGCTTTCTTTGCATGATAAGCAACAAACACAAGTCTTCTGTTGATCCAAGGATTCTAAGCTTTAAAAAGAGCGTTCTGTGTTAAGGAAAAGAGAGAACGCATATCAATCTGATAATATTGAAACCAGGAATTTGGATAAAGGTATATTCATTTATTAGGTCAACATCTCAAAGAATTGAAAGAATACAACAGTTGAAATGAACTTACTCAGATCACTTATATATTATTATATACATGTATAGTAGTATGATCTGTATATAAATAATACAAGTATTCTTCTGTAAACTTGTACCAATAATGATACCCCTTTCATTCAACTTTTGATGGAACTGCCGTACCATCATCACCAGTAGTAGTACTGCTGTGTGCCATCTCTGGTTTAATCTCTTCCAGTTTCTGAAGAACTTCTTGGGGTTCTGGGCGTGCTGCAGGTGAGGGATCGACGCAATGTAGGGCTAATTTCAATGTATTAAGCAACTCATCGCTCACATTGGAGTTGGATGTATCCCCCATAAGTTCCAAATCAAATACTTCATTAGTCCACTCTTCCTTCACAATTGATGCCACCCATTGTGGCAAATCTAGGCCATCAGTTCCCTCGCTGGGAGATTTTCCTGTTAAGAGCTCTAATATGATCACCCCGAGGCTGTAGACATCGGTTTTTGTGCTGGCATTCTTGAGCTTTGAGAGTTCTGGTGCACAATAGCCTTGTGTGCCGGCTGTGGCAATCACATTGGTATTGGCAGCATTGGTCACGAGCCGGGAAAAGCCAACATCTGCAATGACTGGATTGTTGTGCTCGTCGAGCAATATATTGCTTGATGTGAGATTGCCATGAATTACGTTCTCTTGAGAGTGGAGGAAGCAAAGGCCTTTTGTAATTCCCATAGCTATGTTCATCCTGATCGGCCAAGGGATCACCGTTTCAGGCCCTCGAGCTGCACATAAGAGAAATATCTTGAAATTTAGTGCATGTTGAAATGGAAATGATATTATTATTGCCATCAAACTATGTCACTATTAATACAAAAAATGCCAAGAGTTTTATTGAGCCGTTAACTTACCATGGAGGAAGGATGCAAGACTTCCATTGGGCATGTAATCGAAAACAAGAAGCTTCTCTCCTTTAGGTCCCATATAATAGGCCCTGAGGGACAAGATATTCTGGTGTCGAATTTTTCCTAGCCCAGCAACCTCAGCTTCGAATTCCTTCTGACCCTTTGCTATTTTCTCCCTCAGCCTTTTCACTGCTACTTGATTACCATCCTCCAATGTCGTCTTGTAAGCCGTACCATAAGTGCTCTTCCCCATTATCTCAGCAGTTGCGCATAGCAAATCATCAGCTGTGAACACAAATGGGCCATCAAAGTGGACTAATTTTCCACCAGTATCACCCCCTGATTCAACTTCAGTTCCCACTGCTGGAACCGACTTTACACCAGCCTGGCCAGCTGTTTTAGCCTCTCTTGATTTAGTCCTTTTCCTGAGCAAGCAGCAGAGCAATATGCAGCACAGAAGAAGTAGGACAAGTAGGAGAGCACCAGCTGCTATAAGAATGATGTCTTTGGTTCTCTGTCCTTTGTTTCTTCGATCCTTGGAAGGCTGTGATGATGGAGGTGGAAGTTCTTGAGGTGCCGGAGAAGGACATGGTGTTGAGGCACTGAACCCGCATAACTGAATGTTTCCGACAAAAGAACTTGAATTGAACTTGTCTAGAAGGTGAAGAGGAACAACACCGGAAAGATTATTGTTGGAAACATCAAAAGAAGTTAGATTTGGCAAATTGGCTAGTGACTCGGGAATTTCCCCACTGAAATTGTTTCCGGATAAATCAAGTTGGGTGATTGTAGACAAGTTTCCAATACTGGCTGGAATGTTGCCACTGAATTGATTATTCTTCAGATTTAGTACAGTAAGATTTTGCAATCTGGAAACAGATTCTGGGATTTGGCTATAAAGGTGGTTGCTTTTTAGATTCAATGTAACAAGAGAAGTCAGATTGGAAAGACTAGCAGGAAAGCTTCCATTGATGGCATTGTTTGATAAATCTAGCATTTGAAGCCTTGAGAGACTGCCTAATTCACTGGGAATTGTCCCATCAATCTGGTTATGACTCAGATTAACCTCTTCAAGGCTACCCAAGTTGCTCAAAGAAGATGGAATATTTCCGGACAGAAGATTGTGATCAAGGGCTAATGATTGAAGTTGGTAAGAATAATGTGATTTTAAACCCCAAGTGTTTGGAATAGAACCAGAGAGATTATTGTGTTGGAGAGAGAGAAAGGTGAGAGAAGGAAAATAAGTGAAGCTAATTGGGATTGAGCCAGAAATTGCATTGAAGCTCAGATTAAGTCTATATATCCTGGTAGAATTTACAAGACTAGGAGGAATGGTACCAGTGAGCTGATTGTTACTGAGATCAAGGTTCTGAAGAGCAGGGCAGTTGCCAATTGATGAAGGAATTGAACCCGAAAGCCGATTGTTGAACATAAAAACCCCTCTGAGATTTGGAAGAAACCCAAGAGAATTAGGCAATGTACCTCCAAGAAAATTGTCATGGAGGCTAAGCCTACGAAGCGCTTGAAGCTGACCGACTTTCTCCGAAATTCTTCCTCCCAATCCCTTCCATGGAAGCTGAATAACAATCACTTGGCCATTAACACACTTGATTCCTTGCCACCCACCTGAACAAGCTTCACGTCCACTGTCATTCCAGCTCCTTAAGACGCCTTTGAAATCGATCAATTCGTTCTTTATGGCCTTAAGCGCTTGATAATCGCCTTGGGTTACAATCATTCCATCCCCTGTTTTGCCTGAAACGGATTGAAAAGAAAATATCAGAAGCAGAAAAAGCACAAACAAGTTAGACTGACATGAATAATTGTTCCATTTCTTGTTCTTGGTATGCGGAATCCGGCACCAATCTTGGGATTGGTTTTCCATAAACACATAGAAAAGAGCTCAACAACGTTAATGAAATGACTGGAGATTCGAGAGATTGAGTTGGGTGGAGCTCCACTTTTTTTTTTCTTCTTCCTGTTATGCTTTTCTATCTAGCAGCTCTGCAGATGCAGATGTAGTTCAGAAAAATCTATGGAAGATAAATAAGAGAAAAGGGGAGGTGGGATTGACAGAAAAGCATGTGAGAGTCTTAGTTTAGGAGAGAGAATGTGAAGGAATCTAAGCTTTTGGGGTCAGTATGGGTTCATAGTCTTCGTTTACGTTGAAACTAACGGCTACTTTTTCTCATTATTTTTGTAGTCACATTTTACGGAACGGTTCAGTTATTTTTTTTGTTGAAAATTTAGACCGGACTCCTCTAACGGCTCTATTATCTAAACTCTCAGCTTCAAATTGACCGTTATAGCCTTGCCTCTTTCCTTTAATTTGACTCCTCTGCACTAATAATGAGATTAATTATATATAGATTTTGAAAGAATTGATATTGTTGACGTCTGATTTTCGCTCTTGCAGTGATCACCTCACAGGACAGTCGTCAAGGTTCCTGTACTCCTTGCTCTTGTTGTTTGTCAGCAAGGTTCCTGTACAAACAACAAACTGTTATCACCTCACAGGACAGTCGTGGTTGGGACCGTCCGGAGATACTCCGGTGTAAGAGTAAGTTCAGGGGAATAACATCACAATGGAGGAGCTTTTTCGTTAAAGGAATCTCTCAGACGTTTGATAAATTAATGTTAGTGATGTAAAAAGATCCAATACCTCCGAAAATGTGAGGTGGCCAGTATATATTAGTCCATGCATCCTCAGACGTCCAGTCATACTCTCATGAGTACAAGCAAGTAGTCCTCTTCCACCTGCTCCACTTGGTTCGTTGGGGGAAGATACCAGCCTGGGTTGCTCCCAGTGTCAGTCCGTCAAAGTGGACAAAATAGGCCCGGACGTCCTATCAACCGCCTGAGTAAATAAAGATCTGTGAACCCGGGCCCAACAGGAAGGGAAAAAACCCGACCCGGCCCAAGCCACATGAAGAGAATGGATTCACGGCCCAGAAAGCTAGGCCCAAAGAATCCACACCCCAACATTGCCCCCCACCCTTCCATTTTATTTTTTGAAAATAAAAAGAGAAATAGAAGGGTATCCCCTCCGAATACACAGGAGTTTAGCATAAAAATAGGGATATTAAACCTGGTCCAACGTATGAGGGATAAACTGATGTGACGTTAAACCCTCGCGCCTTCGAAATAAATATTCAGTTTTCAAAATAAACTTTACCACAACAGTTACCTTCTTCACAACAATACACCGTCTTCTCTCTCTCTATCCTCTGCAACTGTCCACTGCTTCCCGTAACCGCCTAATCGATCGACGAGTACCCTCCATTCTCCTCTCTTTCAAGGATCTCCATACCGACTTTCGATTATTCAAAGCCCCATAACCTGAATCTTTCTCTCTCTCTTGCATAAATCTAGAATGACATCATCAACTAGCGCCGCCGCCACGACCTCCTCTTCCTCTGAGGCGAATCCGTTCCGGCCTGCCCCTTTAAACGCCCCGATTCCCAGCCCGTCCGGATCGACGACTAGGGCGAGGGAAATGGAAATTAGAAAACTATTCGAGAACACTGCCACCTACTCGCATGCCAACACCCAATCATCAGTCAGCAGTGAAGCCGTTGAAGGCTTTAAATCCGAATTCCAGTTTCCGGGGGAGTATTGTCTGAGAGCCCCCAACCCCGATGAAAGAATGTATTGGAGGCCTTCCAGCCCTCAACTTGCAGTTCCGACCCAGGTGCTCCGGAATGGGGTCAGACTCCCTCTCCATCCTTTTATCTCTGATTTCCACGATTTCGTCGGGATCGGGCTCGCTCAGCTGGTCCCAAACTCATACATCCACCTGGTATGTTTCATCGCTGCCTGCAAGCAGTTCGGCATCACTCCCAGCCTCGACTACTTCTTTCACATCTTTTCTCTAACCAAAACCAAGGAGCAAGGATTCCGATCCTTGAACCGCCTCCCTAACCAAAGGGCTTGGATGCTCCCCCCTTCTAGTAACAAGGGCTGGCACAGTAACTGGTTCTTCGTGTCCAGCCTGGACACCCACCTTCTTCAACCCTGGGGTAACCCAGAAAGGCCGGTGATCGACGACATCGCTGAAGACAGGGAGGAAGAATTCGAACGGTTCTGCCAAAACATTCCCTCAGAGCCTTGGGACATCAATCTTCTTTCCAACCTCCAATGGCTGCACGACCATGATCGTAAGTTCTTTCTTTTTCCCTTCTTTAAGAAGTCCATTTCGTTTCGCTATTTACATTAATCTCCCTCTACTCCTCGGGTTTCAGTAGTGATCTACAAGACTCAGCCAAATGTTCCGAGGACACAACTACGCATCCGGCCAGCCCCCCAGATTCCATCTCAACGCGCCGAAGCCCCTCAGCCTTCCAAAAAACAAACCGAAGCCCCCCGACCTCCCAGGAAACAAACCGAAGCCCCCCAACCTCCCAGGAAACAAACCGAAGCCCCCCAGCCATCTACGAAGCAAGCCGAAGCCCCCCAGCCTCCCAGGAAACAATCCGAAGCCCCCCAGCCTCTTCGAAAGAACGCCCTGGATTTAACTGACACCGAGAAACAGCAGCTTCGAAGGAAGCGCCGAAGACTGACCAGGGTCTCCGAAGGTAATCAATCTAACGCCGAACCCATCTATGTTCAGCCCTTGAACTTCGTCCGACCCCATTCTCCATCCCCACCTCGCTCCCCCTCCCCCAATCTAGGGGACAGAGATGCAACGCCCCTTATTCCATCACCCCTTAAACCTCCATCTACATCACACACAGAAGTCAGACCTTCCCCTACTAAACACACCCCACCCGAACCGAGGTCGCACGGCAAGTCCTCCGACTCCGAACCCCCGCCAAGCGTGTCCCAACCTCCTCCCGATAGAACTAATCCACCCCCAACAGCATCCCCTTTCTCCCAACTATCTTTTTTCCCATCGGACCCTACCTCCCCTTTTCCGAAGGAATTGTATAATTATTTTAACCTCCCGGCTGACGATCGGTACTTCGATTCATCCAACCTGAACAGCTTGGTGAGAGCCACCAGTCTCCACCTGGGTCAGGTATGTCTATTGCGTGACTTATGACTTCCTTTTATGTCCTTTTGAAATCCACTCATATCTTGTTGTGTTATTCAGGCATTGGGAGGCTTCAGCCGCATACTGGAATTTCAAGAGAAGAACCCCCATCAAGCTGAAGTCATTCGCCAGCTCCAGGTAGAGATGCAGGAGCTGAACTCCCAACACTCCCAGCTTCATCAAGAGCACAGCCAGCTGCAAAACGACCATTCTTCCCTCCACGAGCAGAATGATCAGAAAGAAGCCCTCATCCAGTCCTTGCAGGTTCAGCTGATCGAACTGAAAGCATCCAACAAATCTTGGGAGGACAAGCTGAACGATGTGATGAACGAAAGGTCAACACTTCTGCAGGAACGAGCCGATCGCAACAAGTTGATAGAAGGGCTTAAAAAGGAGGGATCGGATCTGGCTGGGCGATTGGGAGCCTTGACGAAGGACAATGCTCTCAAAGATGAAGCCGTTCAGGCGTCGATGGCGGCCAACAAGCTCCTGGAGGAAGAGAACCTCCGACTGAAGGCCCAAATTGAATCAACAGGGGAAAGCAGTCGTCAGAGGATCATTGAGGAGTACAAGAGGTCTAGCGAGCTGACCTAAGCCGTCGTGGACCAGTACAACAAGGGATACCTCTTCGCCAAAAACATGGTGGCCAACGCTGGGGTGAACCCAATCACGCTGGGCTTTTCCTCAGATGAAGATGCCGATGAGGAGGACGACCCCCCTGCAAACCCAACCCCACCAGACCCCACAATCTGATATGTAATATTTTCATTTTTCAATTGTATAAAGACAAGTTCGAGTAAATTAAAGTCAGTTTTCTTTAATCTGTCAAGTTAATTTTTCCTTTAGGCCGTAACAACCAAAATAAAGAAACATAAGCAGGAACAGAAAATATTTTCATTAAGGAACCATAATGTGTTATAACCGTGCTACATCAAGATAACAAAGTGAGGTTTACAACAATGAGGTCCGATACTTCCAAACGAGAACAATAGGCGTTATCACTACTGATAGTACCTTTTCAACCTGCCAGCATGCCAAGTGTTCTTTACATCCATTCCCATCATGTCCCGAAGTCGATAAGTCCCCTCCTTGACGACTTCGGTGACCTCGTAAGGCCCTTCCCAGTTGGGCATCAGTTTCCCGGTACTACCAGGTGCCGAGGCCTCCACCTCCCTGAGTACCAAATCTCCGACCTCAAACCTTCGAACTCGAACCCTTCGATTATAGTATTTGGCTGTTCTTTGTTGGTAGGCGGCCAACCTCAGCAACGCAGCATCCCGAACCTCACCCAACAGGTCGAGGTTCAGTCTGAGCCCTTCCTCATTGTATAACTCTTTGAAGCATGATACCCTGAACGAGGACGATCCGATCTCGACAGGGATCAAGGCATCAGTCCCATATGCGAGTTTGAAAGGTGAGTCTCCCGTAGTCGAACGCGGAATGGTTCGGTAAGACCACAGAACACTAGGCAACTCCTCGGGCCAACGCCCTTTTGCCTCATCCAGTCGCCTTTTGACCCCTCTGAGGAGGGCTCGATTCGTCACTTCTACTTGCCCGTTGGATTGGGGATGGGCCACCGAAGTCTTTCGATGCTGGATACCCAGATCGGAGAGAAGTTCTTCAAACTTTTTTCCAACAAACTGCGTACCATTATCAGATACGAGTACCATCGGGATACCGAACCGGTAAATAACCGATTCCTTCATGAACTTCACGCAATTGTCTTCGGTGATGTGACGGAGCGGCTTAGCTTCGACCCATTTGGTCAAGTAGTCGATGGCCACAATCACGTATTGGAGCTGACCTTTGGCCTTGGGAAGGGGTCCCAATAAGTCAATTCCCCAAATAGCGAAAGGAATAGGAGAAAGCACCGATGACAACTCCTCGGGAGGTTGGTGGGGAACCGAGCTATTCATCTGACATTTGGGACATTTCTGCACATACCCCTTTGATTCCTGGAACATAGTAGGCCAATAATACCCCTGCCGAACCAGCTTGTAGGCTAATGACTTAGCTCCCATATGGTCCCCGTAAATCCCTTCATGGACCTCCCTAAGCACATAAGATGCTTCGGATGGAACTAGGCATTTCAACAACGGAGACGAGTACGATTTCTTGTACAATTCCCCATCAATTAGGCAGAAGTAAGAGCTTCGGTACTTAATTTTCTTGGCCAATATCTTATCTGTTGGAAGCTTCCCGTCAGCTAGGTAATCAAGATAGGGTGTCACCCAGCAATTAGACCTTTCAATGCACAGAATTTCCTTTCTATTGACACTTGGTTCAGTCAGGACCTCCAGATACACCGATCCTGCAAAATCCTCCACTTGCGTTGTAGCTAATTTTGACAAGGCGTCGGCAGTTGAGTTGCCTTCTCTTTCAATTCCCTTGACATCATAAGATTCAAATCTGAGGAGCATCATCCTTACTTCGGCAACGTAACCGGCCATCCTCGCGCCTCGAGCTTCAAACTCACCCTGGATCTGCTTCACAACCAATTGAGAATCACTGAAAATGATTAAATGATGAACTTCTAAACTTCTTGCTAAACGCAGGCCAGCCAAAACTGCCTCATACTCTGCCTCATTGTTGGTGGCTCGAAACTTAAACCGTATAGCTTGCTGAACCCTGAAACCTTCGGGGCTCAGTAATATAATTCCTGCCCCGCTAGCTTCAGCGTTAGTCGATCCGTCGACGTACATGGTCCAACAAAAAGCAGGGCTCGGCTTCTCCCCTGCTATAAGGGCGACGTCGAAGGTCGGGTCGCCCCCATTTTCAGAGAAAGTACACTCAACTATGAAATCCGAGAGAGCTTGTCCCTTGATGGCAGTCCGAGGATGATATTCCAGATTGTACTGAGTTAATTCAACAGCCCATGCCATCATCCTGCCAGAGGCGTCAGGCCTTCCCAAAACTTTCTTCAGGGGCTGGGTTGTGTAGACAACAATAAGTCGACCTTGAAAATAATGCCGGAGCTTCCGACTGGCTACCACTAAAGCGTACACACACTTCTCCAAATTCGGGTACCTGACCTCTGCATCGCGTAAAACATGACTGACATAGTACACAGGTCTCTGAACACCTCCTTCTTCCCTAACCAAAGCCGTACCAACAGCCGAAGAGCCAACCTAAAGGTAAAGGAACAATGGCTCTCTCGGGATCGGTTTCTGCAATAGAGGGGCTGCCATCAAATACTTTTTGATACCTTGGAACGCATCCTCACACTCCGAATTCCACTGGAAGGTTTTCTCGTTCTTGGGCCCTTTTAATGTGTCGAAGAAGGGAAGACACCTTTCTGCCGATCTGGACATAAACCTTCTCAGAGCTGCAATACAACCAGAGAGTCTTTGAACGTCCTTGAAGCTTTGAGGAGATCGCATGTTTAGAATTGCCCTGATCTTTTCAGGGTTGGCTTCAATCCCCCTCTTACTCACCAAATACCCCAAAAATTTGCCTGAACAAAGACCAAAGGTGCACTTGGCAGGGTTCAGACGCAGGTTGTGACGTCGGACCGTTTCAAAACACTCTTCCAAGTCTCGAAGATGGTCCTGCATCCGGAGGCTCTTAACAATCATATCATCCACATAAACCTCCATGTTCCTCCCTATCTGTTTCCGAAAGACGGTGTTCATCATCCTCTGATAAGTGGCTCCGGCGTTTATCAAGCCAAAGGCCATTCTCCGGTAGGCATAAACGGCCCGATGGGTAATGAATGCCGTCTTCGGGATGTCATCTTTAGCCATATGAATTTGGTGATAGCCTGAAAAAGCATCTAAGAAACTCAACACTGAATTGCCAGAGGTGGCATCAATCAGCTGATCGATATGTGGAAGCGGATAGAAGTCATTGGGACAAGCCTTGTTTAAATCTGTGTAATCGATGCAGACTCTCCACTTTCCATTCTGCTTCCTGACCAGAACCACATTGGCCAACCACTCCGGGTATTCAATCTCTTCAATAACCCCCGCATCCAGAAGTTTCCCTAGTTCGAAGTCTATAATCTTTTGTCGCTCGGGCGCAAATATCCTCCTTTTCTGCCGCACTGGTTTCCTGTCGGGGTCAACAGCCAACCGATGTACCGCTATGGCCTCTGGGATCCCGGGCATGTCTCGGGGGGTCCAAGCAAAAATGTCAGAATAGTCTCGTAGTAGCTGAACCAATTGCGTCTTCATGCCCTTTGGTAGCTCGACACCTATTTTCATTGTTTTGAATTTGTTGCCGGGTATCAACTCAACTTCTTCAACGCTCTCGGCGGGAGTCGCTAGGGGTTCCGTATCCCCCTCTGCATAAGGCTCTACATCGAAAACCATGGCACATTTCTGCCGGCTGACCCCAACAACCGATGCTGTCACGGCATGACGATAACACTTTCTTGCGATATCGATGTCTCCTTTCACCTCTCCCACTCCCTCCGGAGTTGGGAATTTGATCTTGAAATGGGGTATGGACGTAACAGCATTCAGAGCGGTCAGAGTGGTTCGCCCTAAGATTGCATTATAGGAAGAATCCACTTGAACAACGAAAAACCTCACCTGCAGGGTGACATGCCGCGGAGCTGTGCCAAATACCATGGGTAGTTCCAAAGTACCGATCACAGGTACTGCTTCATTTGCAAACCCATACAATGGTGACTCTGTCCCAACTTGCAACTTCACACCCTGAAGATCCATTCTCTGATAAGCATGGTTGTACAACACATCCACTGATGAACCATTGTCGATCATTATCCTCTTCATATCCACCGGTCCAACTTGGGCGGTGATTACCAGAGCTCCCTCATGAGGCTCAATGGCCTCGGTTGGGTAGTCATCATCAGAAAAGGAGATGACCATCCTAGGATAAGGTCGAGGGGTTGACGGGCTCGGGCCTGCCAGCGTTGATATGGAGCCGGAAGAACGGCGCCTCTTGCCCGACCCTGCTGGAGAAGACCCCCCTATTATAACGTCAACTACTCTTCGAGGAGGGTTACTCGGTTCGACCCCCTTATCGGTTCCCGACTTATAATTATCTGTTCCCCCTCCTCGGCCGACCACAAACTGTTTTAATTCCCCCTTCTGAACCCTAGATTCGATCATGTCCATTAGTCCGGTGCAAGCCTCCGTGGTATGCCCGACCCGACGATGATATACACAATAGGGCCCCGATCCATTCGGTCTATGGATCGGCAGCGCTTGCCCCGACCCCTCTTCCTGCCTGATTGCTTCCAAAATTTTGACTCGCTCGACACTCAAGGGAGTATATGCACGGTTCTCCGCCTTTGGTTGGAAGGGTGGTCTTCCCTGATTTGGCAACCCGCCTCTTTGCTTTATCCGATCAAAA
The DNA here is from genome assembly GCA_947179155.2 of Hedera helix. Taxonomy (NCBI): domain Eukaryota; kingdom Viridiplantae; phylum Streptophyta; class Magnoliopsida; order Apiales; family Araliaceae; genus Hedera; species Hedera helix. The sequence continues at coordinate 49,133,953 of OX359274.1, forward strand.
GAGGGGGGTCGGATGTCCCCACCTCGACTTCCACCATAAGCCTTACCCTCTAAACCTCTGTTCTTGGGTATCAAACTATTCATAGCCTCCTCAACCGCTATAAACTTCTCAGCTCTGTCGTATGCATCCAAGAGGTGTTTTGGGGGGTTGAACATTATGTCCTTCATCATCTTCCGGTTTTGTGTGACATCCATACCGGTTGTAAAGAATCCCAAGGCTTGTATCATATTAAGGTCACTGATAGTTCCCACCGCATCCCGAAACCTTTGAACATATTGGCTCAGTGACTCATCTGATTTCTGCTTTATCTGCATCAAAGAAGCCGTCACCTTGCCTCTCCTCTTATTACTACCAAACCGCTCATGGAACCGCACGCTCAACTCCGCCCATGAATGAACACAATTGGGGGGCAGTGACATCATCCACTGCTTGGCTCCCTTCTTAAGCGTTGTCACGAAGATCTAACACATGCCGGCTTCTGAATGATCATAGTACCTCATCACCCTTTCGTATGAACTGGTGTGGTCATAGGGGTCACCAGAGCCATCATACATCTCAAGAGGTGGCAATTTCTTCTTGGGATCGGCCTTCTCCTGATCAATAGCTGTCGAAAAGGGGGATTTCGGATCTAAAGGCATAGTCCCGGACGCTTCGGCTCCAGATCCTGCCATCGGCCTTGCCTCCGCCGCTACCAACCTCTTCTCCAGTTCAGCTATTCTTTCCATAACTGGATCAACCGTAGGGACATATGGGACCATGCGCTGATCCTGTCGACCCGAAACTGTCACTGGGGCGCCCTGTCCCACTTCATAGTCTGGGGTCTTCAGCCTTTCTTGAGAAATCTGACCGAGGGGGGGGGGGGATATGCTCTTTCTGACCCGTCCCTACTTGTGCGGCCGATGTGTCCCAGGGAAACTTGGGATGGGGGCGGACCCCTTATATCTTCCCGACCAACCCGGTCGTGTCTCATATAACCCTGAGACTGGTGTTTGCCCCTTATATCCTCCCGACCATCCCGGTCGTGTCTCATGTAACCCTGAGACTGGTGTTTGCCCCTTATATCTTCCCGACCATCCCGGTCATGTCTCATGTAACCCTGAGACTGGTGTTTGCCCCTTATATCTTCCCGACCATCCCTGTAATATCCCGGATATTTCACAAGATTTTTTTTTTTAAATAAGTTCTTGATGATTAAATAAAGGTTGAGTTTAAAACCTAGATTTAGAGAAGTAAAAGTTATAAAAAAAATGAGTAAACATTTGACCCTAATCTTGGTGTTAGGAATGAAATGTGAGTGAATATAGGTTTTTATATTTTAAAACCTAGAATTGATTATTATGTATACTTAGAGGTATATAAATAATAAGGTAATATAATACCTTTAAAGCTCAATGGATTTAGTTGACTGAAAGAGATTGTGTAAGAAGGTAAAGAGAGATTATGGAATTATAATAAATATAATTCACCAAGGTTAGACATGAATAAAGAAGGTATATGTATACTTACGCGTATGAATGCAAGATAGCAAAGTGGTCAAACAGTCAAGTTTGACTAAACTAAAGCAAAGGAAGTTAAAAACTCAAATTGGAGTTCGGTGTGAAATTTTGAGACACGGACGGTACCGTTGAGTTCAGAACGTCAAATTTAGTAAGAAAAGACATTAACACATTTTTGTGTCGGAGTTGACTTTTTGGTCAAAGTCAACAGTTGACTTTTATTATGAAAAAGTCAACTGTGAGTTCGGATGAGAATTTTGACGAACGGATTCCGGAATTGAGTTCAGAACGTCGAAATTAGCCAGAATAGTCGTAAACACTATTTTGTGACGGGTTGACTTTTTTGGTCAAAGTCAACCGTTTGACTTGTAAATGTGAAAAGTCAAAATTTGAGAGTTTGGAGAAGAATTTTGAGAAACGGACTTCACCGTTGCGACGGGAACATTGAATTTAGTAAGTATGGACTGTAAACACGATATGTGTTTCGATTGACTTTTTGGTCAAAGTTGACCGTTTGACTTTTTAGGATAAAATGTCGAACTTGAAGTTCGGAAGTGAATTTGAAGAAACGGATGTTACCGCGACGACGGGGACGTCGAAATTAGTAGGAATCGACTGTAAGTTTTTAATTTTGACATTTCGGGTCGAAAAATCAAATAACGGGTCAAATAATTAAAAGAGGGACCCAAAAGAGTAATTTATTTAACTAAGGCAAGCTAGGGCTCAACCTATTTTCACTCCCACACGCCTCCTTCAGCTGAAATAGGAAGGGAGAGAGAGAGAAGAAGAAGAAACCATGGAAATACAAAGAAGAAGCTTGGAGAAAAATGAGCTAGGGTGGTCGGATCATCAAGGAGCAAGAATTAAAGTTTAAGCTCTCATATTGGTGAAGCTAGAGAGCCCAGAAAATCGATCATCCATGAAGGTATAAAACTTTTCCAAACTTGAACTTTAATGAAACTTAGGTTTTATGGTTTCTTATATAGCTATGGTATGATAGCTTGGTATTTTGAGTGTTGGATCATGTTTATGTGATGATTTGAGTTATATATGTAGATCTATACAAAGATCAAGTGAAAGAAAACAAGAAATCAAGAAAAAAATGTTTCGCCGGAAAATTTTTATAAGTTGTTTGTTTAACACCGATTTGTGGTTTAATTTCAAAACTAAAACCATATTTAGACTCCTAAGATGTAGTAGATCAGATCTGGGCAAGAAAAGTTAAGAAATCTCGCCGGAAAATTTTCGGATCGCCGGAGAAGATGACCGGAAAAGTCGCCGCCGGCGAACTTTTCCGGCCGAGACGGTTTCTGTATGCTAGACGCAGAATCTGGAAAAAAATTCCTTCTACAAAGTTGTAGAGAATTAAATTTCGTGTGGAATAGACATAAGATTCGTAATTTTCGGATAAACGGGCTAATTACTATGATTTTCGGAAGTTTCAGCACTTTAAAAATTATAAATAAATTAGAGAAAAATTATTTTATTCTGAAAATTATTTTTTCTGTAATGTTGTGATATTATTTTAGAATTTCTGGAAAATTTTGGTGAATTTTTGAAGAGCTTAAATATTTATTATATTTTAAGGCTATTTAAAGTTAATTTAAAAATAGTGAAAATTCATAGAAAATTCTATGAATGTTAGAAAATTATGAAACTTGGTGAAAAATATTATAATAATATAAGATAAATATTGATGATATTTGGAGGATATAAATGTATGTTGTATTATTATTTCTATTTTAAAGCTATTAAATAATAGTTTTATAAATAGAAATAATTATAGAAAATTATCGGATAATATGAAAAATTGGCATAACTTGAGTTCTTCAACTCCGATGACCACAAAATTTAAACTGGAACTTCTTGTTATCCTTTGTGAGATTCTGTCCAAAGATGGTTATTTATTGAAGTATAGAATGAAAGTTATAATATTTACTAGAACTTATTATTTTAAAAGTGAATGGGAATAACTCTTTGTGTGTAACTCAGAAAATTATAAAAATTTTACTGGAGCTATATGTTCATAACAGGAGTTTACTGTGAAAATTTCGTAAGTTTTTGACAGAGGAATAATTTATGATAAATGTAGTCATTTCGGACTATTTTGGCCTATTTAAAAATAGTAAATGAAATTGAAAAATTCCAGAAAAAAATATATGTTCATGAGGATATCATATACTGATGATTCACAGAAAATAAAAAATTTCTGAATGGTTGTGGTATTTTTCATATAAATGTTTAAGTTATGAATAAATGAGAATATTAAGTTAAATGAAGATTAAAAATTAGGTAAATGTGATTTTATTGACAAATGGTCTTTTTATGAGATGTTCAGATTTTACAAGAGTATGTGGGTCATTTGTAATAAAATGTTATGTGTATATCATTTTATGTTTATTAGTGATAAAAGAAATTGTATTGAATAAACAATTAAATAAAATTGTTTATAAGTTTAATAAATGATTAAAATATTATTAAACGATTAATAATATTAGTAAGAGATTAAAATATTATTAAATACGGAATAATATTATAAGATGATGATTAGTGATTAAAATATTATCAAAGAAAGATAATATTACTAATAAGTTAAGGAATTATCTAATGTTTGATTATGTGGCTAAATGTTAGATAATTTATTATAAGAATAGTTGTATTATGAGTTAAGATATGATTTGCTGATGGAAAGATCAATCTTATAAATGATAGGTTTTTCATAAGAGATTAAATTAGATTGTGTAGCAGTAATCGACGGACAAGGCAAGTTTCCTATCTTCAAACTTTATTTTGTGCAAGTTTCCTAAACCCTACTCAATTTATATTCGAGCAGGATATATTATTTTATTGTTCAAGTTCCTAACTCAATCTCAAGTTATTATGTTTCAAGCATGTTATGGTTTAATTCTGTATAATTATTCCACCTCCGTAAATTATTGATTCGCACATAGTGCATGTTGCATGTGTTCATCAGGTATGAAAGGCTGATCACCTTCATTACCATAAGGTTCAGTTAAATTGTTCATGGCCATTATTGACACTCAACATTAATTGATTCAGTCATTTAATTATTGAAATTATGATTCGTACTCGTTCACAGTTATTATATTGTTGAAAATCCAAAAGCTTATTCTTTCTTTCAATCATGATATATCTTTATTGTACTTAAACTTGCTGAGCAAATTCATTGCTCACTCTTGCTATATCATGATAACCAATTTCAGATTAATAAGAATGTTCGAGGAGAGCCGGAGACAGAAGCAAAAGACAAGATTATAGTGTTATGCATGATAACTAATTTGTTATATGATGTAAGTTATTTGTGTAAGCCTTTTATGAATCTAAAGGTATATATGTAAGTTAAGGTTAGAAACCTTGGGAAATGTTGTAGAATAAACAATTTATGTTTATATATTCCGCATTAGTTATAGAACATGTATGGAGATGATGTATCGTGACGTATCAACTCTAGGGTTCAAGGTACCCGGATTTGGGGTCGTTACAAGTTGGTATCAGAGCTGATAGGTTATAGTTCTTAGGTAGCAGTACCTTAGGCTATAATCATGGAAAGATAATGTAAACAGTGAAAGGATAAACTCAGATAGAGTTTAGAAATGAACATATACAGTTCATAAAGGAGGAAATAAATCTATATATATACATAGATATATGAAAAGATTCAAAGAAGGATCTTCAAATAGTGTAATCCAAATAAATGGAATAAGAATCTGGGAACACTTGATTCAAGAATTTAAAAAGAGAAGGATCGTATAGTAAAATGATCAGAGAGGAATGATAAGATGATAGAATTAAACGATCCTAGAATAAAGGAGAAATTGTACAGTGAAATCAATTGTGATATAAGATCACCGTGATCATAGTAAAATCATGGAATGACAGATGGTCTGTTAAATGATTAAGAGAATTTATAAATAGCATGATGCTATAAGATGAAGGATACTATGAAATAGTAATAAGTGAACTTTTGAAGTGTTGAGTGTGATAAGTTATGAATCGAGAAAATTCATATCAAGTTAAGAGAAGTTAAAGGTTTGTGGGTTTTTTATTGAGGACTCATGCTAGTGGTCGAGTTGACCAATTTCTTGTATGGGCAGGAGATTGTGTTTGGTTTGACGACCACTTAGCTTCCTATAGTGATAATCGATTGAAACCTAGTGTCGCGCTATTCGTTATATGTATGTTGAGAAGGTGATTCTTTTCTCATGTGTATAACGGATAGATAGAGGATGTTAAGATAAGTTCGTGTTCTGAGAATCGACACGTATGGTAAGTTTGTGACTCATTATCGCATTATCGTATGGTGGAACCCCTCAGCGAATGGGCGACTTTGGCCTGACTAGGACAAGCTCCTCGAACCATATGATTGTGGTAAGTTCCTGAGCCCAAATACGTGGTAAGTTTGATGAACAGCGAGTGTGGGTAGAGTTAAGTAGCAAGATTAAGGTTATAATAGAGATAGTTATTAAGCTGGAAAAGATGAGGAGTAAAATTGGTGATTAATTGAGGTTTTAGGATATTCCAAATCTTCTAGCTATGCTAGACTTTGAAATTCTTAAAATCGTGCTAAATTCGCACTTTTGTGCTTTTGAAAATATCAAAATATGTTTTAATAATCATTAATGCACTTAGTGCAGAGATGATAAACGATGGAGTCATCAATACAGAGTAACCTAGTGGTTGATGTTGCCTTAAGCCCACTATGGTATGATGTAATATGACAAAGTCATAAAATGATTTTCAGTATTTTGGAAACGTTTAAAGAAGAGTCTATGCTAATTGTTTCGGCTGGACAAATTGATTTGAAAATATCAAAATGTATTTATAAAATCATCACGTGCCATTAAAGCTATGGTGCAGAGATGAAAAAGACGGAATATTCAACGCATTGTTGTAACGGTGCGGTAGTATGAAGTCCTAACAAAATGAATTTCGGTTATCTTAACCAATCTAAAAAGATTTTCAGTTCGTAATATACGAACAGTTCAATGATGTGAGTCTACGTCATTTATTTTGACTGGACATTTTTGGTCAGAAATGACTCGAGTTTTATTATCCAATCCAAATTATGTGGAGCGGAATTTTGTAGTAAGTCTGAGGTGAACAACCCTATAATGGGGGATATGTCAGAGCCATGAATAAAGAACCCGCGAGGGGGCGCCCAAGAGAGGTGGCATGCTGATATAACAAAATAAGGGCTGGTAAATCCATAGAGTTCAACCCTGAGTGAAGTCGTTGTGCACAGCGCTAGCGTACGATAGGCTGATCACCTAGCGTACAAAACAGTGTGGAATGTTTTCAGTCTTTATGATTGATAAACCTTCTCGCAGATGTTCACGGTCTTTATGACCCCTCAGCATAGTATGAAAGTTTTAATGAATATTTTAATTTTCAATTTATCCTTTTGTAAGGTGTTCCAATGTTCTGGACATCGAATGGATAAATGAGTTATTTGAATGGGGTTATTTTTACTTCTTGATTATTCAAATTCATTCACAGTTATTGATAAATTGTGAAGACTCCTGAGAGATGTTCCAATGTTCTGGACATCGAATGGGTAAAGGGGTAAGTATACTGTAATTTCGAGGACGAAATTCTTAGAAGAAGGGGTGAATGTAATACCCCGGATATTTACAAGGTTTGTAGAATAAATCAAATATGATTAATTAAAGGTTACGATAAAACCTAGTTTTGGTGAATAAAATAAATAGAAATATATATGCTGTAAATTTCGAGGACGAAATTCTTATAAGGAGAGGTGAATGTAATATCCCGGATATTTCACAAGATTTTTTTTTTTAAATAAGTTCTTGATGATTAAATAAAGGTTGAGTTTAAAACCTAGATTTAGAGAAGTAAAAGTTATAAAAAAAATGAGTAAACATTTGACCCTAATCTTGGTGTTAGGAATGAAATGTGAGTGAATATAGGTTTTTATATTTTAAAACCTAGAATTGATTATTATGTATACTTAGAGGTATATAAATAATAAGGTAATATAATACCTTTAAAGCTCAATGGATTTAGTTGACTGAAAGAGATTGTGTAAGAAGGTAAAGAGAGATTATGGAATTATAATAAATATAATTCACCAAGGTTAGACATGAATAAAGAAGGTATATGTATACTTACGCGTATGAATGCATGTAAGACCCCGAATTTTATGAAATATAAAATTTAATTTTTCTTCATATATATTTTTTTCTGAAACAGTAAGTGGTTAAATTAACAAAATTGAAAGTTAAGGATGTTATGTGCAAATTTTATTTTGTCGGACAATATTCGCTTTGTCGGGGAATATTCGTTTGGTCGGGGAATATTCGTGCCGTACGACGGCGCCGAAATAATAAATTATTGGTGGACCCCACAACGGAATATTTGTCGGATATAGAAAACGACAGAAGTAACCTTTTTAAATAAAAATAGTCAACGGAACTGTTAAAATACCGGTGATAAAAGAATAGTAGCATACGGTAGTTTATGGTATTTTCTGTAGCACACGGTACTCTACAGTAACACACGGTATTGCATAGTGTCTCATATTATTGGTCTGATAATTGACACCGTAACTGTTACGCATCATTTCATCGATAATTGTCACTGCATAATATTTTATATTATCAATTCAATAATTGTTGTTACACAGTATTTTGCATTATTGATTTAATAATTGTCATTACACTGTATTTTATATCATTGAGTCAATATTGTTGTTGCACTGTTTTTAAAATTATTGAACCTAATAATTGTCACAGTAACATATGCACAGTAATTCACGTTATTGAATCAATAATTGTCATGACACAGTAACGTATTTTTCTTTTACATACTTTCTGTATTATTGTTATCTCTATTACGGTATTATTTAAACAGTTGTATTTCATTAATTAATTGACTTGATATCTAAGAGCTAACTATACTGTATTTATAACAATTAGTCATAATAATTGAATTGATAAAGTTATTTCTTTATAATATAAAGTTAGGTGATTATTAGGTGATATGAAATGAATGGTGTAGATTAAAGTGTGAAATATTGTTGAATAATTGAATTGATTTGTTTATAATATAAAGTTAGGTGATTATTAGGTGATATGAAAGGAATGGTGTAGATTAAAGTGTGAATTATTGTTGAATAATTGAATTGATTTGTTTATAATATAAAGTTAGGTGATTATTAGGTGATATGAAATGAATGGTGTAGGTTAAAGTGTGAATTATTGTTGAATAATTGAATTGATTTGTTTATAATATAAAGTTAGGTGATTATTAGGTGATATGAAATGAATGGTGTAGATTAAAGATAATATAATATTTGAAATGGATGGTGTAGATTAAAAGATGATCTTTAAATGAATGGTTTAGATTAAATGAATGATAAGATTTTTGGCTATAAATAGAAGCCTTAACTTAAGGATTTTTCATAAACTTCCTTACTTGTTCTTTCTTTCTCTCTCTAAATACTTTTTGTGTAAGTTCTCTCTAAGTGTTCTTAAGTCATTCCTAGTTTTGAAATCTTTTGCATTCTTCTTTGAATTCCCGAGTAGAATTTTCTTATGTACAGCAACTCTTTCGAAAAATTGTAGTAAATTCATTATTTGTCAGAATTTAATGAATTAAAAGTCTGTCTCTTCAGTTTTTCGTCCTCTACAACTTTGAAGAAGGAAGAAAAGTCATCTGAAATCATCTTCATGTCTTAAAATACTAAAAACCGTAACCTATTCTGATTTTCGTCACTATTTTCAGTCTTAGTTTTGAAAATTCATAACTCATTCATATTAACTCCGAATTGAGTGATTCTTGAGTCTATGCCGTCTATCTTTCCGAGAGTAACATTATTTTAAAAGCATAAAGAGATTTTAAAAACTCTAGAAGACTCAAAAGTCAGATTCCTTACTGCTACAAACAAGGAAGGATTTGTTCGGCTATAAACTTGTTTCACAATATCAAGGTAAAGAATGTCATCTTCTTTCATCTTCTATTATTAAAACTTACTACGGTAAGGGATACCATCTTTTGTCATCTTCCATTATTCAAACGTACTATGGTAAGGGATTATCATTATTTGATCCTCGATAATAATATTGTTTCTTCCTTACTCATAAGACGTGCCTTTTATTTCCATGTATTAAATTGTGGGAATAACCTTACGGAGCGGATTGCCGCCTGTTGGTGAATAACCTTTCGTATTCATTCATTATTAATCTCTGAGAATAACCTTACGGAGCGGATTGCCGCCTGTTTGGTGAATAACTCTTTGTACTCAAATTCTATTAAATTGTGGGAATAACCTTACGGAGCGGATTGCCGCCTGTTGGTGAATAACCTTTCGTATTCATTCATTATTAATCTCTGAGAATAACCTTACGGAGCGGATTGCCGCCTGTTTGGTGAATAACTCTTTGTACTCAAATTCTATTAAATTGTGGGAATAACCTTACGGAGCGGATTGCCGCCTGTTGGTGAATAACCCTTGTATTAATTTCCTTCACCTTTTGTTAATCAAACCTGCTACGGTAAGGGATATTATTTTCTTTCATACTCCTAAATCGAAATTTATTATGGAACTATTGCTTCTATAATTCCTGAAAATATTATATGTTCCATAATAGTTGAACTTCATTATTTCAACTGAACCTTCCTATTTACGTGAACATTTCTATTGAATTGTAACCGTTATTCTGAACTGTGGATTTTGAATTTCACTCCACATCATGTTGACAATTTGTACATTATTTGAATCTGTACAAAGTAAACTTCCGATACTTATTGTTATCCTATTTCTTCTGTTCATCATTTATATCATTCTAATCATCCAAAAATCAAGCTGTTGTGAATATCTGTGGCCGGGGGCACAGATGTGATATATTTGTTGAACAGATGATAGGTTAAAGGCGATATAATAGGTTAAAGGCGATACATCTGTTCGGTGTCTTTTATGGCACGTGGTGAATGTTCTCTTTGGCCCGTAGTGCAAAGATGAACTGTTGTTTGGTATGATTATGACCAAAGGCTGAATCTGGTATAATCATGACCGTTGGTGTTATATTGAATGTCTTTGGCCCGTAGTGCAAAGATGAACTGTTGATCTGCATGATTATGATCAGGAACTGTGAATTTGTATTATCTTGACTAATGATATTTCAGATGATAAAAGTTGATGATGTTTTTCCTAAAAAGAGAACCGAGTGGACATTATAGTCTGCATTATTCTTCTAATAGATTACTCATTCCGCTGCTATTATTGATCTGAACGTTGTTTAAGAATTTAACTGCAGTTTTTGATATAAACCTTGTAGTCTATTGTATTCTATCAAGAACTCAGCTGTTGAAGACTAATGATAATTTATTCGTCATTATCTTAGTCATGATATTCTTTACTGGGCTATTTGAGCTCACCCTTTCTTTTGTTCCATTGTTTTTCAACAGGAGATGAAAACATAACAGGGTCTAGCCGGGGAATGGAGTGAGGGTCCGAGGAATAGTTATCATAGTCTTCACGTTTTGTAAAATAGTGTGGCAATAATAGTGAAGACTTAGTTGTGTATTATTATACACTGTATTGTTGTACGTTGTGCTTTGTTGTAATAATTTTGTTGTAGTCTTTTGACGACTCAAGTTTGGGCTGTGTGGGCCCAGATTTGGGGGCGTCACAGTTGGCATCAGAGCTTAGGGATATGGTCTTTAATGGAGATCTGGGGTTAGAACTAGGAGGGGAGAGACGAATAGAATCAATCACTAGTGTGTCCTACCTAAATTAGATTTTTTTTTTTTATCTAATGAATCGATTTGAATGTAGGAACATGAAGTGATGAGTCAGTTTATTTGAACTAACAATTATTTTGTGACCACAGTTTAGTATGGCATCTGAAAATCAGGAGGATAACTATGAAATGCCCGGTACGTCAATTTCGGGGACGAAATTTCATAAGGAGGGGAGGTTGTAAGACCCCGAATTTTATGAAATATAAAATTTAATTTTTCTTCATATATATTTTTTTCTGAAACAGTAAGTGGTTAAATTAACAAAATTGAAAGTTAAGGATGTTATGTGCAAATTTTATTTTGTCGGACAATATTCGCTTTGTCGGGGAATATTCGTTTGGTCGGGGAATATTCGTGCCGTACGACGGCGCCGAAATAATAAATTATTGGTGGACCCCACAACGGAATATTTGTCGGATATAGAAAACGACAGAAGTAACCTTTTTAAATAAAAATAGTCAACGGAACTGTTAAAATACCGGTGATAAAAGAATAGTAGCATACGGTAGTTTATGGTATTTTCTGTAGCACACGGTACTCTACAGTAACACACGGTATTGCATAGTGTCTCATATTATTGGTCTGATAATTGACACCGTAACTGTTACGCATCATTTCATCGATAATTGTCACTGCATAATATTTTATATTATCAATTCAATAATTGTTGTTACACAGTATTTTGCATTATTGATTTAATAATTGTCATTACACTGTATTTTATATCATTGAGTCAATATTGTTGCTGCACTGTTTTTAAAATTATTGAACCTAATAATTGTCACAGTAACATATGCACAGTAATTCACGTTATTGAATCAATAATTGTCATGACACAGTAACGTATTTTTCTTTTACATACTTTCTGTATTATTGTTATCTCTATTACGGTATTATTTAAACAGTTGTATTTCATTAATTAATTGACTTGATATCTAAGAGCTAACTATACTGTATTTATAACAATTAGTCATAATAATTGAATTGATAAAGTTATTTCTTTATAATATAAAGTTAGGTGATTATTAGGTGATATGAAATGAATGGTGTAGATTAAAGTGTGAAATATTGTTGAATAATTGAATTGATTTGTTTATAATATAAAGTTAGGTGATTATTAGGTGATATGAAAGGAATGGTGTAGATTAAAGTGTGAATTATTGTTGAATAATTGAATTGATTTGTTTATAATATAAAGTTAGGTGATTATTAGGTGATATGAAATGAATGGTGTAGGTTAAAGTGTGAATTATTGTTGAATAATTGAATTGATTTGTTTATAATATAAAGTTAGGTGATTATTAGGTGATATGAAATGAATGGTGTAGATTAAAGATAATATAATATTTGAAATGGATGGTGTAGATTAAAAGATGATCTTTAAATGAATGGTTTAGATTAAATGAATGATAAGATTTTTGGCTATAAATAGAAGCCTTAACTTAAGGATTTTTCATAAACTTCCTTACTTGTTCTTTCTTTCTCTCTCTAAATACTTTTTGTGTAAGTTCTCTCTAAGTGTTCTTAAGTCATTCCTAGTTTTGAAATCTTTTGCATTCTTCTTTGAATTCCCGAGTAGAATTTTCTTATGTACAGCAACTCTTTCGAAAAATTGTAGTAAATTCATTATTTGTCAGAATTTAATGAATTAAAAGTCTGTCTCTTCAGTTTTTCGTCCTCTACAACTTTGAAGAAGGAAGAAAAGTCATCTGAAATCATCTTCATGTCTTAAAATACTAAAAACCGTAACCTATTCTGATTTTCGTCACTATTTTCAGTCTTAGTTTTGAAAATTCATAACTCATTCATATTAACTCCGAATTGAGTGATTCTTGAGTCTATGCCGTCTATCTTTCCGAGAGTAACATTATTTTAAAAGCATAAAGAGATTTTAAAAACTCTAGAAGACTCAAAAGTCAGATTCCTTACTGCTACAAACAAGGAAGGATTTGTTCGGCTATAAACTTGTTTCACAATATCAAGGTAAAGAATGTCATCTTCTTTCATCTTCTATTATTAAAACTTACTACGGTAAGGGATACCATCTTTTGTCATCTTCCATTATTCAAACGTACTATGGTAATGGATTATCATTATTTTATCCTCGATAATAATATTGTTTCTTCCTTACTCATAAGACGTGCCTTTTATTTCCATGTATTAAATTGTGGGAATAACCTTACGGAGCGGATTGCCGCCTGTTGGTGAATAACCTTTCGTATTCATTCATTATTAATCTCTGAGAATAACCTTACGGAGCGGATTGCCGCCTGTTTGGTGAATAACTCTTTGTACTCAAATTCTATTAAATTGTGGGAATAACCTTACGGAGCGGATTGCCGCCTGTTGGTGAATAACCTTTCGTATTCATTCATTATTAATCTCTGAGAATAACCTTACGGAGCGGATTGCCGCCTGTTTGGTGAATAACTCTTTGTACTCAAATTCTATTAAATTGTGGGAATAACCTTACGGAGCGGATTGCCGCCTGTTGGTGAATAACCCTTGTATTAATTTCCTTCACCTTTTGTTAATCAAACCTGCTACGGTAAGGGATATTATTTTCTTTCATACTCCTAAATCGAAATTTATTATGGAACTATTGCTTCTATAATTCCTGAAAATATTATATGTTCCATAATAGTTGAACTTCATTATTTCAACTGAACCTTCCTATTTACGTGAACATTTCTATTGAATTGTAACCGTTATTCTGAACTGTGGATTTTGAATTTCACTCCACATCATGTTGACAATTTGTACATTATTTGAATCTGTACAAAGTAAACTTCCGATACTTATTGTTATCCTATTTCTTCTGTTCATCATTTATATCATTCTAATCATCCAAAAATCAAGCTGTTGTGAATATCTGTGGCCGGGGGCACAGATGTGATATATTTGTTGAACAGATGATAGGTTAAAGGCGATATAATAGGTTAAAGGCGATACATCTGTTCGGTGTCTTTTATGGCACGTGGTGAATGTTCTCTTTGGCCCGTAGTGCAAAGATGAACTGTTGTTTGGTATGATTATGACCAAAGGCTGAATCTGGTATAATCATGACCGTTGGTGTTATATTGAATGTCTTTGGCCCGTAGTGCAAAGATGAACTGTTGATCTGCATGATTATGATCAGGAACTGTGAATTTGTATTATCTTGACTAATGATATTTCAGATGATAAAAGTTGATGATGTTTTTCCTAAAAAGAGAACCGAGTGGACATTATAGTCTGCATTATTCTTCTAATAGATTACTCATTCCGCTGCTATTATTGATCTGAACGTTGTTTAAGAATTTAACTGCAGTTTTTGATATAAACCTTGTAGTCTATTGTATTCTATCAAGAACTCAACTGTTGAAGACTAATGATAATTTATTCGTCATTATCTTAGTCATGATATTCTTTACTGGGCTATTTGAGCTCACCCTTTCTTTTGTTCCATTGTTTTTCAACAGGAGATGAAAACATAACAGGGTCTAGCCGGGGAATGGAGTGAGGGTCCGAGGAATAGTTATCATAGTCTTCACGTTTTGTAAAATAGTGTGGCAATAATAGTGAAGACTTAGTTGTGTATTATTATACACTGTATTGTTGTACGTTGTGCTTTGTTGTAATAATTTTGTTGTAGTCTTTTGACGACTCAAGTTTGGGCTGTGTGGGCCCAGATTTGGGGGCGTCACAGTTGGCATCAGAGCTTAGGGATATGGTCTTTAATGGAGATCTGGGGTTAGAACTAGGAGGGGAGAGACGAATAGAATCAATCACTAGTGTGTCCTACCTAAATTAGATTTTTTTTTTTTATCTAATGAATCGATTTGAATGTAGGAACATGAAGTGATGAGTCAGTTTATTTGAACTAACAATTATTTTGTGACCACAGTTTAGTATGGCATCTGAAAATCAGGAGGATAACTATGAAATGCCCGGTACGTCAATTTCGGGGACGAAATTTCATAAGGAGGGGAGGTTGTAAGACCCCGAATTTTATGAAATATAAAATTTAATTTTTCTTCATATATATTTTTTTCTGAAACAGTAAGTGGTTAAATTAACAAAATTGAAAGTTAAGGATGTTATGTGCAAATTTTATTTTGTCGGACAATATTCGCTTTGTCGGGGAATATTCGTTTGGTCGGGGAATATTCGTGCCGTACGACGGCGCCGAAATAATAAATTATTGGTGGACCCCACAACGGAATATTTGTCGGATATAGAAAACGACAGAAGTAACCTTTTTAAATAAAAATAGTCAACGGAACTGTTAAAATACCGGTGATAAAAGAATAGTAGCATACGGTAGTTTATGGTATTTTCTGTAGCACACGGTACTCTACAGTAACACACGGTATTGCATAGTGTCTCATATTATTGGTCTGATAATTGACACCGTAACTGTTACGCATCATTTCATCGATAATTGTCACTGCATAATATTTTATATTATCAATTCAATAATTGTTGTTACACAGTATTTTGCATTATTGATTTAATAATTGTCATTACACTGTATTTTATATCATTGAGTCAATATTGTTGCTGCACTGTTTTTAAAATTATTGAACCTAATAATTGTCACAGTAACATATGCACAGTAATTCACGTTATTGAATCAATAATTGTCATGACACAGTAACGTATTTTTCTTTTACATACTTTCTGTATTATTGTTATCTCTATTACGGTATTATTTAAACAGTTGTATTTCATTAATTAATTGACTTGATATCTAAGAGCTAACTATACTGTATTTATAACAATTAGTCATAATAATTGAATTGATAAAGTTATTTCTTTATAATATAAAGTTAGGTGATTATTAGGTGATATGAAATGAATGGTGTAGATTAAAGTGTGAAATATTGTTGAATAATTGAATTGATTTGTTTATAATATAAAGTTAGGTGATTATTAGGTGATATGAAAGGAATGGTGTAGATTAAAGTGTGAATTATTGTTGAATAATTGAATTGATTTGTTTATAATATAAAGTTAGGTGATTATTAGGTGATATGAAATGAATGGTGTAGGTTAAAGTGTGAATTATTGTTGAATAATTGAATTGATTTGTTTATAATATAAAGTTAGGTGATTATTAGGTGATATGAAATGAATGGTGTAGATTAAAGATAATATAATATTTGAAATGGATGGTGTAGATTAAAAGATGATCTTTAAATGAATGGTTTAGATTAAATGAATGATAAGATTTTTGGCTATAAATAGAAGCCTTAACTTAAGGATTTTTCATAAACTTCCTTACTTGTTCTTTCTTTCTCTCTCTAAATACTTTTTGTGTAAGTTCTCTCTAAGTGTTCTTAAGTCATTCCTAGTTTTGAAATCTTTTGCATTCTTCTTTGAATTCCCGAGTAGAATTTTCTTATGTACAGCAACTCTTTCGAAAAATTGTAGTAAATTCATTATTTGTCAGAATTTAATGAATTAAAAGTCTGTCTCTTCAGTTTTTCGTCCTCTACAACTTTGAAGAAGGAAGAAAAGTCATCTGAAATCATCTTCATGTCTTAAAATACTAAAAACCGTAACCTATTCTGATTTTCGTCACTATTTTCAGTCTTAGTTTTGAAAATTCATAACTCATTCATATTAACTCCGAATTGAGTGATTCTTGAGTCTATGCCGTCTATCTTTCCGAGAGTAACATTATTTTAAAAGCATAAAGAGATTTTAAAAACTCTAGAAGACTCAAAAGTCAGATTCCTTACTGCTACAAACAAGGAAGGATTTGTTCGGCTATAAACTTGTTTCACAATATCAAGGTAAAGAATGTCATCTTCTTTCATCTTCTATTATTAAAACTTACTACGGTAAGGGATACCATCTTTTGTCATCTTCCATTATTCAAACGTACTATGGTAAGGGATTATCATTATTTGATCCTCGATAATAATATTGTTTCTTCCTTACTCATAAGACGTGCCTTTTATTTCCATGTATTAAATTGTGGGAATAACCTTACGGAGCGGATTGCCGCCTGTTGGTGAATAACCTTTCGTATTCATTCATTATTAATCTCTGAGAATAACCTTACGGAGCGGATTGCCGCCTGTTTGGTGAATAACTCTTTGTACTCAAATTCTATTAAATTGTGGGAATAACCTTACGGAGCGGATTGCCGCCTGTTGGTGAATAACCTTTCGTATTCATTCATTATTAATCTCTGAGAATAACCTTACGGAGCGGATTGCCGCCTGTTTGGTGAATAACTCTTTGTACTCAAATTCTATTAAATTGTGGGAATAACCTTACGGAGCGGATTGCCGCCTGTTGGTGAATAACCCTTGTATTAATTTCCTTCACCTTTTGTTAATCAAACCTGCTACGGTAAGGGATATTATTTTCTTTCATACTCCTAAATCGAAATTTATTATGGAACTATTGCTTCTATAATTCCTGAAAATATTATATGTTCCATAATAGTTGAACTTCATTATTTCAACTGAACCTTCCTATTTACGTGAACATTTCTATTGAATTGTAACCGTTATTCTGAACTGTGGATTTTGAATTTCACTCCACATCATGTTGACAATTTGGACATTATTTGAATCTGTACAAAGTAAACTTCCGATACTTATTGTTATCCTATTTCTTCTGTTCATCATTTATATCATTCTAATCATCCAAAAATCAAGCTGTTGTGAATATCTGTGGCCGGGGGCACAGATGTGATATATTTGTTGAACAGATGATAGGTTAAAGGCGATATAATAGGTTAAAGGCGATACATCTGTTCGGTGTCTTTTATGGCACGTGGTGAATGTTCTCTTTGGCCCGTAGTGCAAAGATGAACTGTTGTTTGGTATGATTATGACCAAAGGCTGAATCTGGTATAATCATGACCGTTGGTGTTATATTGAATGTCTTTGGCCCGTAGTGCAAAGATGAACTGTTGATCTGCATGATTATGATCAGGAACTGTGAATTTGTATTATCTTGACTAATGATATTTCAGATGATAAAAGTTGATGATGTTTTTCCTAAAAAGAGAACCGAGTGGACATTATAGTCTGCATTATTCTTCTAATAGATTACTCATTCCGCTGCTATTATTGATCTGAACGTTGTTTAAGAATTTAACTGCAGTTTTTGATATAAACCTTGTAGTCTATTGTATTCTATCAAGAACTCAGCTGTTGAAGACTAATGATAATTTATTCGTCATTATCTTAGTCATGATATTCTTTACTGGGCTATTTGAGCTCACCCTTTCTTTTGTTCCATTGTTTTTCAACAGGAGATGAAAACATAACAGGGTCTAGCCGGGGAATGGAGTGAGGGTCCGAGGAATAGTTATCATAGTCTTCACGTTTTGTAAAATAGTGTGGCAATAATAGTGAAGACTTAGTTGTGTATTATTATACACTGTATTGTTGTACGTTGTGCTTTGTTGTAATAATTTTGTTGTAGTATTTGACGACTCAAGTTTGGGCTGTGTGGGCTCAGATTTGGGGGCGTCACAATGCAAGATAGCAAAGTGGTCAAACAGTCAAGTTTGACTAAACTAAAGCAAAGGAAGTTAAAAACTCAAATTGGAGTTCGGTGTGAAATTTTGAGACACGGACGGTACCGTTGAGTTCAGAACGTCAAATTTAGTAAGAAAAGACATTAACACATTTTTGTGTCGGAGTTGACTTTTTGGTCAAAGTCAACAGTTGACTTTTATTATGAAAAAGTCAACTGTGAGTTCGGATGAGAATTTTGACGAACGGATTCCGGAATTGAGTTCAGAACGTCGAAATTAGCCAGAATAGTCGTAAACACTATTTTGTGACGGGTTGACTTTTTTGGTCAAAGTCAACCGTTTGACTTGTAAATGTGAAAAGTCAAAATTTGAGAGTTTGGAGAAGAATTTTGAGAAACGGACTTCACCGTTGCGACGGGAACATTGAATTTAGTAAGTATGGACTGTAAACACGATATGTGTTTCGATTGACTTTTTGGTCAAAGTTGACCGTTTGACTTTTTAGGATAAAATGTCGAACTTGAAGTTCGGAAGTGAATTTGAAGAAACGGATGTTACCGCGACGACGGGGACGTCGAAATTAGTAGGAATCGACTGTAAGTTTTTAATTTTGACATTTCGGGTCGAAAAATCAAATAACGGGTCAAATAATTAAAAGAGGGACCCAAAAGAGTAATTTATTTAACTAAGGCAAGCTAGGGCTCAACCTATTTTCACTCCCACACGCCTCCTTCAGCTGAAATAGGAAGGGAGAGAGAGAGAAGAAGAAGAAACCATGGAAATACAAAGAAGAAGCTTGGAGAAAAATGAGCTAGGGTGGTCGGATCATCAAGGAGCAAGAATTAAAGTTTAAGCTCTCATCTTGGTGAAGCTAGAGAGCCCAGAAAATCGATCATCCATGAAGGTATAAAACTTTTCCAAACTTGAACTTTAATGAAACTTAGGTTTTATGGTTTCTTATATAGCTATGGTATGATAGCTTGGTATTTTGAGTGTTGGATCATGTTTATGTGATGATTTGAGTTATATATGTAGATCTATACAAAGATCAAGTGAAAGAAAACAAGAAATCAAGAAAAAAATGTTTCGCCGGAAAATTTTTATAAGTTGTTTGTTTAACACCGATTTGTGGTTTAATTTCAAAACTAAAACCATATTTAGACTCCTAAGATGTAGTAGATCAGATCTGGGCAAGAAAAGTTAAGAAATCTCGCCGGAAAATTTTCGGATCGCCGGAGAAGATGACCGGAAAAGTCGCCGCCGGCGAACTTTTCCGGGCGAGACGGTTTCTGTATGCTAGACGCAGAATCTGGAAAAAAATTCCTTCTACAAAGTTGTAGAGAATTAAATTTCGTGTGGAATAGACATAAGATTCGTAATTTTCGGATAAACGGGCTAATTACTATGATTTTCGGAAGTTTCAGCACTTTAAAAATTATAAATAAATTAGAGAAAAATTATTTTATTCTGAAAATTATTTTTTCTGTAATGTTGTGATATTATTTTAGAATTTCTGGAAAATTTTGGTGAATTTTTGAAGAGCTTAAATATTTATTATATTTTAAGGCTATTTAAAGTTAATTTAAAAATAGTGAAAATTCATAGAAAATTCTATGAATGTTAGAAAATTATGAAACTTGGTGAAAAATCTTATAATAATATAAGATAAATATTGATGATATTTGGAGGATATAAATGTATGTTGTATTATTATTTCTATTTTAAAGCTATTAAATAATAGTTTTATAAATAGAAATAATTATAGAAAATTATCGGATAATATGAAAAATTGGCATAACTTGAGTTCTTCAACTCCGATGACCACAAAATTTAAACTGGAACTTCTTGTTATCCTTTGTGAGATTCTGTCCAAAGATGGTTATTTATTGAAGTATAGAATGAAAGTTATAATATTTACTAGAACTTATTATTTTAAAAGTGAATGGGAATAACTCTTTGTGTGTAACTCAGAAAATTATAAAAATTTTACTGGAGCTATATGTTCATAACAGGAGTTTACTGTGAAAATTTCGTAAGTTTTTGACAGAGGAATAATTTATGATAAATGTAGTCATTTCGGACTATTTTGGCCTATTTAAAAATAGTAAATGAAATTGAAAAATTCCAGAAAAAAATATATGTTCATGAGGATATCATATACTGATGATTCACAGAAAATAAAAAATTTCTGAATGGTTGTGGTATTTTTCATATAAATGTTTAAGTTATGAATAAATGAGAATATTAAGTTAAATGAAGATTAAAAATTAGGTAAATGTGATTTTATTGACAAATGGTCTTTTTATGAGATGTTCAGATTTTACAAGAGTATGTGGGTCATTTGTAATAAAATGTTATGTGTATATCATTTTATGTTTATTAGTGATAAAAGAAATTGTATTGAATAAACAATTAAATAAAATTGTTTATAAGTTTAATAAATGATTAAAATATTATTAAACGATTAATAATATTAGTAAGAGATTAAAATATTATTAAATACGGAATAATATTATAAGATGATGATTAGTGATTAAAATATTATCAAAGAAAGATAATATTACTAATAAGTTAAGGAATTATCTAATGTTTGATTATGTGGCTAAATGTTAGATAATTTATTATAAGAATAGTTGTATTATGAGTTAAGATATGATTTGCTGATGGAAAGATCAATCTTATAAATGATAGGTTTTTCATAAGAGATTAAATTAGATTGTGTAGCAGTAATCGACGGACAAGGCAAGTTTCCTATCTTCAAACTTTATTTTGTGCAAGTTTCCTAAACCCTACTCAATTTATATTCGAGCAGGATATATTATTTTATTGTTCAAGTTCCTAACTCAATCTCAAGTTATTATGTTTCAAGCATGTTATGGTTTAATTCTGTATAATTATTCCACATCCGTAAATTATTGATTCGCACATAGTGCATGTTGCATGTGTTCATCAGGTATGAAAGGCTGATCACCTTCATTACCATAAGGTTCAGTTAAATTGTTCATGGCCATTATTGACACTCAACATTAATTGATTCAGTCATTTAATTATTGAAATTATGATTCGTACTCGTTCACAGTTATTATATTGTTGAAAATCCAAAAGCTTATTCTTTCTTTCAATCATGATATATCTTTATTGTACTTAAACTTGCTGAGCAAATTCATTGCTCACTCTTGCTATATCATGATAACCAATTTCAGATTAATAAGAATGTTCGAGGAGAGCCGGAGACAGAAGCAAAAGACAAGATTATAGTGTTATGCATGATAACTAATTTGTTATATGATGTAAGTTATTTGTGTAAGCCTTTTATGAATCTAAAGGTATATATGTAAGTTAAGGTTAGAAACCTTGGGAAATGTTGTAGAATAAACAATTTATGTTTATATATTCCGCATTAGTTATAGAACATGTATGGAGATGATGTATCGTGACGTACCAACTCTAGGGTTCAAGGTACCCGGATTTGGGGTCGTTACAATCCCGGTCGTGTCTCATATAACCCTGAGACTGGTGTTTGCCCCTTGTATCTTCCCGACCATCCCGGTCGTGTCTCATATAACCCTGAGACTGGTGTTTGTCCCTTATATCCTCCCGACCATCCCGGTCGTGTCTCTTCCTTCCTTGCTCTGACCTGGGTCTACTTTGTGGGGTATCGGCCCGCTCCCTACTGCCAATGGTTGCCGACAGATCCTCTTGTAAATTCATTAGGTGGTTCTGCCAGTCTACCTGTCTGCAACGCAAGGCTTCCAATTCTATCTCAGCCTCCCTTATCTGGGACCATTTATCTCTTTCAGCTCGCTCCCTCAGGGGACTCCTCTCCAAAGGAGATATTCCAAGCTCCGAATTCTCCCGATATGATCCGGTCCTCTCCGACGCGGGTGGTGTAAACAGACGCCTCCTAAGGGGTTCAGAATGAGCGTGGGCTCGAGTTCGCCCCGACCGATGAACTCCCGACCAGTGTTTCTTTGAGGGTCCAGTACTCACCTCTTGGGGGTCAAAGGAAGACTCTTTCCGACCTTCATTAGAACTACCTCTTCCTTCCATAAGAACGATCTTTATTCAAAAACAACAGGGTGACTTAAGTATCAAACGGCCCTCCTTCTAGCGCCAATGTTGACGTCTGATTTTCGCTCTTGCAGTGATCACCCGTCAGCAAGGTTCCTGTACAAACAACAAACCGTTATCACCTCACAAGACAGTCGTGGTTGGGACCGTCCGGAGATGCTCCGGTGTAAGAGTAAGTTCAGGGGAATAACGTCACAATGGAGGAGCTTTTTCGTTAGCTGGAATCTCTCAGACGTTTGATAAATTAATGTTAGTGATGTAAAAAGATCCAATACCTCCGAAAATGTGAGGTGGCCAGTATATATTAGTCCATGCATCCTCAGACGTTCAGTCATACTCTCATGAGTACAAGCAAGTAGTCCTCTTCCACCTGCTCCACTTGGTTCGTTGGGGGAAGATACCAGCCTGGGTTGCTCCCAGTGTCAGTCCGTCAAAGTGGACAAAATAGGCCCGGACGTCCTATCAACCGCCTGAGTAAATAAAGATCTGTGAACCCGGGCCCAACAGGAAGGGAAAAAACCCGACCCGGCCCAAGCCACATGAAGAGAATGGATTCACGGCCCAGAAAGCTAGGCCCAAAGAATCCACACCCCAACAGATATTTTTATAAGTTAATTTAATATTTTCACAAGCGAGTCTCCTTTAATCTTGTAAAAATATTAAATTAACTTGTAAAATATTAATTTTATACGAGAATTGATATTTTCATAAGTGAGTCTTATTTAATTTTATAAAAATATTAAATTAACTTGTGAAAATATCAATTACTATTTTTTTTTTATTGATATGTCTATTTCCAACAAACTGTATATTTATTTGTCCGTAGAAGGATCGAAAGACGTTGTGTTTGGCTCATGAAGATTTTGTCGAAGAGAGGTGTAGCCTGTCCATCACCACACTCCCGAGTCCTGATAGCTCTCTGCTATACACCCTCTTAACATATAAAAGTTAGTTAATTTTTCTCCTTTATGACAAAATACAATTTCTTTATCTTAGACATAAGAGGAATTCAAAAACTTGACTTTCCAAAACTCATAAAAGTACCCCATGATGGGTTAGTATAATTGCATAACTGAAATACCAAAAGACTAAAAAAGAAGCACAAAGGCACCCATTTCATAAGATTTTTCATCCTTCATTCTTATGGTTCAGCAATACATCGACCAAATAAAAAACACAAACACACCCATACAATCTCCAGATTAAAGAAGAAATTATGAACCAATAACAACCGATGTTTAATGTAGAATGCTTAAACAAAAAATTTAGCAATTCACAAATCCACAACCACAAAAAGTTACAAATTTTTCGGTACCAAAAGAAGAGATTATATTCATCCTACACATGTATATTAATATATATAATTTGTAAGCTACATTGATTTCACAATTTTTGTGTTTTTTTTTCCTACCAAAATGTAACAGTCAGTTCACAAAAGATCCACATTTGCATTTTACCCCATTTTCAGCAATGGTGAAGAAACTCGGAATCCTTAAACGTGACCAGAAACGCCAGGGGATGGCGAAGAGGTGGGAATTGGGGTGGCGCTGGATAGGAAATTGAGGAATCCGGTAGCAGCGGGCCCTTGCTCGCCCGAGGAGGAGGATGAGAGAGATGGGGTTTGTCAGGAGAGAGAAAGCCAGAACCACGGCGATGAGAGAGAGGTAATTGACGTGGAAGTAGGTAAAGTTCTTTCGGATGCGGCCGTTGGCTTCGGAAATGGACTCCGGTTTCGAGAAGGCGGTACGGTCCACCAGTTCCGACCATGGACGTCGGGCTGCTAGGACAGTGCGGACCTTTTCGGATATGTTGGTGACGAATGAGCGAAAAGCAGGGGTGGCGACGGGCGCTTGCGATTGGCCGGAGCCACCTGCATCGGCGGTGGATTGGGTGTTTATGATGGGGAGATTTTCCTGTTGCGATAGGGAAGCCATGAAGAAGGGTTACAGCTAAATATCTTGGAGAGATTTGAAAGAGAGAAATGTAGGGGGTGTATATTTGTATTGTAGCGGAAGTGAATAAGGGAGATTCAAAATATTTTGTCGGTGGATTTTGTTAGTACCTTATTGTCATCTGTTTACCAATCAAAATTGCCACCTCAGAAATACTTATAAAAAAAATTTACGACAACCCAAAATTAATCAAGTTGAGTTAAATGTTTGTGGAGTGATAGCACTTACTATAAGGAAGACATTAACAAAAGAAAAATGATATTTTTATTTTATTTTAGATATTATATGAATAATTATAATTGATAATATCTTAACAACAAATTAGATCTAGTGAGTTAATATTTAATCATATTCTGTATTAATATATATCACAATCTTAATTCGACAAAAAACTTTGACAATGCTAATTCTATACACACAAACACTAAATACCAAATACAAATTTCATTTTAACCATTAAAAAGTGGGACTTGAAAAGAATTTTCGCACCAAATCCCGTTTTTTAATAGTGAGATGAGTTTGAATTTGATTGTTTGTGTAAGTAGACTTATTTCTTTCACAATATATAAGATGGACTCTTAACAAAATATACTCCATAACCATAAATGCATCAATTTAGAAAGTTGTACTTGGACACGAAGGAGAAAGAAAACTATTATGAAAGTTAATTTTGAATATTATAACAAATAAACTTTGATTTCATGAAATTAAAGTCAACTATAGTCTTATATAAAAATGTGATTATTAAGTAAAGAAGATTTTCTCAAATGAAAATAATACCTTTTCATATTCCCTATAGACTTTTTTATTTTCTCCTCGTGTTGATGATGTGTATTGTGCTTTGACACCAATACTATACAATGTAAAGAGTGCAAAGGTGGAAATTATGTTATGTATGTGCAAAGGCGGATATCAATTTTTATTAAATTCAAAATTTCAAGTAATTTGTCATTGTCCAATTAATTGATTAAATTATAAACCGATGAAATGATCATTTTTAAAATCTATTAATGCGAAGAAGCTTGTTCCCTTTAACGAGGAGTACGATTGCATCTCAAAAAGGTTTAATGAAAATGCCAAATTGTAACATCTGGGTTGTCAATTGATTATATGGTTAGGCAGGCAATTTGCTTCCTTTGGAACTACCGGAGAAACTCCTCCTAATGCTGTTGCCCGGGATGTTTATTGAACAATAAATAAATAAACCATCGACAAGGCTGGAAAAAGTATTCAAAATTCTCTTTTGAAGGAAACCACTAAACTACAGCTAGGTCTAGGATTCTAGTCTTAATCAACAGCTCCGGTTCTCCTCTACAAACTGGTTTCTTAAATTTATCTAAAAATTAGCGGAATCTATCCTGCAGATTTCATATGTTGGCTAACTTAAGCAAACATTCAATAAGTTTAATTGATCATTGTTTAATATTTTCGCTTTTTTCCTATTAAAGAACACAGAAAAAGAAAAGGAAAAATACAACTATAAGCTGCCCAGAGCTAAAATAACATGGAGAACATCCACCATGGATGATGCTATCTATACATCAAGTTTCAAAGTGCTAAATAGAGATGATCTATTTAGTAGACTCTTACACAAAACAAGAAAAAGCTTTGCTTAGAGAAGACTCCTCACTCAACCCCGTCCCCTATTCCCTGAACAAAAGATATTCGGATAGAGATCACTTATTTTGTTCACGCGGAAGACCCGGTTTGTACATTAAGTCGAGGGAAGAAGAGATTAATACTTGGACCGGCACCATAAGAAACAGTAGGGCTAATGCAACTTCTTCCAAAAGTGAATAAATGAGAGCAAATACAAGAGCCCTCAAATTATGACAATGCAAGCTTACTTTTACCACGGTACTAGGAGGATATGAGTGACTTCATGTCCATAGCAAGAAGCATGCAGTCCCATGACTATTGGAAATGATGCACAGAGAATATTCCTGAAAACTAGAAACTTATCGGACTATTATAGATGATGCACATAGAAAATATCTGATGATATCTAAAAATTCATTTTGAAACATAGAAGAATATCCATTCGTTATTAACGCAGAGGTTGAAATACCAGCTTACAAGACAGACATAAAGTTACTTCCATTTAAAGGAATTAATTCACTACAAGTTCAAGACAGCACACCAGCAATAAACCCAATGAGAGAAGCCTAGAAGGTGGAGCCGTTCCATCCAAAGTGGGAGCCCTGTCAAAAAAATTTAAAAAACTTAGCTATCAGAACAATGAAGGGTGAGATTCAAGGCCATGTTTGTTTGCAACGATTATAATCCCGGAACTATATTCTTATAGATTATAATTCCAATGCTATTAATCCTATGATTAAATAGTCCTAATCACAAATTTATTTAGAATGAGATTATTTATTGGATAACTTAAAATAATCTCATATTATGCTTGTTTTGGATATGATTATTTAAGAGGTTGGATAAAAACGTATCATTTGAACTATTATACCCTTATTGATAACAAAGAGATCGTATTTTTAGTAGTGTGAGTATAAATGTATAGAATATTATACACCGATCATTTAACAAAAAGTAAAGGTTAATTCTGTCCACGAATTTTTAATCCCAAATAGTAGGGATTATAATAGTATTAAATAGTCCCCCATTCCAAGTCACTTTGTTATTCGGGATTAATAGTCCTGAGTCCAATTTTTAAAACAAACAAGCAACTTAGGATTAATAGTCCGATCCCAAATATTATCCTTATAAACAAACATGGCCTGAGTTGCTGCAAACTAGTTCTTAAAATAGATGAATATAAGAAAAATAGGCATACAAAAGACTTAAGAGCTAATACAAAATTATTTATGAATTAACAAGCTAATGAAACATCTTTCTTTACAAACAGTGAAGGTATATTTACATGATCTAGTACTGGTGTAAAGCATGCAGACATTGGGCATATTCTTGACTTTCATTGGCCTAAACAAACAGAGAGAATGCAATGAGAAAATTTAAAGTGCATGACCCAGTATAGGGTTATTGAGTAAGCTGAGATTTCTTGCCTTGGAATCATAAAACTTCAGGAAAAACCGAGATTTGGGAACAGACAACTTGGTTTCAAGAATTTCGGAGACTGCAGCACTCAGCTTCTTGTTGACATCAGGGTTAAGGCCACCAATGGACACCAACTCACCATAGGCCGCAGGCTGCTCCGTACCACCAAAGGCTATGGGCACAGATCCCTTCAACACAATCATCACATACTGTGCATTGACAAACACATAATATCAAGGAGCAGATTACATTTTGAAGTAACAGTAACAGTAACATAACCTATTTAAATAAAGGGAAAACGATAAATAAACAAAAAACGTATATCTATTAAACTGAAATCCTCAAACTATGCAGTCAAGGCAGAATAAGAAAAGTTTAATAACCTATCACCAAAAATCTGTCCAAGCCAGCTAACTTAATAGATGAATAGGTTTCTCTTGCAACAGTAGAAAAGCAGTAGGCTTCATGCCCTTTGACAATAATAAGGAACTATACGAATTCCCACCACACTGGTAGCGGTTAAAATTGCACAAAAATGAATATTTTCTTCTTCTTCTTTTCCAATTTGGGTGGGAGGGGAGACAATATTATATCATATGTAGTATTTCGAAAAATTCTAAACTATCCCCATCTCAATTTGAGTAATGCAATGTGACCTCCTAAAAAAGCCCCTTTTCTACCAAATCTTGGTTAGCTGATACCTGACAAAATTTCCAGTTCCAAAGTAAAATTAAGATGAGATTACACAGAAATAAAAGGATTTATATAAATCAAGTATCAGTAAAAGATGAACAATCAACCAAACAACAAAATCAGAAATCTACATAAAATAGGCACACATATAGAGAAAGAGAAAGTGAAAGAGAATATACGGCCTCAGGTTTGCCGATGAGTTTGGCGACAACAGAGGTTGCTTCTGAGAGGATGGAGGAGGTGTCAACATCCTCCAGGCTCACGTTAGTCGAAAGGTTCAGGCAAGGCATTTTCTCTGGCTACTCGCTCGCTGCTAAGATAAACCCTTTTGCTCAAAAATATTGGACTCGACTATTTTCTCCATCCACCCACCCATAAAAAGTGACAAAATATTTACTCTCTACCCAAAATGCCCTCTTCCTATGACTAGTTATGTGAAATTTATCTTATTTTCATACTTCCTCTGTTCTTGAAAAAATAAATAAAGGTACAATTTTTTTTTCCAAAAGGACAAGATAAATTATATAAAATTAAAAAATAAATATGTCATTTATTGAGAGTCTATTAGTATAAAAAAATTAAAAATATTTATTATTTTATATAATCTTATAGGATCACTAAAAATAAATTTAATTTTTTTTTATTTTCTTTCCTTTATTTTTATTTTTTTTAATATATATGCAAATTGAATTTAAGGGCGTATATTATTTATCTTTTTTGTCTTTAGTAAATCTTTCAAGTATACAATCAAAGTAGAATAATGATCTGGTGACAAAATATGAAGGTAAAAAAAATGAAAATATTGGTTTAATTATAACTAGTTTATATTTTCAGTATACATGGATATTGATAAGGTCTTGATTATAATTAAGTATAACTATATACATTATTTTGTACTTTACACGTTCTAAAATATAAAATTATTATTAATTTTTAAAAATTAATTTAAAATATTTTAAATTTAAAATTGTAATGATTTGTTAAAAATTATGAAATTATAAATCTTACAGTAAATAGTATTTTTTAAATAATTTATAATAATTATTTTATTAACTAAAATTAATAAAATTTATGTAAATTTAAATTAAAAAAGATTTTAATTTAATTTTATAAAATTAATAATAAACTTATATTTTATAACGGGAAGAGTATATCATTTTTATTCACCAAAATTATTGATCGAAGTAATCCTCTTGTTAGAAATTACTTGGACAGTTGGACCAGCCCAAACTACGTGCTAACCCCAACCCAATTTGAAATACTCTTTTACCCTTCCGCAAACAAAAGCACGGCCCAATATTTTTCTAACTAACCAGTCGTCTTCTTCAACAAGCTGCTGGTGACGCCTGTAACTGCAGAGCTGCCATGGAGAACAATTTCTCAACGAATTCCTCGAAATCACCAAAATCTCCATTAAGTGTCCATGCCTTAACTATCGCAAGATCTCTCATCATCAACCCTTCAACTTCCGAAACACCATCTCTTCCATATTCGAAATCCTAACTTTCTCACTCCACCCAGACCAAAACCCTAACTTTCTCTCTCTCCACCACATTTTCTCTCTCCTTTCCGACCTCTCCATCCACCGCCCACAACCCCGTCACCGCATCTTTACGACGGCCCATACTTTCTCTCTTCCCCAACAACTCAACTCGTTACGTCACCGACTCACTCGCTCTCCTCATCTCAATCGCCGAGCTCTACCAAACTTTACTCCCATCAATGGGTGAGCTAAGCGAAGGATTATTTCTATCCCTGTGCTTCCTTCCTTGCATTGCCGTGCGGCATTGGCTTTTACTGAATGGAAGAGGCTTTCAATTCGTTCGTCTGTGTTGCTTACCGTTTTGCTAGTTGTTACAAAGGATCCATACCCTTACATCAGGAGAGTTTTGTTGGACGGATTGAGCAATTGCATTGTTTCTGAGGATCGTCGGATGGTAGAGGGATGCTGTTGTGGTGCCGTTGAGCTTCTATCTGATATGGAGGATTGTGTTAGACGTTCAGCTGTTCGTGCAGTAAGGCTGAACCTTTATTCGGATGTGTTAATTGTGTTTATCTAGTGAATTAGGAATAATATGTCTAATATACAAATGATCCTAATTCATACTATTCAGTAGTGCTATTTTCACTTGATTGTTGGCATTAAGAATGTTAGTGAACTTGTGATGAACTCAATTGAATGCTACAACAAGATAGAACAGAAAATGACACTGTCTTACTTTTGGAATTATATTGCTGCCACATTTGCATTTGGGTTGCTGTTTTATTTGATGTGCTTAACAAAACCAAGTTTGTAACTTGCGTCAAATATGGAAGCTACTAATGCCTGAATGTGAGATATAATCTGAGAAAAAGGAGAATTTAACAAGATATGCTTGTGTTGTAATTCCAGGTTAGCTAGTGGGGTCAGTTGCTTGTGTCATTCAGTGAAGGTGAAAGTAAAAGATATTGGTCAGATACATTATTTGAACAGGTATTATGTAAAAAACTTTCTGCATTATATTTCATATATAAAAAGGGTCTACGAGAGTTCAACAGTTCTAGATTAAAAAATGGACAAGTTGACATACATAACAACCAAACACTACACCAAACGCTACATTCATCTACACTATTAAAAAGTGGGGCATGACACGGATTTTAATATCATACCCCACTTTTTAATGGTGTAGAAAGATACGTATTTGATTGTTGTGTGTTTATACTTATTCTTAAAAAACAGTCAAGTCATGCATTCAGGTTGTACTTTTTGCATACACTAATGATCTCTTTTACATCTTGTACAAGTAAGTATGCATGAAGCACAAGGCTTTATACAATCCTTTTTTTTTTCCAGAAATTGTTGCGCCTTTGTTTTTTGTATAAATTTACACGGAAGTTGATAATTCTATATTTTGAGGCCGCTTCTAATTCCTGATCAATCTGTGGGGTATAGATTTGTGCAGACTATTCTATTGGTTTGATTAGTTTAAGAAATGGCATTGACATAGAGTTCATGTAACATTTAGATCAAGTATTGACTATTTGTGGGCAGGGAGGCTGGAAGAGAAGTCCTTATACAACCATTAGTGGGTACTTGTATTATGTTTTGGACATTGTAAATCTTAGATTAACCCGGTTTAATACAACCAAACATGTATACTCATCTCTCTCTCTATTTCATACAAGAACATTGTTGCTGATCTGATAGGGTCAAATTTTGTCTGGGAGATCTGCAAGATAATACAAAATTGTTAATCCTATATCAAGCATTTGGTAGAACATCCTCCTCCTGTCATTTTGTCACAAGTGTCACTTATATGGTGCAGATTGTTTTTTTATGGTGCTATCTCTTGCAACATTATGTTTGCAGCTTTGTTCAATGGTTAGAGACACGAGTATGTTTGTCAGACTTGAAGCTTTTGATGCCCTTGCGAAGATAGAGATGGTTTCCAAAGATATTTTATTACTAACCATTTCTAAGAAGGTTAATAAACATATTGAAATACCAGCACCTAGTGCTGTTGCAGCTTTTGTGCATGGACTGGAGGATGAATATTATGAGGGAACTTCTACTTGCTTTGTTTTATTTTATTTTTTGTTTTTGTTCTATTAATAACTTAATCTTGCTTTGTTTATTAACTAGGTTAAACTTTAACCTTATGAGATCTAGTCTGATACTTTTATGCTAAGAAGATCATATATAATTTCAAAAAAAGGTGGGATACATATATACGTTGGATATGTGGAATAATTTATGTATATTTCTCAATATATTTATCATGTACAAATAAGTATGGTCATTGCCGATTTACCATCCTCTTTCCTTCTATATACCTTTTAATAAAAAAATTCCTTGTTCTTACTTTTATTTGTGAAAGTCTGGTTCTTTTTCTCATCATTATACTTCTTTTATATAAATGAAAAAGTCTTATTTCTAGTTTTCTACATTAGAAGTTCGTTGGACAAACTTTAATGAGTGATCTACAAATATCAAGCACGCATTCTAAATGAATATTTTATTTTTAAATTTTTAAAACATTGAAAATTGTGCAACAAAATCTTGAGTATCTGGTAGTATTAGTGTCCAATATGTATCCCAATATGGTTACTTCATGGCGTAGTTTCTTAGAAGTATTTGTGCTTCCTAAGCATTCAGTGCCTTGTCCAAGTGTGAAGATTGGAGTATCTGCTCGGTACTACTGTGTCATGTTTGCTCTCATATATCTGGTTCATAAGTTCTGTAGCATGCTCCTTTCTCTTGTTGTAGATTTACTTAACTTCATTATTTGCTTTGCAAAGAGATTTGGTAGGTGGCTTTCTGATTATGGCATTTTCTGCTTTATCTGGAGGTACAGAGATCTACTTGTTCTTCCTTGCATGTGCTTTCTATCCTTTCTGCTTACTTTGCTTGTAAAGCCTTGAATTTATTGGTGGATGTGCTGAATGATGATTCAATAGTTGTCCAATCACAAGCATTGGAGACAATGCATCATATGGCAAAATTTGGCCATCTTAAGTTCCAAGAAACACACCTGGACATGGTAAATTCCGATCCCTCTGAAATTACTGACTTAGAATTATCTTCATAGATTGTGTCAATGTTGAATGGATTTGCTTAATTTCCTACTTATTATGCAAATTTTGGAACATAGATTTTGCTTAGTCAGTTCATTCAAATGTTTCCATATAATAATTTTCTTTCTAGCATCTCGTCTAATGGTGTCAAGAATATGTTTTCATGTAACTGATTGCATGGTTGCATCTATTTTGGAATTGGAAAATTGCATTTTGCAGAACTATTTGGCATATATTTACTTGCATATAAAAAAACTGTGTGACATATATTTGGGCATTATTTCCTCCTTCAATCTAGTGACTTGCTTACACTGTTTTCTCATGGTAAATGAAAATCATTGGTTGGGTTTTGCAGTTCCTTGGCACTCTAGTTGATGCTTCCACCTCGATAAGATCTGCAGCAAGGAAAATAATTCGGTTGACCAAGCTACATAATTCAGCAATGTTTAAATTATGTGTTAGTGCCCTTGTCGAAAATCTGAAAATGAATCCACAGTTTAGTAGTTCTTAAGTCTTAGTTTCCTTACACATATAAAATCATACATCTCTTATAAAGAATTGCCGTAGCTTCATAATAGTGAGCTAAAGTATGGTGTAGCCATTTAGCTTTACTGCTATGATTATTTATTTCGCCTCATTCTTGTTAGTGCTAATGCTTTTTGTCCTTGTAAAATATTTCAAGACGAAGCTGATGTATTTTCTGTTCTCTTTAATGTTGGTCGGAGTCATGGGAGTTATGCTATTAGCATTGTGGAGGAGGTTTCTCAAGAGGTTAGTTTTGTTCCACATTGGCGATGTTATATCAATTGTTTTATACCAACATTTTCTCATTTTTGCTTTTCTTTTTCTTTCTTTCCCTTTTGACTGAACATATCTGATTAGATGTTTAGATGTTAATTTTTTGTCTTTTGTGACTAGTAAACTGCATGCATGGAAGAGTTGCACTCACTATGATACATGGACTTTTCACTTTGCCCTGAAGTACCTATATTTGACACCCGACATTTGACACTCGAACAAGGCTATGAGTACTGGACACTTCATTTGAGTGTAAGAAATTAGCAAAATTGAGGAGTACGCGTGTCGTACTCCTCAAAGTACCCGTATCTAACCAAACACTCTATTCGAGTCCATGTAACTTGCGCACTTTCAAGTCTTAATTTTTGGAAATATGAAATGTTCTTTATGAGCTAGTTTCATTGTATGGGAGCTTTTCTCCATTTTGTTGGCCAAACTGCGGTTTTGTATCATTTTGAGTCCAGGATAAGTTAGTTGCTTACACATCTGAAATTATTAAATCTAATTTGTTTTAGACAATTGTTGGAATGAACACAAACTTTTATTTGTTTCTTGCGTAATATTTACTATGTCCACGTGCTACTTGTCAATGGACTTTTGGAATTATATGTATTCATGAGTAATGTACCTTTTTTAATTTAGCATTAGTAGATATTGGGTTAAGTAATTTTCAAGCCTATCAGTTTGTGTAATACTCTTGCCAAAATATAAATATAAAAAAATACTTTGTACAAAATAATGTGTGATTTGTAACTTTTTTAATATTATGGGATTGACGTAGGAAGTAAATTTTATACTGTATATTATACATTTTTACCATGTGTATATGTGTGTGGTGTGTGTTTTGATCTTTGTATATATCGGCTTTTATAAAATTTCAGCAGTCCTAAAACAAGTTTATTTTATGTTTCAGTTAGATCTTTTTTTGAAGGCAGGTTGGGCTTTGATAGTGCAAAAACTGCTTCACTGCTAGTGCTGGCCATCTCAGCTCCATAGGTATGGAGTGCTTATCTGAGGATTATCTTTTGTTAAGAAATTATAGGGGGCCAAAACATGAGCCTGCATACCTTTGCAAGGAAAAACAAGTGCATCTTTCCATGATTGTCAAGTAGTTGTGAACCATTGTTTGCGTAAACATTTGTGTTGTGAAAATAGAGTTCCGCTATATGCTATATATGACGACAAATTTATGTTAATATTTAATGTCGATAAATTTATTATTTATTATTTTTTTTATGTTAGAATAAATGTCAATATTTTAAAACTTATCATCACACATTTATTATCACGTCCTTATTCATATCCACTTTGGTGGATACGAAAATATCATCATATTTTCAGAAGAATCTCAAGTTTAGTTTTGGCCTAAATATGTACGTAGTGATAAACATGAGTGAGTAGATGATGATACTTATTACTTCTTCTTCTTTTAAGGCATGGATGGATATTATGCTTTTTATTCAAAAGCATTTTTTGACCTTAAGCTTTTTTCCCCGTTAGCAAACTAATTTTGTAATTAAAGCAGACCTTGTCATTTGAAAAGTTTGTAACAAAGTCAAAAGTACGCCCCTCCGAAAAAGCAAAGTGATGATCTGAAATAATTACTTTGGCAACTTATGGATTTTAAACAATAATAATTTTACTATTTCGATGCATAAAGCCAAAACATAACTACCTTTTTCGTTAAATGATAATTTCTTCTTCATGTTTGCTGCTTGATTTACTTTGATTTCTTTTAATTAAATATGCATTCTCCTTATTTGATATTATTAGATATCATTTTGTTTTTTGTTTTTATGATCATATAGTTTTTTCTCTGGTTACGTGACGAGAGGAATAAACAGTTAAAATATCCAACTCAAAATTAATCGACCATAATGAGTAGAGTAGTCTCAGCATGTGAGCTGTTAGCTCTACACATGAAGATACTCTTAAATCTCTGATACTAAATTAAAGTATTTAATTTAAAATTAATTAATAATGAATGACGTAGTCTTTCAAATTATATATTCTCAATATAAACATGACGAAATGATCAAATAAAAATTTGCTAACGTATCTATATTTAATCACTTAACTAGTTATAACCAACAGATAAAATTTTGTGTTGAAATGTTGAACCATGCTACAATATTGAGAGTGGATAACAAAAACAGTGGGTTAGTGAGTAAAATGATCATGATTAGTGGGGTTACATATAAATAATAAACTAATTAATCACATTAAGTATATACTTCATAAGATTCCTAAAATTCTTATTGGCATGAATGATAGATATAACTCGCACTTATGAAGCCACGTAGCCTGTTTAAGAATTTAAGGACAAACCAAGCAAAATATTATAGTCGTACTTGCTTTTAGTCCACAACTTGGGGCCGAAGGTCTCCTCCACGGGTGACAGATCCAATAGTACATGCTATTGAGTTGATTTGGTTATCAAAGTTAACTTTGGTAAATTATTTGAAAGATACTTAAATTATTATCGTCGAAATAGCCATACAAGTTCTGCAATACTTTATTTATTTATTTTCCAAAATAAATGACCAAAATAATTTTTAAAATTAGAAGGATAAATACACAAGTGAGAGCCTTATTTTTTAAGGGAATAAGTTGTAAGACCCCGAATTTTATGAAATACAAAATTTAATTTTTCTTCATATATATTTTTTTTGAAACAGTAAGTGGTTAAATTAACAAAATTGAAAGTTAAGGATGTTATGTGCAAATTTTATTTTGTCGGACAATATTCGCTTTGTCGGGGAATATTCGTTTGGTCGGGGAATATTCGTGCCGTACGACGGCGCCGAAATAATAAATTATTGGTGGACCCCACAACGGAATATTTGTCGGATATAGAAAACGACAGAAGTAACCTTTTTAAATAAAAATAGTCAACGGAACTGTTAAAATACCGGTGATAAAAGAATAGTAGCATACGGTAGTTTATGGTATTTTCTGTAGCACACGGTACTCTACAGTAACACACGGTATTGCATAGTGTCTCATATTATTGGTCTGATAATTGACACCGTAACTGTTACGCATCATTTCATCGATAATTGTCACTGCATAATATTTTATATTATCAATTCAATAATTGTTGTTACACAGTATTTTGCATTATTGATTTAATAATTGTCATTACACTGTATTTTATATCATTGAGTCAATAATTGTTGTTGCACTGTTTTTAAAATTATTGAACCTAATAATTGTCACAGTAACATATGCACAGTAATTCACATTATTGAATCAATAATTGTCATTACACAGTAACGTATGCTTTATTTTACATTATTGTTATCTCTATTATGATGTTATTTAAACAGTTGTATTTCATTAATTTATTGACTTGATATCTAAGAGCTAACTATACTGTATTTATAACAATTAGTCATAATAATTGAATTGATAAAGTTATTTATTTATAATATAAAGTTAGGTGATTATTAGGTGATATGAAATGAATGGTGTAGATTAAAGTGTGAATTATTGTGGAATAATTGAATTGATTTGTTTATAATATAAAGTTAGGTGATTATTAGGTGATATGAAATGAATGGTGTAGATTAAAGTGTGAATTATTGTTGAATAATTAAATTGATTTGTTTATAATATAAAGTTAGGTGATATGAAATGAATGGTGAAGATTAAAGATAATATAATATTTGAAATGGATGGTGTAGATTAAAAGATGATCTTTAAATGAATGGTTTAGATTAAATGAATGATAAGATTTTTGGCTATAAATAGAAGCCTTAACTTAAGGATTTTTCATAAACTTCCTTACTTGTTCTTTCTTTTTCTCTCTAAATACTTCTTGTGAAAGTTCTCTCTAAGTGTGCGTAAGTCATCTTGAGTATTTGTGAAGATCTATAAGTATACGTGTACTGTTCAAGTTAATCAACCTCATTTAAATCAATATCCAGTCACGTGTTGAGGTAAGGGATGTCATTTTTTTTTTCATACTCTCAAATTTACTACTTGTAAGGGATACCATCTTTTTCATCTTCCATTATTCAAACGTACTATGGTAAAGGATTATCATTATTTGATTCTCGATAATAATATTGTTTCTTCCTTACTCATAAGACGTGCCTTTTATTTCCATGTATTAAATTGTGGGAATAACCTTACGGAGCGGATTGCCGCCTGTTGGTGAATAACCTTTCGTATTCATTCATTATTAATCTCTGAGAATAACCTTACGGAGCGAATTGCCGCCTGTTTGGTGAATAACTCTTTGTACTCAAATTCTATTAAATTGTGGGAATAACCTTACGGAGCGGATTGCCGCCTGTTGGTGAATAACCTTTTATATTCATTCATTATTAATCTCTGAGAATAACCTTACGGAGCGGATTGCCGCCTGTTTGGTGAATAACTCTTTGTACTCAAATTCTATTAAATTGTGGGAATAACCTTACGGAGCGGATTGCCGCCTGTTGGTGAATAACCTTTTGTATTAATTTCCTTCACCTTTTGTTAATCAAACCTGCTACGGTAAGGGATATTATTTTCTTTTATACTCCTAAATCGAAATTTATTATGGAACTATTGCTTCTATAATTCCTGAAAATATTATATGTTCCATAATAGTTGAACTTCATTATTTCAACTGAACCTTCCTATTTACGTGAACCTTTCTATTGAATTGTAACCGTTATTCTGAACTGTAGATCTTGAATTTCACTCCACATCATGTTGACAATTTGGACATTATTTGAATCTGTACAAAGTAAACTTCCGATACTTATTGTTATCCTATTTCTTCTGTTCATCATTTATATCATTCTAATCATCCAAAAATCAAGCTGTTGTGAATATCTGTGGCCGGGGGCACAGATGTGATATATTTGTTGAACAGATGATAGGTTAAAGGCGATATAATAGGTTAAAGGCGATACATCTGTTCGGTGTCTTTTATGGCACGTGGTGAATGTTCTCTTTGGCCCGTAGTGCAAAGATGAACTGTTGTTTGGTATGATTATGACCAAAGGCTGAATCTGGTATAATCATGACCGTTGGTGCTATATTGAATATCTTTGGCCCGTAGTGCAAAGATGAACTGTTGATGTGCATGATTATGATCAGGAACTGTGAATTTATATTATCATGACTAATGGTATTTCAGATGATAAAAGTTGATGATGTTTTTACGAAAAAGAGAAGCGAGTGGACATTATAATCTGCATTATTCTTCTAATAGATTGCTCATTCCGCTGCTATTATTGATCTGAACGTTGTTTAAGAATTTAACT
The DNA here is from genome assembly GCA_947179155.2 of Hedera helix. NCBI lineage: Eukaryota > Viridiplantae > Streptophyta > Magnoliopsida > Apiales > Araliaceae > Hedera > Hedera helix. The sequence goes on from OX359274.1 coordinate 49,173,068, forward strand.
GCAGTTTTTGATATAAACCTTGTAGTCTATTGTATTCTATCAAGAACTCAACTGTTGAAGACTAATGATAATTTATTCGTCATTATCTTAGTCATGATATTCTTTACTGGGCTATTTGAGCTCACCCTTTCTTTTGTTCCATTGTTTTTCAACAGGAGATGAAAACATAACAGGGTCTAGCCGGGGAATGGAGTGAGGGTCCGAGGAATAGTTATCATAGTCTTCACGTTTTGTAAAATAGTGTGGCAATAATAGTGAAGACTTAGTTGTGTATTAATATACACTGTATTGTTGTACGTTGTGCTTTGTTGTAATAATTTTGTTGTAGTTTTTTGACGACTCAAGTTTGGGCTGTGTGGGCCCAGATTTGGGGGCGTCACAGTGGCATCAGAGCTTAGGGATATGGTCTTTAATGGAGATCTGGGGTTAGAACTAGGAGGGGAGAGACGAATAGAATCAATTACTAGTGTGTCCTACCTAAATTAGATTTTTTTTATCTAATGAATCGATTTGAATGTAGGAACATGAAGAGATGAGTCAGTTTATTTGAACTAACATTTATTTTGTGACCACAGTTAAGTATGGCATCTGGAAATCAGGAGGTTAACTATGAAATTACCGAAACAAATGTAGCTGCAAAACAAGAGGCGATGAATAATCTTCTTACAAACTCAGAGTTGAATCATTTGCCTAAGGCAAAAATTATGCGTGTTCTATCCAGTAAGGATGAAGGTGAAAGCTCTGCTACAGTCGTTCCAGATCCATTCTTAGAAGCAATTAAAGGAAGTAACGAACTTGCGGAAATTATTGCCTTTAATTTACTCACTAATTGGGAGAGTGATATCACCTGGTTATGCTCTATAACAAAGGATCAGAATATATGGACTTTTCATATTAGTCTTTGGGATTTATGGTGTTCCAGTTATAATTTTCAAGATTATTTAAAAATGATGTTTCTATACTTTTGGGCGTTACAATTTAGAGGAATTCAGGTTAAGTTAGTCACTATCGTGGAAACTGCAGTCTATCGAAAATACTATTTTAATGGAAATCATTGGTACCTTACTACTGATGAAGTTGATGAACCCGAGAAACAGTTTGCTAGAAAATTATTCAGTGGTATTCCCATGGTTGAAATACGTGAAGATCCGAATGAAGTATTCGGGATTCGATTTGACGATAACAGTCAAGAAACCGAATGAGGTGATAACCGGTAAGCTATTCATAAATTCTCGTGAAGTCTATGCCATATTAGATACTGGCTCTATCCACTCTTTTATCTCACCTATATGTACTCAACGTTTAAATTTGACTATTGAAAACTTAAATCTTGTCTTATCAGTTGAAACCTCATTGGGAGAAATACCTATTACATTTACTATCTATAAATCTTGCCTAGTTCAAATCAACAACCTCACATTACCTGTTGACCTTATTTCTTTGGAGATGCGTGAATTTGATGTGATTTTAGGAATTGATTGGTTGACTACCCATCATGCTAAAATTGATTGTTTTCATAAGATTATTAATTTTCATATTCCTAATCAACCTGTCATGCAAATTCAAGCAACTAAACCATTGAAATCTATAACTGTTATTTCTAGCCATAAAGCCATTCGTTTATTGAAAAACGGATGTCAAGCCTTTTTAGCTCATGTCACTGATTTGAACAAAAACACGTCAAACTGAATGATATTCCCATTGTTAATGAGTTTCCTGATGTTTTTTCTGAGGAACTTTCTGGATTACCCCAAACCGTGAAATTGAATTTTGTATCGATCTTGAACCCGGCACTAAGCCCATTTTTAAAGTCCCATACCAAATGGCCCCCATAGAACACCAAGAGTTGAAAGTTTAATTACTAGATATCAGTATCATTCATTCTAGTACAAAACTTATATCGAGCGAGGAATGCGAGAAGAGTTTTCAAGAACTCAAGAAGAGACTGGTTTTAGCTCCTGTTCTGACCATACCATCAGGATCAGGAGAATTTGTTATCTACAGCGATGCTTCTGGCAAAGGTCTAGGCTGTGTCCTTATGCAACATGGAAAGGTTATAGCCTACGCCTCTCGACAACTCAAAGATTATGAGAAAAATTATCTTACTCATGATCTAGAGTTGGCAGCAGTCGTTTTCGCGTTGAAGATCTGGAGACACTACTTGTACGGAGAAAAAGTGGATATCTATACGGATCATAAAAGTCTCAAGTATTTCTTCACCCAAAAGGAACTCAACATGCGACAACGACGTTGGCTTGAGCTGTTAAAGGATTATGACCACACAATCCAGTATCACCCGGGAAAGGCGAACGTTGTAGCTGACGCTTTGAGCAGAAAATCTTATGCAAGTACAAGTGCACTGCTGACAACACAAAAGTGTATTTTGTACGACTTGCAAAAGATGGAGATAGAGCTAAAGACACCAGGGACCCGCTCGAAGATTGCTCACGTGCAAGTAGAACCAACTTTAATCGATAAAATTAAAGCTGCTCAAGCTACCGATCCGGAACTGATAAACATGATAAAGAAAGTACAAGAAGGTGCCATTCCCGAAGCAAGAATCGACGAGAAATGAATACTTCGAGTCAACTCTCGACTCTGTGTTCCTAACGATCCTGAATTAAAGCATAAAATCATGATGGAGGCACACAACACGCCGTTTGCAATCCACCCAGGAGGTACCAAGATGTATCGAAATCTTCGACATACATTTTGGTGGAACAATATGAAAAGAGAGATTGCGGAGTTTATCTCAAGGTGCCTAACTTGTCAACGTGTCAAGGCAGAACATCAAGTTCCTAAAGGTCCATTACAATCACTTGAAGTTCTCGAATGGAAGTGGGAACACATCAATATGGACTTCGTGACGGGTCTTCCAAAAGTTTCTCAAGGCTTAGATGCAATTTGGGTGATCGTAGATAGATTGACCAAATCTGCTCATTTCTTGCCTATACGAGAAAACTTTTCACTTGAACGTCTTGCCGGTATGTACATAAATGAGATCGTGAGATTGCATGGCATGCCAGTTTCCATAGTTTCTGATCGAGATCCTAGATTCACTTCACGCTTTTGGATCAGTCTACAAAAAGCTATGGGCACTGAACTACGTTTTAGTTCTGCATACCATCCTCAAACGGACGGACAATCGGAAAGGACTATCTAGACCCTCGAAGATCTTTTGAGACTTTGTGTATTAGACTTCAAAGGAAGTTGGGATAAGTACTTGCCGTTGGTGGAATTTTCTTACAACAACAGTTACCAAGCAAGCATAGGCATGGCTCCATTCGAGGCATTGTATGGAAGGAAGTGTCGCTCTCCAATATGTTGGAATGAGGTAGGAGAAGCAAAATTGTTGGGACCCGAGTTGGTACGCTTGACGACCGAAAAGATCCAAATGATCCGACAACGAATACAGACCGCACAAGAACGACAAAAGAGTTATGCTGATCTTCATCGGAGAGACGAAAGTTTCAACGTCGGAGATCATGTATTCTTACGTGTTTCTCCATGGAAAGGGGTTACGAGATTCGGAAAGAGAGGAAAGCTTAACCCTCGATTTATTGGCCCATTTGAAATCCTCGATCGAATAGGAACTGTAGCCTACAGACTAGCCCTACCACCAAGTATGTCTCGCATCCATAACGTTTTTCACATATCTATGTTACGTAAATATGTGAAGGACCCAAACCACGTCATTGAGTTAGAACCAGACGTTATAGCAGAGGATTTAACATACGAGGAAGTACCTGTTAAGATCCTGGATAAGAAGGAGCAGATCCTACGCTCAAAGGTTATACCTCAAGTTAAGGTTTTATGGAGGAACCAAGATACTGAGGAAATGACCTGGGAGCTAGAGTCTGAGATGAAATCTAAGTATCCTTACCTCTTCCATATGTCAGGTACGTCAATTTCGGGGACGAAATTTCATAAGGAGGGGAGGTTGTAAGACCCCGAATTTTATGAAATACAAAATTTAATTTTTCTTCATATATATTTTTTTTGAAACAGTAAGTGGTTAAATTAACAAAATTGAAAGTTAAGGATGTTATGTGCAAATTTTATTTTGTCGGACAATATTCGCTTTGTCGGGGAATATTCGTTTGGTCGGGGAATATTCGTGCCGTACGACGGCGCCGAAATAATAAATTATTGGTGGACCCCACAACGGAATATTTGTCGGATATAGAAAACGACAGAAGTAACCTTTTTAAATAAAAATAGTCAACGGAACTGTTAAAATACCGGTGATAAAAGAATAGTAGCATACGGTAGTTTATGGTATTTTCTGTAGCACACGGTACTCTACAGTAACACACGGTATTGCATAGTGTCTCATATTATTGGTCTGATAATTGACACCGTAACTGTTACGCATCATTTCATCGATAATTGTCACTGCATAATATTTTATATTATCAATTCAATAATTGTTGTTACACAGTATTTTGCATTATTGATTTAATAATTGTCATTACACTGTATTTTATATCATTGAGTCAATAATTGTTGTTGCACTGTTTTTAAAATTATTGAACCTAATAATTGTCACAGTAACATATGCACAGTAATTCACATTATTGAATCAATAATTGTCATTACACAGTAACGTATGCTTTATTTTACATTATTGTTATCTCTATTATGATGTTATTTAAACAGTTGTATTTCATTAATTTATTGACTTGATATCTAAGAGCTAACTATACTGTATTTATAACAATTAGTCATAATAATTGAATTGATAAAGTTATTTATTTATAATATAAAGTTAGGTGATTATTAGGTGATATGAAATGAATGGTGTAGATTAAAGTGTGAATTATTGTGGAATAATTGAATTGATTTGTTTATAATATAAAGTTAGGTGATTATTAGGTGATATGAAATGAATGGTGTAGATTAAAGTGTGAATTATTGTTGAATAATTAAATTGATTTGTTTATAATATAAAGTTAGGTGATATGAAATGAATGGTGAAGATTAAAGATAATATAATATTTGAAATGGATGGTGTAGATTAAAAGATGATCTTTAAATGAATGGTTTAGATTAAATGAATGATAAGATTTTTGGCTATAAATAGAAGCCTTAACTTAAGGATTTTTCATAAACTTCCTTACTTGTTCTTTCTTTTTCTCTCTAAATACTTCTTGTGAAAGTTCTCTCTAAGTGTGCGTAAGTCATCTTGAGTATTTGTGAAGATCTATAAGTATACGTGTACTGTTCAAGTTAATCAACCTCATTTAAATCAATATCCAGTCACGTGTTGAGGTAAGGGATGTCATTTTTTTTTTCATACTCTCAAATTTACTACTTGTAAGGGATACCATCTTTTTCATCTTCCATTATTCAAACGTACTATGGTAAAGGATTATCATTATTTGATTCTCGATAATAATATTGTTTCTTCCTTACTCATAAGACGTGCCTTTTATTTCCATGTATTAAATTGTGGGAATAACCTTACGGAGCGGATTGCCGCCTGTTGGTGAATAACCTTTCGTATTCATTCATTATTAATCTCTGAGAATAACCTTACGGAGCGAATTGCCGCCTGTTTGGTGAATAACTCTTTGTACTCAAATTCTATTAAATTGTGGGAATAACCTTACGGAGCGGATTGCCGCCTGTTGGTGAATAACCTTTTATATTCATTCATTATTAATCTCTGAGAATAACCTTACGGAGCGGATTGCCGCCTGTTTGGTGAATAACTCTTTGTACTCAAATTCTATTAAATTGTGGGAATAACCTTACGGAGCGGATTGCCGCCTGTTGGTGAATAACCTTTTGTATTAATTTCCTTCACCTTTTGTTAATCAAACCTGCTACGGTAAGGGATATTATTTTCTTTTATACTCCTAAATCGAAATTTATTATGGAACTATTGCTTCTATAATTCCTGAAAATATTATATGTTCCATAATAGTTGAACTTCATTATTTCAACTGAACCTTCCTATTTACGTGAACCTTTCTATTGAATTGTAACCGTTATTCTGAACTGTAGATCTTGAATTTCACTCCACATCATGTTGACAATTTGGACATTATTTGAATCTGTACAAAGTAAACTTCCGATACTTATTGTTATCCTATTTCTTCTGTTCATCATTTATATCATTCTAATCATCCAAAAATCAAGCTGTTGTGAATATCTGTGGCCGGGGGCACAGATGTGATATATTTGTTGAACAGATGATAGGTTAAAGGCGATATAATAGGTTAAAGGCGATACATCTGTTCGGTGTCTTTTATGGCACGTGGTGAATGTTCTCTTTGGCCCGTAGTGCAAAGATGAACTGTTGTTTGGTATGATTATGACCAAAGGCTGAATCTGGTATAATCATGACCGTTGGTGCTATATTGAATATCTTTGGCCCGTAGTGCAAAGATGAACTGTTGATGTGCATGATTATGATCAGGAACTGTGAATTTATATTATCATGACTAATGGTATTTCAGATGATAAAAGTTGATGATGTTTTTACGAAAAAGAGAAGCGAGTGGACATTATAATCTGCATTATTCTTCTAATAGATTGCTCATTCCGCTGCTATTATTGATCTGAACGTTGTTTAAGAATTTAACTGCAGTTTTTGATATAAACCTTGTAGTCTATTGTATTCTATCAAGAACTCAACTGTTGAAGACTAATGATAATTTATTCGTCATTATCTTAGTCATGATATTCTTTACTGGGCTATTTGAGCTCACCCTTTCTTTTGTTCCATTGTTTTTCAACAGGAGATGAAAACATAACAGGGTCTAGCCGGGGAATGGAGTGAGGGTCCGAGGAATAGTTATCATAGTCTTCACGTTTTGTAAAATAGTGTGGCAATAATAGTGAAGACTTAGTTGTGTATTAATATACACTGTATTGTTGTACGTTGTGCTTTGTTGTAATAATTTTGTTGTAGTCTTTTGACGACTCAAGTTTGGGCTGTGTGGGCCCAGATTTGGGGGCGTCACATAAGTTATCTTTTTAATGTTTATATATATATATATATAGTAACTACTACATTTTGAAATGCAACAAGTATTTATTAGTTTAAAGAAATTTGTGGTAGTAGTTTGGTTTTCTCAATGGAACACATTTTTTATTTATTATGTGTAGATTGGCCCATTCAACCATGAGTTCCGATATCATTTTACATTAATTCATCACCTCCAATAAACATGTTGAATCATCACTTTATTTAAAAAGTTAATTTATTAAGTTAAAATTATATTATATTTATTAATTTATCTGTATTTTTGAATTTTTTTAATGTGGAATTCAGATGAAATGTCTCAACAATTTTATCTTTATTTGGGATGGCTAAAACTCCTAAAAATAATTTTATAAATTATTGATTAAATAGTTTTAAATTTTAATTTACATAAATACATTTTCTATTATAACCCTACTCTTAAAAAAATTCATCAAATCCTCTGCGATGGATGGGGACAAGGTCCTATATTTGATAATATGCATGCATAATATAATACCGGAACAAACACTTGTTGTCAAAAGCTGATAGACAGTTCTTGTCTTACTGCTGAAAAAGCAGTGCTGCAAAAATGACAAAATATTCAAACTTTGTTTCAGGTGCACTGGGCCCACTAAGTAACCGGAGAGAGAGAGAGAGAGAGAGGTAAAAGTAAGGCTGTAAAATAAGAAAAATTATTATGTGGTTATGGGACGCAGGGTAATTATATTTTTTTATTTTAATGAATTTAAATATTTATAATTTTAAATTTATTAAAATAAAAAAATATAATTAATTTAAAATATAACGTGACAGTATTTTAAGATTATTAAATAATTATTCATAAAATAAACGGTTTGGGGCACAATTAATATCCGTTGACTAAAAATTTGATTCGAGTTCAACTCGAAATATAAATAATTTAAATATGAATAAAATTTGATAAATTACTCTAATATTTTTAAATTATAATTTTTTATTAATATTCAGATTATATTCGTTTGAAAATTTTTAATTGTATAGGCTTGATTCTAAATCGTACACGACTTAATAAAATTTTATTTCATATTAAATAAATTTTATAAATTATATTTAAATAACTTAATATTCGATACGATTTATTTATATATAGATAAAAAAAAAAAAAAAAAAAAAAAAGAATGGGCCCAGTATCATTAACCAGCGCAACTGTGGGCTCAGCCAGCGACCCAGACGACGTGGCTCTTCTTTTTCTCATTCCCGTAGTCCAAACCCAACTAAAGGTGATAAATCTCTCCATTAAAATCATTTTTACTGCTTATATAAAATGTAGACTTTATTAATTAGTAAAAGTCGGAATCAATCACTACAACTCACTATTGGAGGTAAAACCTCTTCTGAATTTCTCAACTCCCCTCCAATCCTTGTTTCAGATTCTCTCCGGATTTTTAGGATTGTAATGTTTCACTTGAGTTATTTAATTATTTTTTCTGTTTTCAAAAAGATAAAAAAAAAATTATATGTAAAAAGATAACAATAAATATATAAAATAAAAGATAAATGTATTATTGAATGGACGTCATTAAGGATAAATTTATTTATTTTTTAATTTTTTGTTATTTTTATATAAATATATACTTTAAATATCATTTAAAAGACGAAGGGGAGTATAATAATATCAAATTTAAAAAGAAGGGAAAAATATATCACTTATTTTCTTATTTATTGTTCATAAACTTTCCAAAAATAATGTCTAGTTATGATTGAAAATATCGAGGCAATTTATTTCATCAAATGTATATTCAATAATTCAATAATTGAATTGTAAAGTCAGTAAAGCAAAACTCCTATCCGTTCCCATTTGCTACTTTGATGGTTTATTTTTTTGTTTGCTAAATTACTTTGATAGTTTCCCTATCTTCATTTCCCACCTAAGAAGCTTTATTAAAGTCTAAAAACAATTTGTGAAGCTTCCAAAACTTCAAACTGGAATCGCGGCTAATCATGTCATCACAAGCACAGTAATATTTATGTACAAATCCTACATCTCTGTTGTCTCTGCTCCCCGTCCCTTTCTCTTCCCCCCTGCAAGAACCACGCTTATTATTAAGCTTAGGAAACACTTCTGTCAGTCATTAGACAATCGAAAGCGCTCCTTTTTCTCACCTGTCTCTCTCTCTCTCTCACATCTATAGAATCAACCCATATTCATCTCTGTAGATCTAAAGCTTGCATTTTGCAAACTCTTTTCTCAAAAATTCCATCTGGTTATCACTCAAAATGTCTAAAATGGAGGCCTCTTCATCACACATCTCGATTAATCAAACCCTCCTACAAAAAGACCCACTTCCAGAATCCTCCCCAAAACCCCAACATTTCAAGAAAAGCTTGGTATCTTCTTTCATGGAGGCAGCCACACTCCGTACACCGTCCTTCAAAGAAGACACCTACTATCTCACTCATCTCAAATCATCAGAGAGAAAATCCCTCCAAGAGCTCAAAGACAAACTCAAGGCTTGTGATGGACCTGATTCCATGTGGGGCATTCCACTTTTAGATGGAGACGAAAAGGCTGATGTGATTCTCTTGAAATTTCTCAGAGCCAGAGATTTCAGAGTCCAGGACTCGCTTCACATGTTGCTGCAATGTCTCTCTTGGAGAAAAGATTTTGAGGCTGATTCTATTGTGGATGAAGATTTGGGCTTTAAAGAACTTGAGGGGCTTGTGGCCTATATGCATGGTTATGATAAAGAGGGACACCCAGTTTGTTATAATGCTTATGGAGTTTTCAGAGATAAGGAAATGTATGAGAGGATTTTTGGCGATGATGACAAGTTGAAGAAGTTCTTGAGGTGGAGGGTTCAAGTTCTTGAGAGAGGTATTAAGTTATTGCATTTCAAGCCTGGTGGTATAAACTCTATTATTCAAGTTACTGATCTCAAAGACATGCCAAAAAGAGAGCTTAGGGTTGCCTCTAAGCACATTCTCTCTCTATTCCAAGATAATTACCCAGAAATGGTTGCCCGTAAGGTATTCAAGATTCTAACTTTCTGAAAATTTGTGGTCTTTTCTTTATTTGGGTCTTGATCTGAGTTTTGAATCCTTTTAATAAATCGTTTCACTTGGGAGTACAGATATTCATCAATGTTCCATGGTACTTCAGTATGTTGTATTCGGTGTTCAGTCCTTTTCTAACCCAGCGAACTAAGAGCAAATTTGTCATCTCTAAGGAAGGAAATGTTGCAGAGACCCTTTACAAGTTAGTTTCTTGTTTTTTTTTTGTTATAATTAATATACCTGTTACCATCTATAATGCATATGCTGTTGTGTTCATATCTAAATTTCCTATTTGTAGCAACATTTGTGGAATAGCTATCTTCTGCCTCAATTTATAGCTTGTTTTACTCTTTTTTGTGTTTATGTAAATAAAAAGCCAGTGTTACTTGTTCAAATCATCTAATTAGGCTCATTGTGTTATATTTAATCTCTCTGCTCTCTCTCTCTCTCTGAGCCTGTGTCAATCTTTAATGCATCTGCTGCTATTGTGCTTATTTCTGTTTGTGCCGTTTGTAGAGTTGACATTGATCATGAGCCATCTTGTGCCTCCCTTTAATGCTTGCTTTACTTGTCTTGTCTTTTTGAAAAAGATACAATTTTTATGGTCCAAATCATAAAACTTGGCATATTTTAGATTTTGTTAAATGTAGTGAGTTTGTATACTGTGTTCAGGTTCATTAGGCCAGAGGACGTTCCAGTTCAGTATGGTGGACTGAGTCAACCCAGTGATTTGGAGAATGGTCCTCCAAAACCGGCATCCGAGTTCACCGTCAAAGGAGGAGAGAAAGTGAACATACAAATCGAGGGCATTGAGGTTCATTTAATTATTTCTTTAGAAGTAAAATAGAAAATAAAAAATTCTTCTCTAATTAAAAAGTTAATACGTCCATCTCCTTAATAGCTCATTGATCATGTTTCTAGACATTTTAATACAAAATTTTAGCATGAAATTAAAGGTTATAATTAGAGGCAGGAGGTATCCAATATATTAATTACTGTTGTTTATTTTTTGTTGGGTATTATTAGGCTGGTGCGACGATAACATGGGACATAGTGGTGGGAGGATGGGAGTTGGAATACAGTGCTGAGTTTGTGCCCATTGCAGAAGGATCCTACAGCATTGCCGTTGAGAAGCCGAGGAAGATTGCCGCCATGGAAGAAGCAGTTCACAACTCATTTACAGCTAAAGAAGCCGGCAAAATGTTGTTGTCGGTCGATAACACCTCCTCCCGGAAAAGAAAGGTTGCTGCCTATCGATATGTTGTCCGCAAATCTACTACTAGTACATACTAATCTAGGATTAATAAGGAATCAACTTTTGTGTCATTTTGTTTGGTTTGATTTTGTTCCCTTTTTTTTTTTGGAGAATTAAGGTAAATGTATGTGATGGTACATTATGTCTACTGCACACTTGAGTTGTGAGTACTAATGGTAATATGTATAAATAAATAGTCATATTATGATGGTTTAGTAGAGAAGAAAAAGAATAAGTATAAACACACAATAATAAAATACTACATCAAATATTATATTTATTATATTATTAAAAAATGAGATATGATATTAAAATTTATGTTATGTTTTATTCTTTAATAATATAAATAAATATAATATTAAATTATTGTGTGCGTAGATTGTACGGAAAAAAAGGTACATTAACTTCGATATCACATTTCTCTTAAACAATGAGGTTTGTTAATAAAGAAAGAAAATCACATGATGATGTATATGATTATTACTTGCGACTTACGAGTAGGGAGGGAGGGAGAGAGAGAGAGTGTGGGGTTTTGGAAGGTTATGGATGTCATGATATTTTCAAAGGAAGGGATCAAGGGAGTCAGGTCAGGTGTCAGCAGAGGGAGGGAGCGTCTCGTGTTGTCAAATGTTAGATGAGATTTTGTTTCACTACCCCCTGCCATCATCATCTTGGGTACGGCAATGATTCCGTGACCTTTTACTTTTTCAGATTACTACTAGTCCATGGTCCATACAATCACGAGAAGTGTTTACAACTACGGAGGAGGAGGAGGAGGAGGAGGAGGAATAAATAAGCAGCCGCAGCGACTAATGCATCAATTTCTTTTTACCGTTTACATCCCACATTACCACTATGAAGCTAAAATTGAATAAATTTTCTTTCCTACTCTCTTAGTTACAAAAATTTATGAAAAAATAATATATATTACGAATATTTATTGTTCACTTTTTAATTGACACTTATGTAGATAAATATTAATGATAATTCTTTTAGAAAAATGTGTAATAAGTGATATCTTTTTATAATTCTATTCAATTTCATGTATTGATATATTTCGCAGTTATAATTCAACACAAATTTACCGTAACGTATAGTAGTATTGCATTTGTGTCTCTGCTACTTAATTTTCTTCTGGAGCTTATATCCTTATAAATTTAGTAATTTTATGAAAATATTTCAATCATAGGAGTCTAAGAGAAGGGGTCAAGAGGGGTTACTAGGGTTATATGGAGAACTTTCATTCTGATTATGATCTTAGATAATAAAAAGAGAGATCTTATCATTAAACTATTAGTTTGCTATTTCAACCTTCAAAGTGCTCTATACGATTGTGTCTATATCTAAAATATACTGTACTATAAATTTGTGTTCAAACTGCCACTCAAAATGGAATCTTGAGAATTATTGTCATTTGTCATTAAAATTGGTTCGGGAGGGACTTAAAAGTAAAATTCAGGTGAAAATTGGGGTCAATTCGTATTGCTCTACAAAAAGCAAAGAGACGTCTTATCCGTAAGAAAAACAAAAGAGTATAACTCCATTTTATTTGTATTTACAAATGAGGTGGAGCCATATTTCTTTATCTTTTATGAGGGTAAGATTTGTGAATATATTTTGAGAGTAAGTGTAAAAGCACCCATATACAAAAAATACCTCATAGTGTGAAAGATAAGTGATACAGAGGTGGTAAGTACCATTCATGACAATTTATCTATTAAAATAAAGAAGAACTTATTAAAATAGAGAAATATAATTGATCTGAAATATTACATGACTGTGATCTGAGACTACTAAATAATTACTCATCATCTATGGTTCTCTGCACAGACTCTTCTACAACTTACAATTATTACTGAATAAGTTTACACACATAATAATTAAACACTATATTCATCTATACTATTAAAAAGTAAAACATGATATTAAAATCTGTCTCATGACCTACTTTTTAATTATATAAATAAATATAATATTTAATTATTGTGTATGTAAACTTGTCCATTATTACTATTCGTCTAAAATGTACGTCATTACAATTAATAAGTTTCGAAAATGATTACAAAACTAATACAGTAATAAAATTATTACTTTGAATTATAATAAGGTATTCCCGTCTCACAAAAAATAATTGAAATATAATTTTTTTAATTTTATATAAAAAAAAATTAAAGTACATAATTCAAATATAAAATATTATATAAAACATATATCTTTATCCTTTTCTTTAGCACTCTATTTTACCTTTGCAAATACTTGAGTAAAATTCACTATTTTAAGAAAAAGAAAAAGAAAGAATTTTCATGTTACTAAGATTAGGGGTGTCCATCGGTAAAAAATCGAACCAGTACCGAAAAAACCGAACCGGTACCGAATTGAAATTACCGCTAAAACACGAACCGAAAACCGAACCGAATTATCGGTTTCGGTACCGGTTCGGTACAAATTCGGTTCGATTTTTTCGGTTCGGTTTTCGGTTTTTACCGATTAGCAATATATATAATAATTATTAATTATATATATTATTATATATATAATAATATATATAATTATTATTAATTATATAATAATTAATATAAATTTATTATTAAATTACGTAATTCGGTTTTTTCGGTATACCGAATAGAACCGAAATGCAAAATTACCCGTACCGCTACCGATACCGAAAAATATAAAAAATCGAAAAAACCGAAACCGAAAAAACCGGTACCGAAAAAAACTGGTACCGAAAAAACCGATACCGATCGGTTCGGTAAAAAACCGAAAAAACCGAAAATTTTGAACACCCCTAACTAAGATATCCGTTACGGATAAAATGAACCTTTCTTTACTTTTATTGTTTTTAATTTGTGCGAAAAGCATCTATTTGCTAGTAAAATTTAGTTTCCAAGAAATTAAAAGGTTAAGATAAAATACGAAAAGAACAAAGAAAATTGAAGAAAAAGATGAAGATGAAGAAAGAAGATAATGCATCCTGTCTGTACATAGGGAAGCAAACTCTTTGGGTCAACTATCTCTCATTTTCAAGAATTGCCAACTCAAAAACTTATGGGCCATAGATTTTCAAAAACATGTATCGTCTTTGAATAATGATAAGTGCACCCAAAAAAATAATACAAATATCAAATATAAAATAATATTTGTTATTAAAAAATAAGATTTTACACTGAAATTCATGTCAAATAGCGTTTTTTAATGATTAAAATGAATATAATATTTAATTTTATATCTGAATTTTGTATACGTAGTGTTTGCCCATTGTGTTTTCAGAATATATATACACATTTAATTTTATAATCAAAAAATATGTTTGAGGATAAAAATGAGAGAGGAGAGAAATATTTTGACTATTATTTTATTTTTGAGTTTGTATTTATAGGTGTTTTAAGTTCCCTTGACCTGTTGGTTTATGCACTGTAAAGTGGTGTATATACTTATATCCATTGTTTTTTAACTTTCACAATCGAGGATAAAAATCATGGAGTGTAAATTAACTAAGTGGTATTAGCTAAATTAATTTTATGCACATTTTTCTTGTTTGTGAGTTTGTTAAGGATGAGAAAAGAAAAGAAAAGAACATAATATTTGGTCACCTTTTAAGTCTAAAAAAATATAAAAATAAATTATTACTTGAGTGAATCATTATATTCACTAAATTACCAACTATTTACAAACCCAAAATAATTTAATGAAAGGGTAAAGTGGTAAAATTTATATTTCCTTCTCTTTTATTTTATAAACCTGACGGACAATACAAAGGAAATCTTATAGATTTTTCATTTTTTATTTTTGTTATAAGATTATTAGGAAACTGATATTTTCACGATAATTTTTTATATTTTCACACGTAGGGTCTACATATTAACTATTGTAGAGGTACATAATTAATTTTTACGTGTAAAAATATCAAAAATTGTAATGAGAATATGAGTTTCCTTTTTATTATTCTCTTCGGTCCTAATTCTAGATTGGGTTAATTGCTAGCAAATATACACACATTGGTCGCCGATATCTCGTCCAGGATCCAACAGTCGAGAAGGTTGCAGCCTAGCAGGTTGCTATAAACTAATCTATTTGTTGTTTTAAAAAATTAAACGGATTCGTTTAAATTTTAAATTTACAAATTGACTTTAAAAAATTAAATATATATTTAATTTTAAGAGAAAGGTAGTAGCAGTCTAGTTAATAACATTGATGAGATTGAAGTTGTCCTCAGTCCTGGCTTTATTTTGAGACGGCCCAAAATGGAAACTACGGCAACTAATTAAGCATATCAGTTGACAATAAATTTTCTTATTTGTATATGATAATGACAATATTATAATAATACCAATAATTTCGTTGTTTTTAATATAAATCAATGTTATATTAGTCATTTGTTTGAAAAAAAAAAGGTCAGATAATTATCTTATATATACTTTAAAGCAGTAGCCAGAAGCAGCTAAATGCAGTACACGTTATTATGGTAAGGTAAGGAAACGCGAGAGATGAGTAAAAGTCCTATTTATTTAGAAAGTTGAAAGGGAAATTGATAGTTTCGTAAAACCTCACGTACATGAAGATGGACCTCACTTACTATTCTTGTGAGCGAGAATTTGCAGAATTATCAATTTTTCCTGTGAAAATATATATTCTCTTTATTTACACTCGTTGTTCACCATAAAAACATACTCCCTCTGTCAGTAAAAAACATTTCCATGTTTTTTTTTACAGCTACTTGCCTTCCTACTAATTCACATTCCGGACCTCATCAAAGAAACTTCTCCTGAACTTAACGTATAATAAACATATGTACAAATGAGACTAATAAATCAGTTTTCGACAGATACACAGTCCCTTAAAGGTCTACGCCTATTGACAATGAGGCCAGTTCGATGAGTGTAAGCGGAATTTTTATGAGCAGTTTGAGGATTTGAGTCTGCGTTAACGTCACAATTTAATACAGTTTCGAGTCCATCCTCAGTAGCCAAGTTACCAAGTTGAAACTGATGAGGTCCAAGCTCGGAGTAATTCAAACTGAGGTGTGTTACTTCTGACATGGATTTGGTTAGATTAGCCTGCTGCTGAATTTTGAAGAATAAGCATACTACCGCACAATCATCCACCTTGGCACTTGGGAATTTGTATTTCCATGCTCCAACAGCTCGATCTACCAATAGTCTAGCTGCCATGGATCGCTTCCTTGCTGAAGCAACAACCCGAATTACCTCATCATTTGACAACACATCCCATATCTGCATGCAGCAAAAACACACGTTTCTACAATATGACGAGCTGTCTAGAATATATATATGTATATATATATACCCCATCTGTTGCTAGGACCACGAATTCATCCTTTTCTGTAAGCTTTCTATAAGAAATTTGAGGAACTGAAATGAGCCCGAAATCTTTTAAGCAAAAATCTCCAAAAGCTCTTGCCATGGCAAGACCAGGACAATCTTGATCGGGCATCCAACCTCTAAACACAGTTGGTTCTTCCTCCATTGCCAAAACTCTGCCATTACACTTTGTAATTCTCTTGCATTCACCTAAACACGTAATATCATAATGGATACATCAAAATCTTGATTTAGACAGACCATAAAATTTCTTCTTCTTTCACATTGAAG
This sequence comes from Hedera helix, assembly GCA_947179155.2. NCBI lineage: Eukaryota > Viridiplantae > Streptophyta > Magnoliopsida > Apiales > Araliaceae > Hedera > Hedera helix. The sequence goes on from OX359274.1 coordinate 49,189,941, forward strand.
AAGTGAACACAGAACACCTACTTGGAAGATTTGGTTTCAAGTCTACAGCTAGTTGGACAGGAACAAGTTGATCTCTGTTGCCTCTTGTGCAAAGAATTGCACGAGAGTCCCCCAAGTTTGCAATCATCAAGTGCCTGCCCTGAATAATATAAGAAACAAAAGATTTAAAGAAAAGAAAAATGATAAATATCGCACTCATTAACTGCAGCTCGAGTAAAAACAATTAATATACCTTTCCAAGAACCGATACTGACGTTGCTCCACTGCAGTAGCTATCAATCTCGTATCCTCAGCTTCAAGATCTTCATCCATAACTTTGAAGGACTCGATTAAACTTGCCTTTACTAAAGAATAGAGTGGACCGTGATTATCATTATCAGCAGGATCATCAATGTTCTCACTGTCTGAACAATCAAGATTGTTACTACCATTTTGTTGTATTAATATGTGGTTGTTTAAGTGATGCTGAAAGCTTGGAGGGTAATGTATCGTGCACATGACGTGCAACCTTGTGACCTGAGGGACCATGTCCATCAAACACACCACAGAAAATTGCACCTTTGGCACCAGTAAAATTCTGGGAAAAATACAAGAATCAGCAACATGGGCTATTATTCTTTCTACAATCATATTTCAAAAGGGGTATGGTTAGGGATTTATATCGTAATCTAGGATGCCACAATAAATGTGGAACAAAGTTAATAATCTCAGTAAAATGTTCTTAAACCAACATTCGGATAAAATCAGACGATGAAAAAGGAAATGATAACATAGATGATAAAGAGTACCCACGATCCCAAATGGAAGGAATAACATTGGCTGGAAATGAAATCTATGAAATTCAGTCAGCTGATATAAGTTTAGTGTAGAAACATATGTGCAAGTATAAATATACACACCCATTAACAAGAATCATAAACAAGATTTAAAAGAAAACTAATTGCACCTAAAAAAAAGTGCAATGTGGGTTCTGTTTCTTTCCTGAAAAAGGTTAAAAAAAAAAAACAGGACTGAATAAAATAAACAGTTTACCCCCCAACACAGCCATAGCATCTTGATTAACCCCCTTTCGGCCTTGTTGGGTAAACATTGACATAAATTTGGAGGATCCTTTTAGCCTGACATGTACCCCACAATCACCATGGCCTACAATATCCTCACCTTCAATCTCTCTTTCATCCTCAACAAGGAACTCATCAAATTTCTGACCCTTTATTATTTGACACGTACAACAGGCACCCATTTTTCCAACCCATTCAAAAATTGGTCAAGACCCCACCAAGTTTTCCCGGGGAAAAAAAATAAGAAGAAAATTTCCTCGAGAAAACAATTAATCAGGAGATTTCTTAGCGATGTACAAATGAATTGGCTTGCTGTATAGAAATGGGGAGTAGTACTGCATTTGTGTATTCAAAAGACAAGAAGATGAAGAGGCATCCATGAATTAATTTTGGATTTTCAGAGATGGCATTATCATGATGATTATGAAATTAAATGAAAGAATGAAATGAGTACAAATTCATTGCCAAAATGACGAATATTTTCTTCAACAATGACCTCTCTCCCTTATCCAAGATTAACCTTTTCATCTCTTTCTTTCTATTTAGCTCCCCTGTGTACGGATGTATACTTCTCCCTGTCATTACATAAGCTCCCTTGAATCTGGATAATTTTAGACCAACATTATAGCCTTACGGAATCAATAACGTTAACAATTTTACTTAATCTTTATATTGTAAGAATAAAAAAAATTGGTGATAATTTTGGAATGCCATAGAAAAATTTACGAGTATGAAAAGAAGAGCATGTCAAAATTACAAGAGGATGAAAATTTATATTTAATTCGAGATTCTGAGACACAAATACAGTAATCATATAAAAGAAGTATATTTTCAACCGGTCAAGTTTGTTTATTTCGTTACCATAAAATTATTAACACTCATGATCATAATCAATAAAATTTACATAATCTCATATTTTGTTTAGCACTCTTTGTATTTGTGAGGAAAAAAAAAAACCTCAACAGCTGGACTTTTTAAACCTTATAGATTTGCCACTTAAATTCTAGGTATTCATTTTTTCACCAACTTTTATACCACTTTTTTTTTTTTTACATTTCTTTTTAGTGAAATGTTAACGGAACATCTCGGGGGGGGGGGGGGGGGGGGGGGGGGGGGGGGGGGGGGGGGAGATGATATTACAAGTACAAAAAAGAAAAACAGCTGACAAAATTATGCTAAATTCATATGAAAAAAAGGCCTAAAACTTCCGATTGTAATAAACATTTTGAAACTATTCACTAAATCGTTAAAAACCATCCTGGGACCCCAAAGATTTCTCAAACTTGGTACATTCCCAGATTTGGGAAGGATTAGTTGAGAGTTATCACTGCCACCCCTCCTGCTGTCCTGCAGTTAGTTTCTCAATCATTCAAATACAACATTCATAGATTCATCATTCGGTCACCTTTTTATTGACTGGTAAGTTTTTTCTACAAGTAGCAAACTTTTTCAAAGGTTAAATAAGATAATATACATTAAAATCAGGTAATTTTGTGAATCAGGTGGGTGCTGGGCTTCTACAGGGTAAATATATATCCTTCTGTATTATTGAAGATGGGAACCTCATATGTGCATACATGAGGTGGAGACGGATTAACTCGTTAACTAGAACATCTCAAATTATCCATCCCATGCCTATCTACAAGCAAACAAGTGCATCCGGGCGAACTCATCTAAATCGTATCTGCAACTGGACAACACAGCCCACAGAAACTGTCCTCTACTGCTCACAACGGTTTTAACTGGGAAAACTTTATGCAAAACATTTACATTCACTAGAGCAAAATCTGGAAACCTAGTATCTCAAACTTGGAAACTCCCCTTTTTCCTACTGTTACAAGAAACCATAAACAATATAACAGAAGTCCTATCATTTGTATAAACTCAGCAATAGGTCACACTAATTACTTATTTTTAGACATTTGTAGCCGAAGAATAATGAATTTGATAAGTCACTATTTAGAGTGACTACTAATCTTAGGCACAAGCCAATTTCCAAACACAATCAACAAGTTCTTGATGCTCGTCAGAGAAAATGTCATAAAATCATCTGTCATTTATCTTTATGACACTTCCAACCCTTCCCCTGTAGCCTCAAAAAAATATGGAAAATTAATGCCAACTTGGCATGTAGATGATGAATGCAGATTTTGTGCAAATATGACCTAAGAGTCCCCTTTCAGATCAAAACATTAATATGGGTTTAACAGAGAAGCAAATGGAGGGAAAGCATTAAAACTTTAAATCTGAAAGTCTCAAAGAAGAAGAGGCCCATAGCAGATATGCATTTCATGTAAACAATTTTGAGAATGCTAAAAAAGACCTTTAAGCCTAAAGACAACCCAATCAAAAATTTAACTTTTCTACGAGTATTGTGCATCACCATTTAAATATGCAGGTCACGATCAAGGATTAAGTACTAGAATAGACAAACTAAAGCATTTCACAGCTATCACAAAAGTTAAACAACTATCAGTGATGCCAAAATCAGGCTTGAGTTTGCTTCTCGCTCCCTTTGGCTTCCGAGATACCAAGTGAAGCCAATAGCAGGTTTTGCATTTCATAACTACCAAGAGAAAAAATTCTTAACCATGATCCCTAGTTATAAAAACCTCATATACATGACCTATAGCTCAAACTTAATTTAAAGAAAAATATGACAATGGAGTAGCAGAAGAAAGTACCGTACAATGTAGCCTGTAACGAAATTAAGTGACTAATTGCTCAATTCAATGGTCAACTTTTTAAGTACGAATGAAATTGTATTACAAGGGGACAAAGGATAGAAAGAAAGGGGGAAAAAAGAGAGAAAAAGAAAAAAACTACAACATTTTCAATTTTGTTGCTTAAAGAAACAGAAAGATGGTAGGTTTTACCAGTCACCACCATTGATGAACCAGAACTCCACTTTGTCTGAGAGAGGTAAACAGGTCTAAGCATTGGCCATAAGTTTTCTCATACTTGGGAGATCTCTCACCAGGACAGCATTTCTGCCACCTATTATAATGGCATTCAAGAAAGATCTCATCTATCAGACAAATGGCCCCCGTCTCAAACAACCTCGGTATCAAATCAAATTCAGTCCCTTCCACATCCATCTTCATCACAACAAAATCTTTCTTAGTCACTACACTCTTCAACCAATTCGCAAAGTCAAACCCTTTGATCTTATCAACATCAGCAACAGGATTAGCAGAGGATTGAACTGGTTGAATCCGACCCATTCCTCTTCCTTCCACCGCATCTTTATGATTGCCCGGGTCCTGATTAATTTCAAAGAACAAGCTCTCATTTCTCACCCATGCTGCATAAGGCAGTAAAGTTACGCCTTTCTTGTATCTATACTCTTCATGAAAAGTCTTATCAGCCTCAATTGCATAAATTTCAAAGGTTTTATTTTGCTTGGGGTATTGCTTTTTGAACCAACTACCAATACTTGATCCATAACTACGGGCTCCAACATCCACATAAACATACCTCTGCTTAAAATTGATATCAGCCATTGAGGATAGATACTTTATGTTCTTAATATTCCTCTTCAATGTGATCCAGGGTTTTAAGGGCTCCTCTAAAATCAAAGGCTCAGCTTTCCGGACCAATTGTTGTTTGTAACCCTGGATGGAGCACTTATTATCTACGGATTGGCCAATGGGCTCTTTGATCAGCCCTTGGCGAATAAATTCAATCTCTTTCTTCATGACAATTTCACGAATAGATTGTGGTGAATCAATACCCTCGATTTCTCGAGCGCGTATAAATGTACAGCAATTGAATAAATCAATAAACGAATTCAAACTATACGTATCTTTAGAAGCTGTATGGACAACGAAAAACCCATCGGGCTTAAGCGTCCTTGCGATCTCCGCGGCGAATGCTGCTGGCTTAACCGATCTATCGAGCGAACCGTTACCGGCGAAGATGAAATCAAATATGTTATCATTAAACGACAGTTTAATTGCCTGACCTGAAATTACCAAGGGCTTGGCGGCTTTCTTAAAAACTCCAATTGAGTCCGGAACCCCAATCTCTTTCAGCGCGAACACATCATCCCCGGCTGGAGTGTCGAGGCAGAGGGACTTGGAATTGGGGGAGAGAAAACCGTCAACGATCATATCCTGAAAAACGGAGGAGTAGAACTTAACGACGAGATCGGGGTGGCTGGGCTTTGAGGGAGAGAATTTGACGGCGGTGGCATCGTTAACGATGACGGAGGAGGAAGAGGAACCCAGCTGGGCGGCGCCGGTGACGAGATTGAGATTAGAATCGGGCAAGGAGAAGAAGCAGAAATTGCCCAGGTCACAGGATTCGCCTCTAATAGTGACAACATAAGCGAATCGAAAGCCAATGAAGAGAACACAAAAGAGAGAAACTCGTACCAGTATGTTTCGGAGAAAGCTCCGTTTGACTCCAGCGGAACCACCAGGCTCCATTATAATTTACTCTTTTTTCTACCGGTGTATTTGTATGTATGTGCGTGTGTATTAGGTTGATGTATGTACAGAGTGATGGAGAGAGAAATAAGAAGTCTAAATCTATAAATCTGGGAGGGTAGAGGGATTATCGGGAGCAGAATCGGGCGGAGGTATGGTTAGCGCCGATGAGAGAACAGTGGGACTTAGCAGTGTCAATGAATTGAAAATACACAGGGAAGAAAGGGACAAAACGGGAAGTCATGGTAAATTAAGAAAGCATGGAGAAAATTGCTCAATGTTATGGGTTCTTTCTCTCCTTCAAGTTGCTGGGTTTTTTTACTGGATTTTTTTCTCATAGAGTGGAAAATGGTGGAGATAGAAATGAGTGAAGCAAAGTGACTAAAATAGTACTAGTATCGAGGAAGATGAGGAGGGTGGACAACCGGACAAGTCGGTAAGCACGGTCCACGCGGACTCCTAATGATGCATGAGAAAACGAAATTGGGTTATGGTCCAACATGCAAATTGACAAACTTAATAATTATCTGCATTTCTTTTAAACCCCTATAATTTGAAGATACGACAAAATAACTCATCCAAAATTGGTAAATTGAATTAAATATCTAATGTGTTTGTGAGTGTTAAAAAGGATTGGAAAATATGAATTTTATTTTTTTTATTTGTGAGTTTTTTAAGAATGAAAAATAAATAAATAAATAAATAAACATAAAATTTGAACAAATTTGAACCAATAAAAAAAGACGGGAGTAAATATTAAGAATTAATATTTTTGCAAGATTATTCATATAGGGACTATAAATTAGACGACTCACACTATGTGAAAGAAGACTTATTACAATGTGATTTTTTTTATTAAAATAAAAATTATTTAAAAATATTTTCCATTACAAATATAACAAAATTTAATATAAATATAATGCGGTAGTTTATATTTAAAATTTTAAGTTTTCTGCTTTCTCTATTCCTTTCAAAACCCATATATAACATAATTTCTCAATCCCAATTTAAACATAATGTTAACGTCTTAATCTTTTTACTCTTAATACTCAAATTAGGACATCATTTACTTATTATTATTATTATTAGCACTATATTTTAGCTTCCGTTGTGTTATGTGGCAGGTGAGAGATTTAATACTCCTTCTATTTAAAAATTAGAGATAAATTTTGGTTGTTTAAGTAATTTAATCCTTTTTCATATTTAATGATTATTTTTATTTTATCATAAAGATTTAAGACGGCTCTTATTTTTGTTGCCCACATAATTTGATGCTTGGGAATTGGAATTCATTAATATTTTCATTTTTTTTTTGTTTGTGAAGGTTGGCTTTGCTTCCTTTTTAAAAAAAGCAAAAGTAATAGTTTTTTTTTTTGAAATGTTTTAATTTATTATAATACTTTATCCTAATATAAAGACAAAGATTTACGTGGAGAAATAAGTTATACAAGTAAATCAAGTGGTCATTCATCCATCGAAAATAGCAATTATGAATAATACTTTTAGCTATCAATCTTGAAAAAATATATATAAGGAATCGATAATTTCACAAGGTTATATTCACGTTAAAAATAAATGAGTTCCATTTATGTGAGAATTTTTTTCATAAAAATATTAATTTTTATCTATAAAAATAATAATTCCCAAAATATAAGGCAAAATTTGAAAACAAAAACAGCCGATATTTAGATTTGTGGTGCCCACGCGTTTCACTTGACTTGGCATAGCCAGCTGGAACTGTATGGTGACCTCGCGGCTCATCTAGTCCCAACCAACCAACCTCTTTAACTTCAATACCAAAGTTTTTTTTTTAGAGTCATTGTTAGCAAGGGGGTTAGGATTTGAACCCATATCCTATGTACGGTAACGGTGGTTGGTTAACACATCGTTAGAAAAAATTATTTAATAATTTTGGAATAACGTTATGTTATGTTATGTAGTGTTTTAGATTAATTAATTTTTTATATTTTAATAATATTTTTTTATTTATAATTATTAATTTACTAAAATTTAGAAATTTTATTGACTTAAAATATCATATAAATTTATACCAGAATCACCAACACCTGATCCTAGTATTAATATCAAAGTTGGATTACACGCGATACCAATATTAACATCTATCCGTTTTATAGTAATCCATAGATAGAGCAAGTAGTAAGATTAGAATTCCCCGCAATTAAGAGAGCATCAATCTCATGATGGCAAATGAATGACAATTATTTTAGGGTCAACAAGTTTTCAGTGCAGGTATTAATTAGTAAATTTTAGTAGTAGTAGTAGTAGAATGTCAACAAGTTACTAGAACACTAGGACTATGTTTGCTTGTAAAATACATATTTGGGATTGGACTATTTGTATTAATTTAAAACTATTTCGGATTTTTTTATTCCATGATGAGGGATTATTAATCCTTTCATGTTGGACTATTAGTCCCATAAAACTATTTAACAGCTTAAAATGAGGGGGATTATTAATCCCAAATTCATCATGGGATTATATAATCCCTCATAAATAGCCTTAAGAATGATAAAAAATAGTCCAAGGACTATTTAAAGGACTATTAATCCCTTATCATGGGATAAATATAGTCCGAAATAGTGTTAAATTAATACAAATAATCCAATCCCAAGTATAACTTTTGTAAACAAACATAGCCTAGTAGTATTAATTATGCACACAGTCCTAGACTAGATCTGCCCTCAATTCTATAATATTATTCTTTTTACCAAATATTTTAATTTATTTATTATTTATAAAAATTTTTAAAAATAAATTATTTATTTTTCTATATCGCCTCTTAACTTTTCTAATTATCTCAACAAATTCTCTCCCTTGCATTAGCAGTTTTCAACTTCTCGTAAAGATGAAATTTCACATAAATTTTAATTATTAAATGATAGTATTAAATGACTTTCTTAATTCATGTGCATGTTGTTAAAACGATTATTATTATGAAATGAATGAAATATTATTTTAGCGGAACGGTAGGGTGTAATGCGAAATTGTAAGATATAGAAGTTTGGTTTCAATAAACCTATTTTTATAAAAAGTTAAAATGGCATTTTGCTACATAAACGTAAAAGAATTTTGTAAAATAAAAAGAATAGATAATACAAAAATGTGTTGTATGAACTTTTAATTTCTTTTAACAATTTAAGGACAAATTTATAAATTATATCTGGACAAAAGCATTTTCGCTAAAAGGATTTATTTTTGTCTATTCATATATCTGCACTTATTTTCCTAATAATTTTTTTAGAAAAATAAAATTGAGATTTTATAAATTTTTTTAATTAATTATAAAAAAACATTAATTATATTCTTAATCATTATATTTTTTTAAAATGTCAATTAAAAGTAAAAGAGAAGTATAAAATTAACATCTTTTTTTATTGTGGCAATTTTATTTTTTGTTACTTGTGAGATTTCTATTCTCATTCGGTGAGTATTTACTTTAAGTCAAAAGATTATTGAGTTGTATTTATATCCTTCTACTTTTTTAAAGTGGGAATAATTTCTTAAAATAAAATAAAATAGAAAAAGAAAGTAGAACAAGCGGAATTTACGGTTCTAGCCGTGGTTCCGTAATGGCAGGAAGTTCCAACGGCCTTGTTGAAGTACCAGTTACCTTTTATAACGACTCTCCCCACTATGAGGAAAGGTGGTGATATGGTGGGCGCCACCAGATGATCATGTTTTGTGAAATTTTCGTTTATCTTATGATCATATTTTATGAAATTTTGGTTTCAAAATGATATGATCAAAATAATAATTATTGCAAAACGCATCATGTACACCATAATTTTTTCTTCAAAATTTTGTAATTCGAATATTAGTATGAATAATAATTTCACTTAATTTTTTTGATAAATATTTAGCGACACGATAAATTTTTTGATAAATAATTAGTTTAGAAAAATTTATACATACATTCTGTGTACTCTCTCGTATATTAAAACGACAGTATTTTGAAAAATAAATCATGACTTCTTGTTTTTAAATAAAATAAAATAAATAATAATACACTGTTGTTTCGATAGACGAGAGAGTACAATAAGTATATAAATAGATTTGTCCGATTAACTCTGTGCTGCGAAAGTAGCTCACTAGCTGGTGATATATGTTGCCGAGCTCTTATCGATGTGGCTTTTAGCACTGGCTAGAAGTGGTCCCCTAATTGAAGATCAGACCGTTACACCTTTTATTTCGACTCCATGTATATGCTTTAGTATTATTATTATTATTATTATTATTAATTCCTCCGCTCATTCCTCCGAAAGTGACGATGAGCAATTAAATAGTGGAGTAATATGGATTAATTCTTCTAAGAATGTAGTCTAATTTCTAATAGTGTTTCAAAATATACGAGAAAAATAATTTTTTAAACAGAAAAAATAAGTGTCATATTTGCTGTGATCGAAGATAAGTTATCTTGTTAATATTTTTATATTTATGATAAATTGTTCTTATATTTTTAGGAGTATATTGTTTTAAGATTAACACATCACATACTGATATGAGATTTTATAAGATTATTATATATTCCTAAGAATATTAATCTTTCTTACGTACCACTATTTGTCTTATTCCCAGAATTGATTAGTCTCGCACTCACTATACACCGGCCTATAATTGGTTGGTTTATGTAAAATGTAATACTACTTCTCTCTACAAAATTGTGTCCAAGATTTTGGTCAATTGCATTAGACCTCTCTTGAACAATATTATTATTATTATTACTCCAAATCAAAGTGGTTTTGTTAAGGGGTGGGTGGTGGTTTTAAGGGTGGGTGGGAGAGCTTCGGATAATTAGTTAGTAGCTATAGTTAAATCTATTTTAGTCGATATTTTAATATTTTCATAATAAAAGTATCGTTATAAATGTATAATGATTGTTAAATCGACACTATATATTTTACATGTGAGATCTTACATGTGAAAATATTAAAATTTATTATAAAAATATCAATTTCTTAAATTAAATATAGATGATACACAGTTGTTCTTCCCTTTCTGCAGGGCAGCATCTGGACTGTTTTAAGGGCAATATTGGATTTGTTTTTATGGCAGGCAGGAAGGCAGTCTGTGATGGCTTAAAAATGGCTTATTATAATCTGGGCTTGAAAGATTTAATCTTAGAAACTGATCGTAATGCTCAAATCTCTGTTTTGTTTAATATACAATTAGTTATGTTTTTTTTTTTTAAATTAAAAAAAATAAAATACGTAGCACGCAATATCAACTATAGTTAGATTAAGTTGACGGTCACCAAAAAAAATTGAGAGTACACGTGTCAGTTAAAGGAGCTGTAGTTTTCTTCAATATTGACATCAACCAAATACTGCATAAATCCGTATAAACAAATCAAAAATAAGCCAAAAAAAGAAAAAAGAAGAGGATAGAAGAAACATGGCATCTTAAAAGAAAATAATGGACCCACTAAAGGGAATATACTTCTATTTTTAACCTAAAATGTAGTTATCAGTTTCATCATCTCTATGTATGTCAGTATTCTTTGCCCCACACGGCTACACTAATCATTCCGTATATTGAGTTATTTAGCTTTTAGAACTTAGAAGTACCTGCATGCATGCCCCCATCAAGATTAATTATCAAACAATTAATATATATATATATATATATACACACACACACACACACATGGACTACAGATCGGAAGGCTCTAGGTGTATTATTGCAATTGTTTTATGCTTTATAGTTTGGATTTGGTGTGAGCCTAGGTAGGGCCAATTTTATCAAGACTTGTCTTTTTTTAAAAAGTTATTTTGTATTTTTAAAATAAGTGAATAATATATTTTTTTTATATATTTATGAGTTTTAACACACGCGAACACCACAATATATGAAGAAAAAAAATATATAATGTTTACTTGTCACGGATGAAATAATCTCTCCCCCTCTTACTGTCAAATGGAGCTGATTCTACGCCACCAAATCACTCACCTTATTACTTTTGGGTCACCCTCTTCGTTAGTGCAGCCGCAACTTAGGGTGCTGGTGTGTGTTGCTCTCAGTCTCGGACTCGAAATGCTCAACAGACATGCTAAAAATAAAGCGTATAATTTACGCTTCTTTTGTAGCTAGGATTTTATAACATCCTACAATCTAAAATATTTATGTATATAATTTATTTTTTAATTAAATGTGATAGTTTAATTATCTAAAATATTTAGGTATATAGTTTAATTTTAAATTAAATGCGATAGTTTAATAGAAAGACAATTTCTTTTTATTGTACACTAATTTACATGTCACACACCAAGTGTTTGTTAATAGGGGAAAATAGAATGCTAAAACATAGGAGGCAGCAGATAATGTGAGAGAGAAGAGTGAATAAAAGATTAATATAAAGAAAATTTAAAGAATAAAATAGGAAAATAAAAAAGGTTATTTGCACCAAATTAACCGTTAATTATTTCTCTCTCTCTCTCTCTTCATAATATAAATAAATGTTCGAGTCAATCTGTCAATAAAATCAAATAAATATTTCATAAAAAGGATAATTTTTTTTCTAGTTTTCCCATAATCCTCCTTCCTACACCTCCCCCTTTAGAGAATCTCTAGGCCCTTTTAGGTTCCACACAAGCTCAGGTTGCATGGTTCGTTTTCTAAGCTCTCCCTCCTAAACAACCCAAGAAAAAATAAAATTCAGTAATAAATCGGGATTTGATTTTCATGTAAATTCTTAGGCTGAAGAGGGCATTAACATGTACAATCATTTTACACACAGACAAAAAGACATGTACAATCATTTGGTAAAAGACATGTACAGTCGTACAAAAACTCAGGTAATCAATTTTTGGTCCATATTTAGAAAAACAAATGAGGCGGATGGTGTTCAACCAAAGGGTCTTGACCCAATAGTTACGTCTCGGTAGTGACTAAGGTCGGGTGTGTGTTTAAATTATATCTCAACTGGCAACAAAAAAAAAAAAGAATGAACTGTTCATCAGATTTTTTGAATTTTAAATATTTTTCTTCAAAAAATACATTTTTTTCCCTAAAAAATAAATAGTAACTATAAGAGAATCTAAAGAGTCTGGTAAGGCTTGGAACATTTTGTCAAGGTTCAATTAGATTGACATAACATCTCGCACTTCTAGTGGTGTCCCTATCAGGATGGATCCATACCCCGGCGAGCCCGCAAGTTTTTCATATATGACATGGTCCAATTCGGCAACGATGCATTGGTATGGGCCCGAAGATGGTAAATGTCGATCTTTAGGAGGGTACTTATACTTGTGATTACGACATTGCCTTCGACTGTACGTCTTTAATGTGGGTTTCTAATTCTCTGGACCTGCACAAACATACTTGTAATGGTTTAACGGCTTTTATCACTGTGGAATGCCTCACGTGTAAGTGTTAATGAATAGAGTAAAAAGATAAATAACCAATCTTATCAGTGTAAAATATGTCTAATATTTCTTTGATCTTTGAACGAATTTTGTTATAGGCAATGATTTATACAATATTTTTTTATAAAACAGTAGATCTTATATCTTAATTATACTATAAAATTCACTATTTTATATATAATCATTATATAAATTATTGTATAGATTATTACGTACACGTTAGAGACTCTCTTTTGTAGCCCCAGCCTCTCTCCCTTAGGCCTGTCACATCAAGGGTAAGGCTATGCGGGTGGAAGGATAATGTTCTATCATTGACATTCGCACTACTCAAGTGACGGTACGGTGAATCCCTCAACCAAAAACACTAGTATTAACTTTTTGGGATAATTACATTTAGTAATATATTTTAAAAAAATATTACAACAAAAATGTATACATTAAATATTTATAAAATTAGTGCATTTTCAATATTTAATTTACAAAATTAGTACATTCGTATCCCAATTTAGTTAGGTGATTTTAAAATTTAAATTTTAAAAAGTCAAAATATCACCATGAAATATACAATGAATTTTAGATTTGTGTTACTTTTCAAAAAGGAGAAAGTGAGGATAAGAAAAAAGATGGTGGTGGTGGCGGAAGAAGGTGGTGGTGGTTGTGGCGGAGGAATAAGATGGTGGTGATTGTGGCAGAGGAAGATGGTGGTGGTTTTTTGGCGGAGGAAGAATATGGTGATGGAGGCGGAAGAAGGTGGTGGTGGTTGTAGCGGAGGAAGAATATGGTGGTGGAAGAGAAAAGAAGATGGTGGTGGTTGTGGCGGAGGAAGAAAAAATTGCAGTTTTTTCATCTCCATACCTACAGTTTTGTCATAATACAGTTAGTAACAAAACCTTCATACCAAGGTAACCAAACCTTCATATCAAAGTAACCAAAACCTTCATACCAATGTAACCAAATCTTCATACCAAGGTAACCAATCCATATCCATACCTGCATTTTTTTCATAGTGCAGATTCATAAAGCGATACTTTTTGAAGGGGGAGAAAGTGAGGATGAGGAAGAAGATAGTGGTGGAGGCGGAAAAAGATGGTGGCGGTTGTGGCGGAGGAAGAAAAAACTGCAGTTTTTTCACCTCCACACCTGCAGTTTTGTCATAATACAGTTGGTAACCAAACCTTCATATCAAGGTAACCACTAACCAAACCTTCATACCAAGGTAACCAAAACCTTCATACCAATGTAACCAAACCTTTATACCAAGGTAACCAATCTATTTTCACAACTACAATTTTTTCATAGTGCAGTTGGTAGCCAAACTTTTATACCAAGGTAAACAATTCAGTTTTATTATTTGAATGTGATGCAGTTGGTTGCAACCGGTCTAATTCAAGCGCCTAGGCGCTTGGGCACAACCAAACTTGAAGGTAACCAAACACGTATATGAAGGTAACCAAATACGTATATGAAGGTATAAAGGTAACTAATTTATGACTGTGTAGTAACTACGAGTCAGTAACCAAATTCTTCGAGTTTCTTGTCAATGGTGGTTTTGAAAGAGATGGATCAACCAGACCGCACCCCTGTCAAGGATTCCTGTTAAAAATGCACATATATATGTCTAGTTGGAAGGAGAAGGTGGAGGCGAAGAAGAGAGAAAAGGAGAAGGTGGAGGCAGAGGAGAGAGGAGAAAGAAAAGGAGAAGGTGGAGGCGGAGGAGAGAGAAAAGGAGGTGGAGGCGGAAGATGAAGATGACGTGGTTTTTGTGTTGTACTCTTTTTGTAATTATTTTGTGAATGCACTAATCTTGTAATTAATTTATAAATGTTGTATATTACTGTAAAGAGTCCTATTTTTTTGGATACCACTGTTAGAACGAGCTTGGGCCTCTCGACAGCTAGGCTCAGACTTAGTTGGCCCTTCTGGGCTCCCAACCGTTGGGCCTTCTAGATATATATCTTAGCAGGGTGTTTAGACCGTTCAAAAATGTAAACGCATTTAAAAAAAATTATTAGTCCACAAATAATTATTTTTTTTGGACATGAACAAATAATTTATTTCAATTACAATTTATTTAACTCATAAACACACATGTTGTATGTAAAAGTACTGAATATTACCATTGCAAATGTTGTAATCACCAATTATTATTGTTCCAATTACCAATTTAGTTAACTGAGTTTCTATTTGAAAATGGAGTTATTGTAGTTCTATGGATATTCAAAAACAAGAGCCTGGAATTTCTGGGTTTAAGGAGGAGGGCCGAAGGCTTCATCATCTTCTCAGTTCCCACTATTAGATGGTAACCATTAGACCTAAATATTACGCATATGCGTTCGAGCCCAAACTATGGTATGCAACCAATGCCCATACGCTCATACCTTCATGTTCTAATTATTTTCAATTTAAGTTTTGCTAAATGAACAATTTGTAAATATTTGTCAATGGCATGCATGATAAAAAAATTGAAAAAATTATAGTGATAATATAATGATAAAAAAAAAATAAAAAACTACTATGACCTTTCTTAGCTACTTCCTTCCAGTGCAGAAAAATGTTCTGATTTAAAAATTTTGTGAGCATTAAGAATATAATGTTGTTTTATGTTCATCCTTAAAATACTAAGTTGAGACTAATTTTGTAGCTGTAATATCTCTTATTACAAAGCGGCTCTTTGAAGTTAGTGATGAATTTGTGTCATATTATTTTTTTCTCTTTTGTTTCTATAATTTTAATTATATATATATATTTTTGTTTTTTTATATTAATTTTTTTAATCACTTTATTTAGTTCTCTAAATTTTATAAAAAAATTTATTTATTTCTATATAATTTACGAGCTATATAAAGAAAATCTCTACGACTCTTAAGAAAGAGCTATAAGCAAGAAAGATTAGCTTGAGATGAGACAAAAAAATAAGAATGAATAACAAGGTGCGAAGCGACAGTCTTGTAACTTACACAAGTAACGCTTATATCAACTTTTTGGTTTGGGTTGGGGGGGGGGGGGGATTATGGAGTATTTTCTTTTAAAATTATCTGTTTATCAAAATTAACATGAGAGGTGAGTCGTATATACCGAGTTGACTCAGTATCATCTGGGTCCAACTCGAACAGACGTCAAACTTCTAAGGATGGGCTGACAGGCAACGACCTCATCAACCAAGCGGTGCTTCTACTGGTATATATGAAGCTCTGGAATTAAGAGATGGAGGTTCACATTACCTTGGAAAAGGTGTTCTAAAGGCTGTGGAGAATGAGAACTCTGGGGACCTTGAGGAATCAGTTGCTTCTATAGTTGCAGACAATGAAATTGTTGTTGCAGCTGTGCTTTCTGGAAATCGGAGCTTTGAAGGTCGTGATCCACTAACAACAGCTAACTATCTTGCTTCTCTTCCTTTAGTTGTGGCTTATGCATTGGCTATCACGGTTGATATTGATTTCGAGGAGCTCATTGGTACAGAAAAAATGGAAATTGTCTCAGATTTGATCACTTATTGTTCAAAAGAGCATCAGAAAATCTATCAACAATGGTTCAATTTCGCCGATTCAGATGGTGATGGCGGTCTAACTGGAAATGATGCCACACAGTTCTTCTCTATGTCGAATTTGTCTCAGGCTGAACTCAAACAGGTTTGGGCAATTGCAGATTCCAAGCAACAAGGTTTTTTAGGATTCCAAGAGTTCATCACTGCAGTGCAGTTGTTATCCTTGGCACAAGCAGGACATGAACCAAGCCCAGATCTCCTAAAAACTACAGTTGACATCGACAATATAAATCCTCCATTGATGGAAGGCTTGGAATCTTTATTAGCGAAGAAGGTTTCAACAACCAATGGTGAATGCAAAACAAATGGAATTACAAAATTGCAACCGTTTCAACCAACTAATCTGTTCACTCCGAAATTTAGTAAGGAGAGGCCCCAGACATTTCTAAATCCAGTTACTCCAATAATTGACGGCTTGAAAAGATTGTACATTGAAAAGTTAAAGCCCTTGGAAGTGGTTTACCGTTTCAATGATTTTGCATTTCCCTTATTGACAAATAGCGATTTTGATGCTAAACCCATGGTTATGCTCCTGGGTCAGTACCCAACTGGGAAAACAACATTTCTTAAACATTTGCTCAAATGCAACTACCTAGGATCTCACATTGGACCAGAGCCAACTACTGATCGTTTTATTGTTATTATGTCTGGACCTGATGAGAGGAGTATAACCGGGAACACGATAGTTGTTCATGCTGAGATGCCATTTGGTGGTCTGACAACTTTTGGTGGAGCATTTTTATCAAAATTTGAATGTTCCCAAATGCTACATAATCTGCTGGAACCTATTACATTTACGGATTTTTCCGGGGTTCTATCGGGAGAGAAGCAACGGACACAACAAAGTTATGACTTTACGGGTGTAATATTCTGGGTTATTGCAAAATGTGATCATGTTCTCCTTCTCTGTGGCCCTCATAAACTTGATATATGTGATGAATTCAAGCGTGTGATTTCATCTCTACGTGGTTATGATGACGAGATACACGCAGTCCTTAACAAAGCAGACCAAGTTAATACACAACAACTTATGAGAGTCTACAGTACCTTATTGTGGTCAGTTGGAAAAGTTTTCAACACTCAGGAGGTAGTACTACTAATCGTTGCACTAGAATGTGCCCTTGGTTCATCTGAGTTGCAACAGGAGTTAGCTATGGTTTTTCCTAAATCAACAGTTTACTATGAGATTAAGCGTGTATCTTTTGTCAAGAAGAAGGAATCGTGGGATATGAAAACGGAGGAGATGATTGAGGCTGCTGGTAAAAAGAAAGAAGATGGTAATGCATGTTTCAAGGCGGGTAAGTATACAAGGGCTTCAAGGCACTATGAGAAGGCTGCGAAGTACATTGAGTATGATACCTTCTTTGGAGAAGAGGAGAAAAAGCAGGCCAAAACACTGAAGGTGACTTGCAATCTCAACAATGCAGCTTGCAAGCTGCAATTAAGACAAGCAAGCAGAGAAACTATGCACCAAGGTACTGGAAGTAGAGAGTAAGAATGTGAAAGCCCTGTACAGGAGGGCTCAAGCTTATATTAACTTAGGTGATCTGAATTTGGCTGCAATTGACATCAAAAAAGCTCTTGAGCTTGACTCTGCTAACAGGGATGTGAAGCTCGAGTATAAAGTTTTTAAGGAGAAGATAAGGGAGTTCAACAAAAAGGTTGCCAAGTTTTACGGAAATATGTTTACCAAGTTGAACAAACTGGAGCCTTTTGAGTCTGACAAATCAGCTTCCAAGGAGGCAGAGCCAACGAGTGTTGAGGAATCCAAGGTTATTGTGAAGAAATTTCATGAAGTTGGTATCAAAGTTCTTGGAGCTGCTGTTCTGAACCACCGTTATGCACATCATCATAATCAAAATGGTGTTTGGAATAATTTTGGTGGCCATTTAAATTGGGATGACGTGGCTGTTGTTACTGATGATCCACATTTCCAAAAAGGGTTCCCAAAAGTAGCTTTCCATTTTATGAGTGATGATGAAGTTTGTTTCAAATTGGCAATTGAGAATGGAAACTATCATAAGGTAATTGTTACAGCCAAGGAAGTTGATAAGAAATTTTGTGCAATTATTAGACAGTATGAAAGAATTAATCCTTGGAGTCAAGGATTGATTGAATGAGGGAGTATTGTTAAGATGAGAGCCCAGAAAAATAAGTTACTTCAATTAAAAAAATCAGTTAGTTTATATAACACCAAAACGCATCGTTTTGGGGCACTTATCCTTTATTGTTACAATGCCAGGTGTTGAGTTGTTGGAGGACACGTGAGTTGAGCAGAGTCGGTTGAGCCTTTAGGCTATACAACAACACCCATGTAATGAGGAAAGCATCGAACAATTGAATGAAATTTTACTTCCAGTATTTTACTTCCAGTATTTTCCTTTCCTGCATTTCCTTTATTTTTCTGCACTTTGTTCAATTTGATAACAGTAGTCATGACAAATTGGTTTGCTGTTTTCTTTGCTTGCGTTTATTATCATGGCCACTAATAAACATGGTGATTGGAAAGATTTTGACAATTATCAAGAAAACAGGTTAGAATATAGATATTAATTGTATATAAATGGTTTTTATTTTTGTGCTTTATACTCCTATAAAGATTGAATTTTTGTTGTTAATTGATTTTAATATTTCAGGTAGGTGTTGAGAATAGCGATTCTATATACAGGAGGGCAAGTTTTCCGACAAGTTCATGAGCTTTCTACAGGGAAAGAAGTGTATTCCCGGCGGAATTTGGCGTTGTTCGACTTTATTGGTGATCAGGTTGGTGTTTTTTTGAAGTCTTTCAATCGATTATTTAATTCTTTCAGCTATATGGAATTCGGGTGTGTTTAAATTTCACTTTTAAATTATGTTCTATTTTGGGGTGAATAAAGTTGAGGTGAAATGCGACGGCCAGATATTGCTGGTTTGAAGCCTAGGCATTCCACTGGACTTGTAACATTCATCCATTTTATGAAAAGATAATTGAGAAAGATAATTGGCAGGGGTTTGGCCAAATTTTTTAGATAATTTTATACTTTGTAGTCAGATGCATACGTAAAACGTATATTTGATTACAATATTATTAATATAACAAGTAATATCATTATATATATGTATATATCCACGTCTTATTAACCCTTAATACACGTTTTTAATACATGTGTTAATAAATATTTAATTTCTTAATTGTTTTAAAAATAATATAAATTAAATTATTATTTATTTTAAAAATATTAGAGGAAAATACTAAAAGAGTAAAAATGATGTGAGATTGAGAGTTATAAATTTTTTAATTTAACCTTGTATATTAGAAAATTTTAGTGAGATCAATTTGTTTTTACTTTCAAATATCTCTCATCTTGTGGTGAAAGAACAGCGAACACCTACTTAAGCATGTCTAGTCAGTCGGGGCTTAATTTCTCATAAGAATATACATTACTAACTTGATAGCGGTAACCGAGTATAAGAATTTGTGCATACTTGTTGATGTCAGCAGCATCATCGGCGGTGCCATTTACAAACAGGATGTGAGGGAAGGAGCAGACTATATATTTACCGACTCTCTTCATCAGCGGCCACAAGCATGGAATTTTTAGCATTCATTGCCCTCGCATTTTCTGCCCTCATTTCCGGATATAAACCAGTCTCATATCTAAATTATAAGCTTACATTGTGCTCGACAGTTCTTTTATAATACCACTAGTACTGCTTCTTTTGACTTGCATTGCTTATCTGCCTTGTATGTACTGTGTGTAATTACTCCATAGATCTGTTTATACATGTATAGTGGAGTGGTACTAATACACCATTTTATCTGATTGCGAAGATTCTTTCAAAGAATGACACGAGTATCTCTCTCCCTCCCATTGTGCGTGTGCTTGCGTACGCATGTGATTCGCTTACTATAGTCAAGTTTCATTGTGTGTCACCAATCAACAGAACTAGAAGTTTTGACTGAATGATGAATCTTACTACCCTGGCTATTGAAGTTGAATCTCAAAGTGAATTTTCGGCAGGGGAAGGATCATGTTGAAACAGAGTTATTTGGTTCTCTGTAATCTTATGTATGGAGTTCAAGACTAGATTGATTAGTCTTAAGCAACAGCTAATTCTTTGGCTTAAGAGTATCCCTCATCTTTGTGCTGGTAGAACAACTTAGGAAAACGGATATTCTTCAGCGAAAGAGTAGCAATTTTTTAGTACGGAAACTTGCTCACGTTGCAGTTCTCATGCAGCTGAACTTGTCTTTGGTATAGTCCTTGTTCTGAGTTTGTAATAACTTGCAAATTAAAGTGATTTTTTTATATTAAAACCATGGCAGTAAAAATTAGAACAAATTCATAAAGCAGAGGTCAATCTATTAAACGTTTTAATTATGAAATGGCAGAAGGGAAAAACTTGGGAGTAACATGCATATTCAACTTTCATCAGTTTTCAAATAAGGTTCAATGTTAAATGTTCGTAGTTCCAACGAAATAATGAAAATAATGAACAAATGGGATTAATTCCTCGACCGATGCCCAACATTTACAGAACCAAATGCCACGGTTTAGATAATAGTATATAAAAACATAGTATATAATTGATGCAATATTCTTGTTTCTTGAGTTGCTCTCAAGCAGTTTCAGCCTAATAAGGAGTTAAAAAAGGAGTCGTCATCCGGTTCTTCTTTGGCTGCAGAGAATTGTCCATTTGACTGTTGTGTTTGATTAATGTAAGAATTGGTTGAGTTTCCATATCCCGAGAACCTGTAACTTCCCGGACCTTGCAGCATCTCTAGGGTAAATGGTGCCGGACCATTTGTTGCTGGTGCCCTTGTATTCTGAGGAGGATTCGCGTAGTTCGTTGTTGGCCTTACAGCTATGGGAGCATTCGCGTTGCTGTTATCAGATGGTCTATTGACAGGGTAACTGCCACTACCGCGTGGTGCAGGCACATCATGGTTATGCTTCCCTTCGTATGTGGTGATCACTGCCCTCAAATCGTGAGATGCTCGCTCCACATGCTTCCTCACCGGACATCCCACATATGTACATTTGTAGTAGCTCCTGCAGATTATGCAGAAGAACCCAGATAAATAACCAAGTTTATGAAAATTCTTGTTACAAGTTAAAGAGGAAAAAATAATGTCAAGGAAAAGGGCTTACCTAGGATTTGGGTTGCCTTTAACTACTTTCTGTCCATATTTCCTCCACCTATAACCATCATCAAGAATATCAATATCACTGGTGGTTTGAACAACAATTCTTGGTTCTCGCACAGTTCTACTCCCAAGAGCTGACATTGCCTCATTCTCATACTCGCCCTTCCTGAAAATTTTAAA
Organism: Hedera helix; assembly: GCA_947179155.2. Classification (NCBI taxonomy): domain Eukaryota; kingdom Viridiplantae; phylum Streptophyta; class Magnoliopsida; order Apiales; family Araliaceae; genus Hedera; species Hedera helix. Next base: position 49,211,666 of record OX359274.1, read on the forward strand.
GAAACATACAATTAAACACTTTCCAATTTGAAGGATCATTAGAAAGTAAAAAAACACTGAAAAGTGACAAACTAAGCATACCATCTCTTAGCCTCGGGTTCATTTTCATCATCATCTCCTGATTTACTCATCGATCCTTGATCGAGGTCATCCTCACCAAAAGAAACAGAAGAATTTTCAGGGGTTGCCACAGACTCTAATTGAGCATTTTCATGATGGATTGAAATTTCTGAGTTGGTGCCTATAGGATTCTGGTAAGATTGTGAAGATGATCGCCTCGTTGACTGAGGCTTGGGGTGGTTGTGATTGCCTTTATATACTATTTCAGTAATGTGTCCGTCCAAAGTTGTTTCAACCTTCTTCTTTGTAGGACAATTTGGAGATGTGCACTTGTAATAACTACGCGGATTCTCACTTCCTTTTACTTGCTTCTGTCCATATTTCCTCCAATTGTATCCATCATCTAATCTTCTTTGCTCTCTACCAGACTGCGATGATTGAGTGTAAAACGTCTGATTGGGAGGTGGTGCAGCATTAGTCGGTACCTTTGTTTGGGTTGTGGTCATTTCTGGTGAAAATCTTTCCATTGTCCCTAATTCTGGTTTCACCCTGTGAGTTTTGTCTGTTGAGAAATCAGTTCCATTGGCTGGTTTATTGAAATTCCATCCATCTTCTTGTCTTTTCAATGATTCTTCCTGTTCAAGTCCAAGTTTTCAGAGCAGAACTAGGATAAGTGGAAATTAAAATGATCATAAAAATATCCAAAGGACACAAAATGAAAACAATTACATGAATCTATAAAACCAATCAAATTTATAGCATGAATTCCCAAAAATTAAAATTACGTGATAAAACTTGTGTATATTATGTAACTAACAGGAAAAAGTGACACATACGATGACAGGGATCCAACTATTGAATGTCAAACCTATTGAGCATACATATAATATAAACCAAGGCTTTTGAACAATTCAACTAATAAAAAAACTAAAGCTGGAAGACTTTCGAAAAGTGTGACAAGTAAAGCACTAAAGCAGGCAAAAACTAAACCAAGTTTCTGGTGCAAAATTGACCAATATATTGGCAAAGATATAATTATCAATATAATGGAAATTACAAGGACAAGATCAATGATGTACCACTGAGTTTCTGTTTGTAGAAATGGATGATGATGATGATATAGGCCTTGCCTGAGTTGGGAAAGAGAAATCAGAATAGTTTCTGTTCTCCTCCTTAAAGGTCTGACCATTAAAGTTCCCATTACTTGAAGATGGCAGAATCTACACAAACAGAATGAAATAACATAAAATTAATTACTCCAATAACAATAAAAACTCAAAATAAATAAAATCTTGGAAACAAACAAAAGAAATATGAAGAGAGATAAATATTAAGCTCACATTAGAAGTGGAAACTTGAACGGGTGAATCCAAGAAAGCAAGAAAAGATGAAGGAGAAATAGGAGGGGGAGAAAAAGGTAATGAAGGATTTTGAAAAGACTTGGGCTTTGGGGTTTCAAATCCCCAGTTACTACCAAAATCCTCATTATTGGGTTGAGAAAGAAGATCACTAAATGAAGAAGTCATATATTGGGATGATAAAGAAAAGCTTGGATGAGAATCAACAGAGCTAGTGTTCAAACTCCCACCACCTGCAGAAGCCATTTTTCTCTCCTTTTTCTTTGTTTGAAGGGAAAGGAAAAGTTGTTTTTCAAGGGGAATATTTAAGGAGGAGAGGGACTTGGGTTGGTTTGTTTGTTTGGGAGATGGGAATTGTTGTACGTAAGAGTCTTAAGTAGGAAGCTCTTGAAGGGAAGAAGATACTACTAGTTTCTAACAAGGGGAAAGGAAGGAAGGGAGAGAGAGAGAGAGGGAGAGGGAGGAAGTTTGGCCGTGGAAAATACTTGGAGGGTCAAAGGATGTGGGTTTGACTGACTCTCCTGGCGGCTTAGGCTGAATCACAACAAGTGTGTATTTTTCTTCCTAAATGACAAGGAAGTCTTAGACCCCACAGCTCAACCTCACACATTAATGCACCAAAAAATAAGCGCCACTAAAATTAATATGCTTGTTAGCTTAGCTGCCGTAGCATATACTCTTACTATTGCGTATTGAGGAGGAGAATTCTCTTGATTATTTGTCCGTAGATTTAAAGTTAAAAAATAAAAATAAATAAAAAAGATTCTTAACTACCAAACTAACCTCGGGGTTACCCATTATTTGCACGACTTGAGACTGATTGGTTATCGTCTTTTACGTATTATTTGTAACATTTATTTTTGTTTCCTTTTATTCTTGTACATTTTGGTCTTCACACATCTTCTTTGTAGTGCCTTTGCTAAACTTTTCTAATATAATTATCCCATCACACGTACCAAAATGTCTTTCAGCTTGGTTTCAATTTATATTACAGTGATGACGTCTTTCAGTTTTAATAATTCATAAAAATACCATTGATTGCTAATTAATTAATTAATTTATGAGATCACTTAACTTTATAAATATCATGAGGTGGATGGTAGCTTAGGTCATAGACCTTGGGTATGAATTTCGGTGGAGACTTTGGTAAATAATGACATGTTTTACCAGGACTCTGAAAATGGACTATTGACTTTTGAATCCGTGAAAAATTGCGATCACGTGGGGGCGGAGATAAATTCATGGAGTGATGGGGCCCGTCATAATTTTTTTGTGGGGCCCTTGTCCTGTGATTGTGGGTTACCTTCAATATAGAAGAACTGAAGATCTGAGAACTGAAGAAGTCGGGAAGAAATTTAGCAACAGATAAAAAAGGAACCTTCCGAAGTGAATACTACTACCTTTCAAGTCTTCCTTGTTCCAAGCTGGTAGTTAGTTCATGCAATGATTGTCCAAAAAACTAATGAACAAGAAAATTTAATGCCATGATATGTAATATTATAATATTTTCTCAGTCTCAAAATGAAAATTTTACTACAAAAAGTTTGTAGTTAATTCAGAATATTTATTCCAATAATTATATCTTCTTGCAATAGTTGCATCTTCTTTTTAATTCAAGAAAAAATGTCCACAAAAGCAAATTGATTTAAATTAGTCTGCTAGTCAACCTACAAAGGACGCATCAGAGTAATAAAGTCACAATACTATTCCATAACCTGTATTAAGAGAATCAAGTTAAATGTACATACAGATTATCAATTGTTCATTTAAATAATTGATCACGTCATCCATAGAGTAAGCATGATTGAATCTTTTCTTTCCTTGTTAATAATGATGCAATAATTTAACAGCTACTACCTCAAATTATTAAACATCAGCAGCACGCACCGTTTCCCAACTCCCAACCTGGGGCCGAACCTTGCACCTCTCTCTCGGGCATCCCAGCTTTAGCCTTAAAAAGGGTCATAAATTTACATGGATTATCGTCAAAATGGTGATACAAGAGGGGACTCTGCTTTATCCTCCGAAGCAAACAGAACCTTCAGAATCTCTATTCCATATCTTTGAGTTGTATTTTCCAGCACTTCGGATCTAATTCAGCCTGTCAACCATGCATAAATAGTCTCAATGCTATTACCTAATCAAATCGAGGTTAAAATGTTATATGCCACTTTTGTTTGCAATTACATTTGCTCTCAAAATATTTAGGTGCAATGGGAGATGCAAAAAAGAAGCAATTTCTTTGGACAATGACTTGAAGAGTTAATTTCACATTTTCTTCTCATAGAAAATTGCTAATGAAAAGTTAAGCTCATAGCATAACATTCATATAGTTTGTACTGAAGGTTAAAAAAAATGTACCTGGAATTCTTTCTCTCTCCACTGGAAAACACAGCCACGGGATTCTAAATGTTTAAAAACAGGTTGCTGCAAGAATGATTTAACAGATGCATGGAGCTTCACTTTTGTTAGCCCTCCGCATGCCAAGAGCGCAGCTGTTAGTCCACTGGGAGTCAAACCCTTCAGATGTAAAAAAGTCAGACTCTGTAAACAGCTGATGCTGGCAAGGGACAAGAGCCCAACATCTGTGACAGAGCTATATGACAAATTAATCTGCAAATGCATGAACAAAAATAACTATTGTCAGATGATATGATGTTTTCTTAAAGCCAGTTATGTAACTAAGTGAAAAAGGGGAAGAATTGTACCTGTCGGAGGTTATGAGAGAAGAGCACGAGTGGAATCATTCCGGCATCATTTATATTGGAACACTTTTTAATGTCTAGCTTGGTGAGTTGCTTACATCCCACAGCTATAGCTGCTAGACCTAAAGAAGTGAGACGAACACATCCTCGACTTTCAAACGTGTGTAACTTTGAACACTTGGACAATGATATCAATGAGATGTCAGTAACATCATTACAATAGGCTATATTAATCATTTGTAGGCCAGTACAACCGTTAGAAATTCCTAAGATACCCAAATCTGTTATTCCAGCACATCTGAACAAAAAAAGTACATGCAGTAAATTAGTCAGGTGAAGAAAATGGTCAATAAATGCATTTAAAGCAATGACAAAAGCATGTCGCATCAGTGGTCAACTTCCAGTGGAATTCCATTGCTACAAATTTATAATGGAAAGCTTTTCCCTCTAGAGGAAAGAACTTGTTTTCCTAGTACAAACAGAAGATCACTTAATCTCAAATTGGTCAACTGATGATACAACATCATTTTAGAATTTCATATCAATCTTATGATAACAAAAGCAAGGATTTCAGAGTTCATACAGCACTAAGCACCATAATAGGCACTTCTGATAAAAGTAGATAATGAACAACAAAAGTTACAGACTGCAAGTATCAACCTGTATAAATCAAGCTCTGTAAGTTTTGAGCAGCACATGCCAATACGGGTAAGCCCCTTGTCAGTTATGTTCAGACAAATTCCTAGCTTTAAGCTGGAGAGTTTTGAACACCTTGAGATGGATTTCAGGCCTGCAAACACAAAAGGTGAGGACACAGACACATGCTCTAATTCTTCAATAACTGCAGTAGGACAAAGGGTCAACCTTCATCATCAACTTCATTGTCTGTAAGGTCAAGTTCCTCTAGATAATGGCATCGCTGTCCAATCAAAACAAAAGATTCTCTTGGAACCAGGGTACATGACTCCATGCTGAATGAGGTAAGGGAGGTACAGGAATGTGTGATGTAGGCAATTGAAATGTGAGTTATCTTGCGGCAACATGTGATGTCTAGTTTCCTCAAGTCTTTGTGTGTTTTCACAAGGGATGAGAGACCTTCATCTGTAACTCCCATGCATTTACTTAAGCTCAGCTCCTTCAATGAAACACACCACCTTCCAATGGCTTTCAGTCCAGAACATGTAACCTGGGAGCCATCTAATTTGACCGATTGCAATGTGGAAAGCTTTTGCAAACTACTTGCAAGAGCAAGAGTCACCTGAAAACCAGTAACTGGAATATGTAAGCAGAGAGAAAATCATTCACTACTAGAAATCATAATATGTTGAAAGCCTTACCGGAGAGCCATATGTAAAGATAAGTTGCCGTAGAGATCCAGCTTCATCAGTTAGAGAAGACAAACCCACATGACTTACATTCTTACAACTTGATATATTCAGGGTCTGTTAAATAAAGTTAAGTTCATTAGCAGTCCATCAAACAATGAACAGAAACAACTAGAATGTATTAATCAGTTGGACTATTGCTAGGGTGTTCGTGTAATCAATATCTAAGGTAATAAGGAAACACATGGCCAGTAAGATCATATGATTCTATCAATGTTTACAACAAACTAATTCTCTTTAGCTATCATTTCGTATGTTGCAACTATTGCAGGGTCTATGAAGCCAATCAGGTTATACTACAAAATATGGAATGAAGATATTATTGAAAAGCATCGACTTTTCACTTCTTCCTTCCATTTAGGCCAAATAGTTTTAGTTATCCACACAAGAGAGATTAAATTTCCTCGACTTCTTTATGGTATGATCTCAAATAAGACTATTATCTCTGATACTGCACCTCTAATTTCCAAATATTAAAGAAATTGATGATAAAAGGACATCATAATTCCATTTACTTTAAAAAAATGGGCACCTCTAATTTCTTGAACCCATGTTTAAGGGCTGCAAGGCTGTCATCATCAATACCAAAGCATCCTTCTAGAACCAAATGCTCCAGATTTTGTAATTTCAAGATTTGTGATAAGCATATCTTTGTAATCTGCATAAGGAGCAAACAAAGAGAAAAATGACTGCAAGGTTTCTCCAAATAATATCAACAGTAGCGAGTAAGAGATGGACAAACTACTTGATTAATGTAAAGATGTGATACATACTGCCACGAATATTATTTAGCTAAGGAAGTATATTTATCAATATCATGGCTTACATAGCCCAATTACATGTCAATTAAATCATGTATCGCAATTGAACTAAAACAAGATTAAAACATGTTGGATCCAAATATAAACATGAAAACCTCAACAGAAAAATTATACAGGAAACATAAAAATTATTACTATGTTAACAATTAGTATTAAGTAAAAGAATAGCTAAGTTTCATTACCGGCAGGTAAGAGAGATCCAAGCTACGAATCTCCTTACATTTAACAGTAATCAAACCCACCCCTAGATCCCCAACACCCAAACACCATTTCAAACTAATCAACCTCAATTTTCTACACCCAACAGCTATACACCCAATCCCCATATCAGTAATGGATTTGCACCTAGCCAAACACAATCTCTCCAAATTCTTGGCCTTGGCCAAAGCTGCCATGGCCGGATCCCTCAAATCCTCAGCATTAGACAAATCAATCTCAACCAAATTTGAACAATTCATCACCAAGTTAGACAAACCCACTTGTGTAAAGAACTTCGATCTCGAAAGATTAATTGACTTTAACATTTTGCTGCAAATAACCGATATACTTTTGAGGGAATCATCAGTAATTCGAGGACAGAGAGAGAAATCAAGATTGGAAACAAAAGGGTACCGATTAAGAATTTTGGGTAAATGCTCAGAAGGAAGAGGCTTTAGGGTTTTACGATGCATGGATTCAATATTGTAGAAAGATTTACAAACACGAGAGAAGGATTTTGTGTCAAATGGGTTGTCATTTAGACAATCAAGGATAAAAAAGATGGTTTCTTCAGAAAGAAGATCAAAGAGGTTGACTGTGGATTCAGTTTTTTGTTTTTGTTTCTTCATTTCTTAAAAGATCCAACCTTTGTGGGGTTTGAAGAGAGACCCAAAAGGCTTAGGATTTCCAAAAATATTAGAGCTGAAGAAAGGGGGTTTGTGAGCTGAGAGAAAATGGTGCGTAGAGAAATATTCGGAAAACAGAGTATATATTTTAATATATGTACATAAGATTCGAGGTTACAGAGATGATGGATATGGGATTTCAAAGAAACGTGTATATATATATATATATATATGGTGGATATATGAGCTCTGTGATGTTTGGTTTGTATGAAAATAACCGTTAACAGAAATTACAGGCTTGGTTTGGGTGGTAGAGAACTGAGTGAGGAGGAAGAACGAGAAGAATGTTTCAAATTACAACGCTGCCCTTTCTTAATGACATTATTACCCTTCTCTAAAGGAGAAAGTAGGGGGGTGGATGGCGGTGTCGTACGTACGCGAAAGTACAGAAAGCATGGGAGGGCCTGGGACACAGCAGGGGTAGTTTTGGATTATAAAAGTCCGAAGGCTTTCTTACATTCGGTGGAGGGTTTATGTGAGGAAGGAAATATCCGACGACCGTACGAAATTCCTTGGTCACTTCTCACTTCTCACTTCCACCCAAAGTATCATCTAATTTTAGAGAGAGAAAAAAATATACAAATTTTAAGGATTTTCTTAGGCACATATTAAATGTAGAATTTAATATATAATATTATTTATTTATGTATTTGCATTGAATTTAATACATAAAAAAATAATATATTAATAGACCCCATATATTGAATTCAGTACAAATATATAAAAAATAATATTTAATGAATTTCATCTTTTATTTTTTGTACTTAATGTGTGCCCTTAGGACACACATTAAACAAAGAATAAGTTTACTTACACTACATCCGCTCACAACTCCAAACACAACATCTCCATCTCACCATTAAAAAGTGGGTCCTGACACTGAAATCTGTGTTAAACCCCACTTTTTAATGATGAGATGGAATATTGTGTTTGGATGTAATGTATGTAAAGTGGTCCTTAAACAAATTCATATTTTAATATTCTTCGTGATAAGTTGGGCCTATTAGTAGCAGTAATAATGATTATATTATTATTATTATAATAAGTGAGTGAGTGATTAAATGGTATGGTCGGGGGTAAGGCCGTACTTACGTATTTGTGTGATGTACCAACCTTACCCTGATAACAACTTACCGCACACTGCGTCTTCAGGTAGGTGTTTGGTGGTGTAAATTATAATCAGAGCGCAACTTATACGTCGATCAAATTAATTTATAAATTTTAAAAAAAATTAATTATTAAAGTGCTTAAAATTAATTTATTTTTTAATTTATAAATTATTTTTGAAAAGTAATAAATTTTGATTTCTTAAAAAATAATTTATAAATTATTATAAAATAAATAAGTTTGACCAAATTTAAATATTATTTTATCTTTATCTTAGTAGTTTTTATATCTTATTTTAATTTATAAACCATTTTAATTAAATACTTTCACATTTTATTTATTTTAATTTTTTACTTATAAGTTAAAATGATGTCGAATATTTTTACTTAAAAATTACCACTTAAAATAACTTACAAATTATTTTATAATAAATCACCCGATCCTAAATGATCATATATATAGATCGAAATATAAATTTTACCTTTTCTTTTTAAAAAGAACCGATAAAAATTTCATTTTATCAACAAGTTTAACTACGTTCCAAGTCATAGAAGATAAAATAAGGATAATACTTTGACCAATTTCCTAATGTACATTCTGACACTTTGTAGTTTAAGATAAAAGTTAGCAAATACACATAGAATAAGTATAAAAATATAATAATTAAATATTATATCAAATACTATATTTATTAATATTATTAAAAAATATAATATAATATTAAAATTTGTGTCATATTTTATTTTTTAATAATATAAATAAATATAATATTTAATTATTATGTATATAGACTTGTCCAATCCAATATAATTTCTAAGCATATCACAAAACCAATTACAAAATAAACATTAAAACGAACTACAAAAATCAGACGAACCTAACAACGAATAATAACTCTGCCTAATCATTATTATACAAAGAGTTATGCTATGTATTGTCAAAAAAAATTACACAATTACGATTACGATATTTATTAATACATGAGATTGAATGAAAATATAAATTTAACCTATTATATTAAATATATTGTTAAAATATTATTAAATGTAGTTATCTATATAACTCGTAATAAAAAAATTATTATATAAAATAGCAAAAAATATATATTTTTTATACAAACTATGACTCTGCATAGAAATGCAACTGGATTAGGCCTGGCCGGGTTAGGATCTATTTAGCGTGAAAAGGACAAGATGAGGCCTGTTTAGGGTAGTGTTAGGTGGGGTTGGGTCCAAACAGCAAATAATACTATAAACAAAAAAAAAAGTAGAAATCAACAAGATATATTTGAATTTTGAACAAAGAGAAAAAACCTGACTAGTAAAAAAAAAGTCTTTACTGGTGATGGTACATCATGGGGATGATGGATATATGATCCATTTAGCAGAGTTATTTACAGACGGAGCCGGTTGATTGAAAGCTCAAGCTACCATGCATCACCATAGTTATACAATTAAGTTAACTGAGGAAGAAAAAGCTTAATTTCAGTTTTATTCTCATCTAAATCTACGATGATATCAGAGACCATCGGACATTCACAAACAACTTCTCCAAGTGAAAAACCTGCTTCCGCGCACGATAGATGTGTATGCTGTAGATTAATTGTTGCAGCAGCAGTGTTAATTGAGCAAAGATAACTTCTTCGAGTTGTGTTTGAAAGAAAGAGCTGAAACATGCAACAAACTGTATGTAAACTCCCGCCTGGGTTAATCTCAATTAATGTGTTTGTAAGCAGATTAACTAGTAATTTCTTTTAACCTTTCCCAATTGGTAATTTTAATAGTTATCATTGATGTATGTCTAGTGATGCTGGTTTAGGGAAGATATAAGGTAACAGGCCTTATCTAAGTGAATTTATTACACCCTATATGTAAAATTGGAGCATATTTCCGTTACCTCTTAAAGCGTACGCCCATAATTACGATCGATTAAAATTTCGTGCTTTACGAGCTCAGCAATTCATGTACTTCCAATGACTAAGTTATCATGAGTACCGGATACAATTTATACAATCCAAAAAGTTACAAAATTTTTAGCTCTCGTTGTTGTTGTGTTGTTTTTCAAAAAGAAAGTATTTACGTATATATAAAACAAGAAGTAATATCGGTAATTATATGATTTTATTTGTAACTCCCATATAAATCACACAAATTACACAATATCTAACTCTCATGCATAATATTGTAACTTCCACGTAGTTAGAGTAAATTAATAGTACACACGTTTATTGTATTTAGACAATAAATTATGTGGTTAATGTAAGACCCCGAATTTTATGAAATATAAAAATTAATTTTTCTTCATATATATTTTTCCTGAAACAGTAAGTGGTTAAATTAACGAAATTGAAAGTTAAGGATGTTATGTGTAAATTTTATTTTGTCGGACAATATTCGTTTTGTCGGGGAATATTCGGGCCGTACGACGGCGCCGAAATAACTAATTATTGGTGGACCCCACAACGGAATATTTGTCGGATATAGAAAACGACAGAAGTAACCTTTTTAAATAAAAATAGTCAACGGTGTTAACTGTTAAAATACCGGTGATAAAAGAATAGTAGCATACGGTAATTTATGGTATTTTCTGTAGCACACGGTACTCTACAGTAGCACGCGGTATTGCACAGTGTCTCATACTATTGTTCTGATAATTGACACCGTAACTGTTACGCATCATTTCATCAATAATTGTCACTGCATAATATTTTATGTTATCAATTCAATAATTGTTGTTACACAGTATTTTGCATTATTGATTTAATAATTGTCATTACACTGTATTTTATATCATTGAGTCAATAATTGTTGTTGCACTGTTTTTAAAATTATTGAACCTAATAATTGTCACAGTTGCAAATATACTGTAATTTATGTTATTAAATTAATAATAATCTGTAACGTGTTTATTACATTATTGTTGTAGCATTATTTCATTTTATATGTTGGACCCACAGGAAAAATAAAAAATTTTATTTTTCAAAAGTTACTATTCACTCCCGGAATTTACTATTCATTCCCGGAAAAGTTACTATTCACTGACGGAAGTTACTGTTCATCTCGGGGAAGTTACTGTTCATCTGCCGACAAAAGTTACTGTTCATTACTGTTCACTTTTTGAAAATTTTAAAGTTACTGTGCAAAGTTACTGTGCAAGTATTGAAAATTTTTAAAAACGTTTGCGCAGCCTCTGCTGAATTTTTTTTTTTTTTTTTTTTTTTTTAGTTCACCTACCACGCATAGTAACCTCTTTTCTCCTATAAATAGCTTGTTCAACTGAATAGAAAAATCACACCTAAAACATAAAATTTTTCTATAAGAATTTTATGAGTTTTCTCTGAGAATAGTAAGGCTATTTTGAGTGTTTGAAAGCCAAAAGGAGTGCAGGAATTTTTCAAGTAAGTCTTTTATTAAAGAGTAGTAATTTTATAAATTCCTATTTTTCACGGTATTCACAAATCTTCCTTTAGAAGACTCTTCTTTGAGAAGATTCATTTTTAAAAGCTTTCTTTAGAAGATTTATTTTGGAATATTATTTTAAAAACTATTTTAAAGTAGTTATATTATACTACAAAAATTATGTTAAATATATATAATTTTGATAGTTCATATTATACGAGTTATCATACACTTTGAAATTTATATGTGGTAATTACTAATTTTACTACAAAAATATAGGTTGATCAATCTCATTTAAATCAATATCCAGTCACGTGTTAAGGTAAGAAATGTCATTTTTTTTACACTCTTGAACTTGCTACGGTAAGGGATATTATTTTCTTTCATACTCCTGAATCGAAACTTATTATGGAACTATTGCTTCTATAATTCCTGAAAATATTATATGTTCCATAATAGTTGAACTTCATTATTTCAACTGAACCTTCCTATTTTCTGAATCTTTCTATTGAACTGTAACCATTATTCTGAACTGAGAATCTTGAATAACATTTTTAAATTTCACTACACATCATGTTGACAATTTGGACATTATTTGAATCTGCACAAAGTAAACTTACGATACTTATTGTTTATCCTGTTTCTTCTGTTCATCAATTGTATCACTATTATTTGTACTAATCATCAAGAATCAAGCTGTTGTGAATATCTGTGGCCGGGGGCACATATGTGATATATTTGTTGAACAGATGATAGGTTAAAGGCGATATATTAGGTTAAAGGCGATACATCTGTTCGGTGTCTTTTATGGCACGTGGTGAAAGTTCTCTTTGGCCCGTAGTGCATAGATGAACTGTTGTTTGGTATGATTATGACCAAAGGCTGAATCTGGTATAATCATGACCGTTGTTGTTATATTGAAAGTTCTCTTTGGCCCGTAGTGCATAGATGAACTGTTGTTTGGTATGATTATGACCAAAGGCTGAATCTGGTATAATCATGAACGCTGGTGCTATATTGAATGTTCTCTGGCCCGTAATGCATAGATGAACTGTTGATTTGCATGATTATGACCAGGAACTGTGAATTTGTATTATCTTGACTAATGGTATTTCAGATGATAAAAGTTGATGATGTTTTTACGAAAAAGAGAAGCGCGTGGACATTATAGTCTACATTATTCTTCTAATAGATTGCTCATTCCGCCGCTATTATTGATCTGAACATTGTTCAAGAATTTAACTGCAGTTTTTGATATACACCTTGTATTCTGTTGTATTCTATCAAGAACTCACCTGTTGAAGGCTAATGATAATTTATTCGTCATTATCTTAGTCATGATATTTCTTACTGGGCTATTTGAGCTCACCCTTTTGTTCCATTATTTTTCAACAGGATATGAGAACGTAGCTGGGTCTAGCCGGGGAATGGAGTGAGAGTCCGAGGGATATCTATTATAGTCTTCACGTGTTGTAAAATAGTGTGGCAATAATAGTGAAGACTTAGTTGTGTATTATTATACACGGTATTGTTGTACGTTGTGCTTTGTTGTAATAATTTTGTTGTAGTCTTTTGACGACTCAAGTTTGGGCTGTGTGGGCCTAGATTTGGGGGCGTCACAGTTGGTATCAGAGCCATATAACGAAGAGCCCCGAGCCTCTCGCTGGTGACTTCCTAGGGAAAGGGGATGCACCGAAGCCAGACTCTCCGTAGGGGACGCCTATAGTACAGGTGGCAAACTGATAGGTACCATTGTGAGGTGTTGTCCCTATGGTGGGATGAGAGTCACAGTTGGCATCAGAGCTTAGAGATATGGTCTTTAATGGAGATCTGGGGTAGAACTAGGAGGGGAGAGACGAATATAATCAGTCACTAGTGTGTCCCACCTAAATTAGATTTTATTATCTAATGAGTTGATTTGAATATAGGGACATGAAGTGATGAGTCAATTTGTTTGAACTAACAATTATTTTGTGACCACAGTTTAGTATGACATCTGGAAATCAGGAGGATAACTTTGAAATGCCCGGTACGTCAATTTCGGGGACGAAATTTCATAAGGAGGGGAGGTTGTAAGACCCCGAATTTTATGAAATATAAAAATTAATTTTTCTTCATATATATTTTTCCTGAAACAGTAAGTGGTTAAATTAACGAAATTGAAAGTTAAGGATGTTATGTGTAAATTTTATTTTGTCGGACAATATTCGTTTTGTCGGGGAATATTCGGGCCGTACGACGGCGCCGAAATAACTAATTATTGGTGGACCCCACAACGGAATATTTGTCGGATATAGAAAACGACAGAAGTAACCTTTTTAAATAAAAATAGTCAACGGTGTTAACTGTTAAAATACCGGTGATAAAAGAATAGTAGCATACGGTAATTTATGGTATTTTCTGTAGCACACGGTACTCTACAGTAGCACGCGGTATTGCACAGTGTCTCATACTATTGTTCTGATAATTGACACCGTAACTGTTACGCATCATTTCATCAATAATTGTCACTGCATAATATTTTATGTTATCAATTCAATAATTGTTGTTACACAGTATTTTGCATTATTGATTTAATAATTGTCATTACACTGTATTTTATATCATTGAGTCAATAATTGTTGTTGCACTGTTTTTAAAATTATTGAAGCTAATAATTGTCACAGTTGCAAATATACTGTAATTTATGTTATTAAATTAATAATAATCTGTAACGTGTTTATTACATTATTGTTGTAGCATTATTTCATTTTATATGTTGGACCCACAGGAAAAATAAAAAATTTTATTTTTCAAAAGTTACTATTCACTCCCGGAATTTACTATTCATTCCCGGAAAAGTTACTATTCACTGACGGAAGTTACTGTTCATCTCGGGGAAGTTACTGTTCATCTGCCGACAAAAGTTACTGTTCATTACTGTTCACTTTTTGAAAATTTTAAAGTTACTGTGCAAAGTTACTGTGCAAGTATTGAAAATTTTTAAAAACGTTTGCGCAGCCTCTGCTGAATTTTTTTTTTTTTTTTTTTTTTTTTAGTTCACCTACCACGCATAGTAACCTCTTTTCTCCTATAAATAGCTTGTTCAGCTGAATAGAAAAATCACACCTAAAACATAAAATTTTTCTATAAGAATTTTATGAGTTTTCTCTGAGAATAGTAAGGCTATTTTGAGTGTTTGAAAGCCAAAAGGAGTGCAGGAATTTTTCAAGTAAGTCTTTTATTAAAGAGTAGTAATTTTATAAATTCCTATTTTTCACGGTATTCACAAATCTTCCTTTAGAAGACTCTTCTTTGAGAAGATTCATTTTTAAAAGCTTTCTTTAGAAGATTTATTTTGGAATATTATTTTAAAAACTATTTTAAAGTAGTTATATTATACTACAAAAATTATGTTAAATATATATAATTTTGATAGTTCATATTATACGAGTTATCATACACTTTGAAATTTATATGTGGTAATTACTAATTTTACTACAAAAATATAGGTTGATCAATCTCATTTAAATCAATATCCAGTCACGTGTTAAGGTAAGAAATGTCATTTTTTTTACACTCTTGAACTTGCTACGGTAAGGGATATTATTTTCTTTCATACTCCTGAATCGAAACTTATTATGGAACTATTGCTTCTATAATTCCTGAAAATATTATATGTTCCATAATAGTTGAACTTCATTATTTCAACTGAACCTTCCTATTTTCTGAATCTTTCTATTGAACTGTAACCATTATTCTGAACTGAGAATCTTGAATAACATTTTTAAATTTCACTACACATCATGTTGACAATTTGGACATTATTTGAATCTGCACAAAGTAAACTTCCGATACTTATTGTTTATCCTGTTTCTTCTGTTCATCAATTGTATCACTATTATTTGTACTAATCATCAAGAATCAAGCTGTTGTGAATATCTGTGGCCGGGGGCACAGATGTGATATATTTGTTGAACAGATGATAGGTTAAAGGCGATATATTAGGTTAAAGGCGATACATCTGTTCGGTGTCTTTTATGGCACGTGGTGAAAGTTCTCTTTGGCCCGTAGTGCATAGATGAACTGTTGTTTGGTATGATTATGACCAAAGGCTGAATCTGGTATAATCATGACCGTTGTTGTTATATTGAAAGTTCTCTTTGGCCCGTAGTGCATAGATGAACTGTTGTTTGGTATGATTATGACCAAAGGCTGAATCTGGTATAATCATGACCGCTGGTGCTATATTGAATGTTCTCTGGCCCGTAATGCATAGATGAACTGTTGATTTGCATGATTATGACCAGGAACTGTGAATTTGTATTATCTTGACTAATGGTATTTCAGATGATAAAAGTTGATGATGTTTTTACGAAAAAGAGAAGCGCGTGGACATTATAGTCTACATTATTCTTCTAATAGATTGCTCATTCCGCCGCTATTATTGATCTGAACATTGTTCAAGAATTTAACTGCAGTTTTTGATATACACCTTGTATTCTGTTGTATTCTATCAAGAACTCACCTGTTGAAGGCTAATGATAATTTATTCGTCATTATCTTAGTCATGATATTTCTTACTGGGCTATTTGAGCTCACCCTTTTGTTCCATTATTTTTCAACAGGATATGAGAACGTAGCTGGGTCTAGCCGGGGAATGGAGTGAGAGTCCGAGGGATATCTATTATAGTCTTCACGTGTTGTAAAATAGTGTGGCAATAATAGTGAAGACTTAGTTGTGTATTATTATACACGGTATTGTTGTACGTTGTGCTTTGTTGTAATAATTTTGTTGTAGTCTTTTGACGACTCAAGTTTGGGCTGTGTGGGCCTAGATTTGGGGGCGTCACAGTTGGTATCAGAGCCATATAACGAAGAGCCCCGAGCCTCTCGCTGGTGACTTCCTAGGGAAAGGGGATGCACCGAAGCCAGACTCTCCGTAGGGGACGCCTATAGTACAGGTGGCAAACTGATAGGTACCATTGTGAGGTGCTGTCCCTATGGTGGGATGAGAGTCACAGTTGGCATCAGAGCTTAGGGATATGGTCTTTAATGGAGATCTGGGGTAGAACTAGGAGGGGAGAGACGAATATAATCAGTCACTAGTGTGTCCCACCTAAATTAGATTTTATTATCTAATGAGTTGATTTGAATATAGGGACATGAAGTGATGAGTCAATTTGTTTGAACTAACAATTATTTTGTGACCACAGTTTAGTATGACATCTGGAAATCAGGAGGATAACTTTGAAATGCCCGGTACGTCAATTTCGGGGACGAAATTTCATAAGGAGGGGAGGTTGTAAGACCCCGAATTTTATGAAATATAAAAATTAATTTTTCTTCATATATATTTTTCCTGAAACAGTAAGTGGTTAAATTAACGAAATTGAAAGTTAAGGATGTTATGTGTAAATTTTATTTTGTCGGACAATATTCGTTTTGTCGGGGAATATTCGGGCCGTACGACGGCGCCGAAATAACTAATTATTGGTGGACCCCACAACGGAATATTTGTCGGATATAGAAAACGACAGAAGTAACCTTTTTAAATAAAAATAGTCAACGGTGTTAACTGTTAAAATACCGGTGATAAAAGAATAGTAGCATACGGTAATTTATGGTATTTTCTGTAGCACACGGTACTCTACAGTAGCACGCGGTATTGCACAGTGTCTCATACTATTGTTCTGATAATTGACACCGTAACTGTTACGCATCATTTCATCAATAATTGTCACTGCATAATATTTTATGTTATCAATTCAATAATTGTTGTTACACAGTATTTTGCATTATTGATTTAATAATTGTCATTACACTGTATTTTATATCATTGAGTCAATAATTGTTGTTGCACTGTTTTTAAAATTATTGAACCTAATAATTGTCACAGTTGCAAATATACTGTAATTTATGTTATTAAATTAATAATAATCTGTAACGTGTTTATTACATTATTGTTGTAGCATTATTTCATTTTATATGTTGGACCCACAGGAAAAATAAAAAATTTTATTTTTCAAAAGTTACTATTCACTCCCGGAATTTACTATTCATTCCCGGAAAAGTTACTATTCACTGACGGAAGTTACTGTTCATCTCGGGGAAGTTACTGTTCATCTGCCGACAAAAGTTACTGTTCATTACTGTTCACTTTTTGAAAATTTTAAAGTTACTGTGCAAAGTTACTGTGCAAGTATTGAAAATTTTTAAAAACGTTTGCGCAGCCTCTGCTGAATTTTTTTTTTTTTTTTTTTTTTTTTAGTTCACCTACCACGCATAGTAACCTCTTTTCTCCTATAAATAGCTTGTTCAGCTGAATAGAAAAATCACACCTAAAACATAAAATTTTTCTATAAGAATTTTATGAGTTTTCTCTGAGAATAGTAAGGCTATTTTGAGTGTTTGAAAGCCAAAAGGAGTGCAGGAATTTTTCAAGTAAGTCTTTTATTAAAGAGTAGTAATTTTATAAATTCCTATTTTTCACGGTATTCACAAATCTTCCTTTAGAAGACTCTTCTTTGAGAAGATTCATTTTTAAAAGCTTTCTTTAGAAGATTTATTTTGGAATATTATTTTAAAAACTATTTTAAAGTAGTTATATTATACTACAAAAATTATGTTAAATATATATAATTTTGATAGTTCATATTATACGAGTTATCATACACTTTGAAATTTATATGTGGTAATTACTAATTTTACTACAAAAATATAGGTTGATCAATCTCATTTAAATCAATATCCAGTCACGTGTTAAGGTAAGAAATGTCATTTTTTTTACACTCTTGAACTTGCTACGGTAAGGGATATTATTTTCTTTCATACTCCTGAATCGAAACTTATTATGGAACTATTGCTTCTATAATTCCTGAAAATATTATATGTTCCATAATAGTTGAACTTCATTATTTCAACTGAACCTTCCTATTTTCTGAATCTTTCTATTGAACTGTAACCATTATTCTGAACTGAGAATCTTGAATAACATTTTTAAATTTCACTACACATCATGTTGACAATTTGGACATTATTTGAATCTGCACAAAGTAAACTTCCGATACTTATTGTTTATCCTGTTTCTTCTGTTCATCAATTGTATCACTATTATTTGTACTAATCATCAAGAATCAAGCTGTTGTGAATATCTGTGGCCGGGGGCACAGATGTGATATATTTGTTGAACAGATGATAGGTTAAAGGCGATATATTAGGTTAAAGGCGATACATCTGTTCGGTGTCTTTTATGGCACGTGGTGAAAGTTCTCTTTGGCCCGTAGTGCATAGATGAACTGTTGTTTGGTATGATTATGACCAAAGGCTGAATCTGGTATAATCATGACCGTTGTTGTTATATTGAAAGTTCTCTTTGGCCCGTAGTGCATAGATGAACTGTTGTTTGGTATGATTATGACCAAAGGCTGAATCTGGTATAATCATGACCGCTGGTGCTATATTGAATGTTCTCTGGCCCGTAATGCATAGATGAACTGTTGATTTGCATGATTATGACCAGGAACTGTGAATTTGTATTATCTTGACTAATGGTATTTCAGATGATAAAAGTTGATGATGTTTTTACGAAAAAGAGAAGCGCGTGGACATTATAGTCTACATTATTCTTCTAATAGATTGCTCATTCCGCCGCTATTATTGATCTGAACATTGTTCAAGAATTTAACTGCAGTTTTTGATATACACATTGTATTCTGTTGTATTCTATCAAGAACTCACCTGTTGAAGGCTAATGATAATTTATTCGTCATTATCTTAGTCATGATATTTCTTACTGGGCTATTTGAGCTCACCCTTTTGTTCCATTATTTTTCAACAGGATATGAGAACGTAGCTGGGTCTAGCCGGGGAATGGAGTGAGAGTCCGAGGGATATCTATTATAGTCTTCACGTGTTGTAAAATAGTGTGGCAATAATAGTGAAGACTTAGTTGTGTATTATTATACACGGTATTGTTGTACGTTGTGCTTTGTTGTAATAATTTTGTTGTAGTCTTTTGACGACTCAAGTTTGGGCTGTGTGGGCCTAGATTTGGGGGCGTCACAGTTGGTATCAGAGCCATATAACGAAGAGCCCCGAGCCTCTCGCTGGTGACTTCCTAGGGAAAGGGGATGCACCGAAGCCAGACTCTCCGTAGGGGACGCCTATAGTACAGGTGGCAAACTGATAGGTACCATTGTGAGGTGCTGTCCCTATGGTGGGATGAGAGTCACAGTTGGCATCAGAGCTTAGGGATATGGTCTTTAATGGAGATCTGGGGTAGAACTAGGAGGGGAGAGACGAATATAATCAGTCACTAGTGTGTCCCACCTAAATTAGATTTTATTATCTAATGAGTTGATTTGAATATAGGGACATGAAGTGATGAGTCAATTTGTTTGAACTAACAATTATTTTGTGACCACAGTTTAGTATGACATCTGGAAATCAGGAGGATAACTTTGAAATGCCCGGTACGTCAATTTCGGGGACGAAATTTCATAAGGAGGGGAGGTTGTAAGACCCCGAATTTTATGAAATATAAAAATTAATTTTTCTTCATATATATTTTTCCTGAAACAGTAAGTGGTTAAATTAACGAAATTGAAAGTTAAGGATGTTATGTGTAAATTTTATTTTGTCGGACAATATTCGTTTTGTCGGGGAATATTCGGGCCGTACGACGGCGCCGAAATAACTAATTATTGGTGGACCCCACAACGGAATATTTGTCGGATATAGAAAACGACAGAAGTAACCTTTTTAAATAAAAATAGTCAACGGTGTTAACTGTTAAAATACCGGTGATAAAAGAATAGTAGCATACGGTAATTTATGGTATTTTCTGTAGCACACGGTACTCTACAGTAGCACGCGGTATTGCACAGTGTCTCATACTATTGTTCTGATAATTGACACCGTAACTGTTACGCATCATTTCATCAATAATTGTCACTGCATAATATTTTATGTTATCAATTCAATAATTGTTGTTACACAGTATTTTGCATTATTGATTTAATAATTGTCATTACACTGTATTTTATATCATTGAGTCAATAATTGTTGTTGCACTGTTTTTAAAATTATTGAACCTAATAATTGTCACAGTTGCAAATATACTGTAATTTATGTTATTAAATTAATAATAATCTGTAACGTGTTTATTACATTATTGTTGTAGCATTATTTCATTTTATATGTTGGACCCACAGGAAAAATAAAAAATTTTATTTTTCAAAAGTTACTATTCACTCCCGGAATTTACTATTCATTCCCGGAAAAGTTACTATTCACTGACGGAAGTTACTGTTCATCTCGGGGAAGTTACTGTTCATCTGCCGACAAAAGTTACTGTTCATTACTGTTCACTTTTTGAAAATTTTAAAGTTACTGTGCAAAGTTACTGTGCAAGTATTGAAAATTTTTAAAAACGTTTGCGCAGCCTCTGCTGAATTTTTTTTTTTTTTTTTTTTTTTTTAGTTCACCTACCACGCATAGTAACCTCTTTTCTCCTATAAATAGCTTGTTCAGCTGAATAGAAAAATCACACCTAAAACATAAAATTTTTCTATAAGAATTTTATGAGTTTTCTCTGAGAATAGTAAGGCTATTTTGAGTGTTTGAAAGCCAAAAGGAGTGCAGGAATTTTTCAAGTAAGTCTTTTATTAAAGAGTAGTAATTTTATAAATTCCTATTTTTCACGGTATTCACAAATCTTCCTTTAGAAGACTCTTCTTTGAGAAGATTCATTTTTAAAAGCTTTCTTTAGAAGATTTATTTTGGAATATTATTTTAAAAACTATTTTAAAGTAGTTATATTATACTACAAAAATTATGTTAAATATATATAATTTTGATAGTTCATATTATACGAGTTATCATACACTTTGAAATTTATATGTGGTAATTACTAATTTTACTACAAAAATATAGGTTGATCAATCTCATTTAAATCAATATCCAGTCACGTGTTAAGGTAAGAAATGTCATTTTTTTTACACTCTTGAACTTGCTACGGTAAGGGATATTATTTTCTTTCATACTCCTGAATCGAAACTTATTATGGAACTATTGCTTCTATAATTCCTGAAAATATTATATGTTCCATAATAGTTGAACTTCATTATTTCAACTGAACCTTCCTATTTTCTGAATCTTTCTATTGAACTGTAACCATTATTCTGAACTGAGAATCTTGAATAACATTTTTAAATTTCACTACACATCATGTTGACAATTTGGACATTATTTGAATCTGCACAAAGTAAACTTCCGATACTTATTGTTTATCCTGTTTCTTCTGTTCATCAATTGTATCACTATTATTTGTACTAATCATCAAGAATCAAGCTGTTGTGAATATCTGTGGCCGGGGGCACAGATGTGATATATTTGTTGAACAGATGATAGGTTAAAGGCGATATATTAGGTTAAAGGCGATACATCTGTTCGGTGTCTTTTATGGCACGTGGTGAAAGTTCTCTTTGGCCCGTAGTGCATAGATGAACTGTTGTTTGGTATGATTATGACCAAAGGCTGAATCTGGTATAATCATGACCGTTGTTGTTATATTGAAAGTTCTCTTTGGCCCGTAGTGCATAGATGAACTGTTGTTTGGTATGATTATGACCAAAGGCTGAATCTGGTATAATCATGACCGCTGGTGCTATATTGAATGTTCTCTGGCCCGTAATGCATAGATGAACTGTTGATTTGCATGATTATGACCAGGAACTGTGAATTTGTATTATCTTGACTAATGGTATTTCAGATGATAAAAGTTGATGATGTTTTTACGAAAAAGAGAAGCGCGTGGACATTATAGTCTACATTATTCTTCTAATAGATTGCTCATTCCGCCGCTATTATTGATCTGAACATTGTTCAAGAATTTAACTGCAGTTTTTGATATACACCTTGTATTCTGTTGTATTCTATCAAGAACTCACCTGTTGAAGGCTAATGATAATTTATTCGTCATTATCTTAGTCATGATATTTCTTACTGGGCTATTTGAGCTCACCCTTTTGTTCCATTATTTTTCAACAGGATATGAGAACGTAGCTGGGTCTAGCCGGGGAATGGAGTGAGAGTCCGAGGGATATCTATTATAGTCTTCACGTGTTGTAAAATAGTGTGGCAATAATAGTGAAGACTTAGTTGTGTATTATTATACACGGTATTGTTGTACGTTGTGCTTTGTTGTAATAATTTTGTTGTAGTCTTTTGACGACTCAAGTTTGGGCTGTGTGGGCCTAGATTTGGGGGCGTCACAGTTGGTATCAGAGCCATATAACGAAGAGCCCCGAGCCTCTCGCTGGTGACTTCCTAGGGAAAGGGGATGCACCGAAGCCAGACTCTCCGTAGGGGACGCCTATAGTACAGGTGGCAAACTGATAGGTACCATTGTGAGGTGCTGTCCCTATGGTGGGATGAGAGTCACAGTTGGCATCAGAGCTTAGGGATATGGTCTTTAATGGAGATCTGGGGTAGAACTAGGAGGGGAGAGACGAATATAATCAGTCACTAGTGTGTCCCACCTAAATTAGATTTTATTATCTAATGAGTTGATTTGAATATAGGGACATGAAGTGATGAGTCAATTTGTTTGAACTAACAATTATTTTGTGACCACAGTTTAGTATGACATCTGGAAATCAGGAGGATAACTTTGAAATGCCCGGTACGTCAATTTCGGGGACGAAATTTCATAAGGAGGGGAGGTTGTAAGACCCCGAATTTTATGAAATATAAAAATTAATTTTTCTTCATATATATTTTTCCTGAAACAGTAAGTGGTTAAATTAACGAAATTGAAAGTTAAGGATGTTATGTGTAAATTTTATTTTGTCGGACAATATTCGTTTTGTCGGGGAATATTCGGGCCGTACGACGGCGCCGAAATAACTAATTATTGGTGGACCCCACAACGGAATATTTGTCGGATATAGAAAACGACAGAAGTAACCTTTTTAAATAAAAATAGTCAACGGTGTTAACTGTTAAAATACCGGTGATAAAAGAATAGTAGCATACGGTAATTTATGGTATTTTCTGTAGCACACGGTACTCTACAGTAGCACGCGGTATTGCACAGTGTCTCATACTATTGTTCTGATAATTGACACCGTAACTGTTACGCATCATTTCATCAATAATTGTCACTGCATAATATTTTATGTTATCAATTCAATAATTGTTGTTACACAGTATTTTGCATTATTGATTTAATAATTGTCATTACACTGTATTTTATATCATTGAGTCAATAATTGTTGTTGCACTGTTTTTAAAATTATTGAACCTAATAATTGTCACAGTTGCAAATATACTGTAATTTATGTTATTAAATTAATAATAATCTGTAACGTGTTTATTACATTATTGTTGTAGCATTATTTCATTTTATATGTTGGACCCACAGGAAAAATAAAAAATTTTATTTTTCAAAAGTTACTATTCACTCCCGGAATTTACTATTCATTCCCGGAAAAGTTACTATTCACTGACGGAAGTTACTGTTCATCTCGGGGAAGTTACTGTTCATCTGCCGACAAAAGTTACTGTTCATTACTGTTCACTTTTTGAAAATTTTAAAGTTACTGTGCAAAGTTACTGTGCAAGTATTGAAAATTTTTAAAAACGTTTGCGCAGCCTCTGCTGAATTTTTTTTTTTTTTTTTTTTTTTTTAGTTCACCTACCACGCATAGTAACCTCTTTTCTCCTATAAATAGCTTGTTCAGCTGAATAGAAAAATCACACCTAAAACATAAAATTTTTCTATAAGAATTTTATGAGTTTTCTCTGAGAATAGTAAGGCTATTTTGAGTGTTTGAAAGCCAAAAGGAGTGCAGGAATTTTTCAAGTAAGTCTTTTATTAAAGAGTAGTAATTTTATAAATTCCTATTTTTCACGGTATTCACAAATCTTCCTTTAGAAGACTCTTCTTTGAGAAGATTCATTTTTAAAAGCTTTCTTTAGAAGATTTATTTTGGAATATTATTTTAAAAACTATTTTAAAGTAGTTATATTATACTACAAAAATTATGTTAAATATATATAATTTTGATAGTTCATATTATACGAGTTATCATACACTTTGAAATTTATATGTGGTAATTACTAATTTTACTACAAAAATATAGGTTGATCAATCTCATTTAAATCAATATCCAGTCACGTGTTAAGGTAAGAAATGTCATTTTTTTTACACTCTTGAACTTGCTACGGTAAGGGATATTATTTTCTTTCATACTCCTGAATCGAAACTTATTATGGAACTATTGCTTCTATAATTCCTGAAAATATTATATGTTCCATAATAGTTGAACTTCATTATTTCAACTGAACCTTCCTATTTTCTGAATCTTTCTATTGAACTGTAACCATTATTCTGAACTGAGAATCTTGAATAACATTTTTAAATTTCACTACACATCATGTTGACAATTTGGACATTATTTGAATCTGCACAAAGTAAACTTCCGATACTTATTGTTTATCCTGTTTCTTCTGTTCATCAATTGTATCACTATTATTTGTACTAATCATCAAGAATCAAGCTGTTGTGAATATCTGTGGCCGGGGGCACAGATGTGATATATTTGTTGAACAGATGATAGGTTAAAGGCGATATATTAGGTTAAAGGCGATACATCTGTTCGGTGTCTTTTATGGCACGTGGTGAAAGTTCTCTTTGGCCCGTAGTGCATAGATGAACTGTTGTTTGGTATGATTATGACCAAAGGCTGAATCTGGTATAATCATGACCGTTGTTGTTATATTGAAAGTTCTCTTTGGCCCGTAGTGCATAGATGAACTGTTGTTTGGTATGATTATGACCAAAGGCTGAATCTGGTATAATCATGACCGCTGGTGCTATATTGAATGTTCTCTGGCCCGTAATGCATAGATGAACTGTTGATTTGCATGATTATGACCAGGAACTGTGAATTTGTATTATCTTGACTAATGGTATTTCAGATGATAAAAGTTGATGATGTTTTTACGAAAAAGAGAAGCGCGTGGACATTATAGTCTACATTATTCTTCTAATAGATTGCTCATTCCGCCGCTATTATTGATCTGAACATTGTTCAAGAATTTAACTGCAGTTTTTGATATACACCTTGTATTCTGTTGTATTCTATCAAGAACTCACCTGTTGAAGGCTAATGATAATTTATTCGTCATTATCTTAGTCATGATATTTCTTACTGGGCTATTTGAGCTCACCCTTTTGTTCCATTATTTTTCAACAGGATATGAGAACGTAGCTGGGTCTAGCCGGGGAATGGAGTGAGAGTCCGAGGGATATCTATTATAGTCTTCACGTGTTGTAAAATAGTGTGGCAATAATAGTGAAGACTTAGTTGTGTATTATTATACACGGTATTGTTGTACGTTGTGCTTTGTTGTAATAATTTTGTTGTAGTCTTTTGACGACTCAAGTTTGGGCTGTGTGGGCCTAGATTTGGGGGCGTCACAGTTGGTATCAGAGCCATATAACGAAGAGCCCCGAGCCTCTCGCTGGTGACTTCCTAGGGAAAGGGGATGCACCGAAGCCAGACTCTCCGTAGGGGACGCCTATAGTACAGGTGGCAAACTGATAGGTACCATTGTGAGGTGCTGTCCCTATGGTGGGATGAGAGTCACAGTTGGCATCAGAGCTTAGGGATATGGTCTTTAATGGAGATCTGGGGTAGAACTAGGAGGGGAGAGACGAATATAATCAGTCACTAGTGTGTCCCACCTAAATTAGATTTTATTATCTAATGAGTTGATTTGAATATAGGGACATGTAGTGATGAGTCAATTTGTTTGAACTAACAATTATTTTGTGACCACAGTTTAGTATGACATCTGGAAATCAGGAGGATAACTTTGAAATGCCCGGTACGTCAATTTCGGGGACGAAATTTCATAAGGAGGGGAGGTTGTAAGACCCCGAATTTTATGAAATATAAAAATTAATTTTTCTTCATATATATTTTTCCTGAAACAGTAAGTGGTTAAATTAACGAAATTGAAAGTTAAGGATGTTATGTGTAAATTTTATTTTGTCGGACAATATTCGTTTTGTCGGGGAATATTCGGGCCGTACGACGGCGCCGAAATAACTAATTATTGGTGGACCCCACAACGGAATATTTGTCGGATATAGAAAACGACAGAAGTAACCTTTTTAAATAAAAATAGTCAACGGTGTTAACTGTTAAAATACCGGTGATAAAAGAATAGTAGCATACGGTAATTTATGGTATTTTCTGTAGCACACGGTACTCTACAGTAGCACGCGGTATTGCACAGTGTCTCATACTATTGTTCTGATAATTGACACCGTAACTGTTACGCATCATTTCATCAATAATTGTCACTGCATAATATTTTATGTTATCAATTCAATAATTGTTGTTACACAGTATTTTGCATTATTGATTTAATAATTGTCATTACACTGTATTTTATATCATTGAGTCAATAATTGTTGTTGCACTGTTTTTAAAATTATTGAACCTAATAATTGTCACAGTTGCAAATATACTGTAATTTATGTTATTAAATTAATAATAATCTGTAACGTGTTTATTACATTATTGTTGTAGCATTATTTCATTTTATATGTTGGACCCACAGGAAAAATAAAAAATTTTATTTTTCAAAAGTTACTATTCACTCCCGGAATTTACTATTCATTCCCGGAAAAGTTACTATTCACTGACGGAAGTTACTGTTCATCTCGGGGAAGTTACTGTTCATCTGCCGACAAAAGTTACTGTTCATTACTGTTCACTTTTTGAAAATTTTAAAGTTACTGTGCAAAGTTACTGTGCAAGTATTGAAAATTTTTAAAAACGTTTGCGCAGCCTCTGCTGAATTTTTTTTTTTTTTTTTTTTTTTTTAGTTCACCTACCACGCATAGTAACCTCTTTTCTCCTATAAATAGCTTGTTCAGCTGAATAGAAAAATCACACCTAAAACATAAAATTTTTCTATAAGAATTTTATGAGTTTTCTCTGAGAATAGTAAGGCTATTTTGAGTGTTTGAAAGCCAAAAGGAGTGCAGGAATTTTTCAAGTAAGTCTTTTATTAAAGAGTAGTAATTTTATAAATTCCTATTTTTCACGGTATTCACAAATCTTCCTTTAGAAGACTCTTCTTTGAGAAGATTCATTTTTAAAAGCTTTCTTTAGAAGATTTATTTTGGAATATTATTTTAAAAACTATTTTAAAGTAGTTATATTATACTACAAAAATTATGTTAAATATATATAATTTTGATAGTTCATATTATACGAGTTATCATACACTTTGAAATTTATATGTGGTAATTACTAATTTTACTACAAAAATATAGGTTGATCAATCTCATTTAAATCAATATCCAGTCACGTGTTAAGGTAAGAAATGGCATTTTTTTTACACTCTTGAACTTGCTACGGTAAGGGATATTATTTTCTTTCATACTCCTGAATCGAAACTTATTATGGAACTATTGCTTCTATAATTCCTGAAAATATTATATGTTCCATAATAGTTGAACTTCATTATTTCAACTGAACCTTCCTATTTTCTGAATCTTTCTATTGAACTGTAACCATTATTCTGAACTGAGAATCTTGAATAACATTTTTAAATTTCACTACACATCATGTTGACAATTTGGACATTATTTGAATCTGCACAAAGTAAACTTCCGATACTTATTGTTTATCCTGTTTCTTCTGTTCATCAATTGTATCACTATTATTTGTACTAATCATCAAGAATCAAGCTGTTGTGAATATCTGTGGCCGGGGGCACAGATGTGATATATTTGTTGAACAGATGATAGGTTAAAGGCGATATATTAGGTTAAAGGCGATACATCTGTTCGGTGTCTTTTATGGCACGTGGTGAAAGTTCTCTTTGGCCCGTAGTGCATAGATGAACTGTTGTTTGGTATGATTATGACCAAAGGCTGAATCTGGTATAATCATGACCGTTGTTGTTATATTGAAAGTTCTCTTTGGCCCGTAGTGCATAGATGAACTGTTGTTTGGTATGATTATGACCAAAGGCTGAATCTGGTATAATCATGACCGCTGGTGCTATATTGAATGTTCTCTGGCCCGTAATGCATAGATGAACTGTTGATTTGCATGATTATGACCAGGAACTGTGAATTTGTATTATCTTGACTAATGGTATTTCAGATGATAAAAGTTGATGATGTTTTTACGAAAAAGAGAAGCGCGTGGACATTATAGTCTACATTATTCTTCTAATAGATTGCTCATTCCGCCGCTATTATTGATCTGAACATTGTTCAAGAATTTAACTGCAGTTTTTGATATACACCTTGTATTCTGTTGTATTCTATCAAGAACTCACCTGTTGAAGGCTAATGATAATTTATTCGTCATTATCTTAGTCATGATATTTCTTACTGGGCTATTTGAGCTCACCCTTTTGTTCCATTATTTTTCAACAGGATATGAGAACGTAGCTGGGTCTAGCCGGGGAATGGAGTG
The DNA here is from genome assembly GCA_947179155.2 of Hedera helix. Lineage (NCBI taxonomy): Eukaryota > Viridiplantae > Streptophyta > Magnoliopsida > Apiales > Araliaceae > Hedera > Hedera helix. The sequence continues at coordinate 49,240,879 of OX359274.1, forward strand.
AGAGTCCGAGGGATATCTATTATAGTCTTCACGTGTTGTAAAATAGTGTGGCAATAATAGTGAAGACTTAGTTGTGTATTATTATACACGGTATTGTTGTACGTTGTGCTTTGTTGTAATAATTTTGTTGTAGTCTTTTGACGACTCAAGTTTGGGCTGTGTGGGCCTAGATTTGGGGGCGTCACAGTTGGTATCAGAGCCATATAACGAAGAGCCCCGAGCCTCTCGCTGGTGACTTCCTAGGGAAAGGGGATGCACCGAAGTCAGACTCTCCGTAGGGGACGCCTATAGTACAGGTGGCAAACTGATAGGTACCATTGTGAGGTGCTGTCCCTATGGTGGGATGAGAGTCACAGTTGGCATCAGAGCTTAGGGATATGGTCTTTAATGGAGATCTGGGGTAGAACTAGGAGGGGAGAGACGAATATAATCAGTCACTAGTGTGTCCCACCTAAATTAGATTTTATTATCTAATGAGTTGATTTGAATATAGGGACATGAAGTGATGAGTCAATTTGTTTGAACTAACAATTATTTTGTGACCACAGTTTAGTATGACATCTGGAAATCAGGAGGATAACTTTGAAATGCCCGGTACGTCAATTTCGGGGACGAAATTTCATAAGGAGGGGAGGTTGTAAGACCCCGAATTTTATGAAATATAAAAATTAATTTTTCTTCATATATATTTTTCCTGAAACAGTAAGTGGTTAAATTAACGAAATTGAAAGTTAAGGATGTTATGTGTAAATTTTATTTTGTCGGACAATATTCGTTTTGTCGGGGAATATTCGGGCCGTACGACGGCGCCGAAATAACTAATTATTGGTGGACCCCACAACGGAATATTTGTCGGATATAGAAAACGACAGAAGTAACCTTTTTAAATAAAAATAGTCAACGGTGTTAACTGTTAAAATACCGGTGATAAAAGAATAGTAGCATACGGTAATTTATGGTATTTTCTGTAGCACACGGTACTCTACAGTAGCACGCGGTATTGCACAGTGTCTCATACTATTGTTCTGATAATTGACACCGTAACTGTTACGCATCATTTCATCAATAATTGTCACTGCATAATATTTTATGTTATCAATTCAATAATTGTTGTTACACAGTATTTTGCATTATTGATTTAATAATTGTCATTACACTGTATTTTATATCATTGAGTCAATAATTGTTGTTGCACTGTTTTTAAAATTATTGAACCTAATAATTGTCACAGTTGCAAATATACTGTAATTTATGTTATTAAATTAATAATAATCTGTAACGTGTTTATTACATTATTGTTGTAGCATTATTTCATTTTATATGTTGGACCCACAGGAAAAATAAAAAATTTTATTTTTCAAAAGTTACTATTCACTCCCGGAATTTACTATTCATTCCCGGAAAAGTTACTATTCACTGACGGAAGTTACTGTTCATCTCGGGGAAGTTACTGTTCATCTGCCGACAAAAGTTACTGTTCATTACTGTTCACTTTTTGAAAATTTTAAAGTTACTGTGCAAAGTTACTGTGCAAGTATTGAAAATTTTTAAAAACGTTTGCGCAGCCTCTGCTGAATTTTTTTTTTTTTTTTTTTTTTTTTTAGTTCACCTACCACGCATAGTAACCTCTTTTCTCCTATAAATAGCTTGTTCAGCTGAATAGAAAAATCACACCTAAAACATAAAATTTTTCTATAAGAATTTTATGAGTTTTCTCTGAGAATAGTAAGGCTATTTTGAGTGTTTGAAAGCCAAAAGGAGTGCAGGAATTTTTCAAGTAAGTCTTTTATTAAAGAGTAGTAATTTTATAAATTCCTATTTTTCACGGTATTCACAAATCTTCCTTTAGAAGACTCTTCTTTGAGAAGATTCATTTTTAAAAGCTTTCTTTAGAAGATTTATTTTGGAATATTATTTTAAAAACTATTTTAAAGTAGTTATATTATACTACAAAAATTATGTTAAATATATATAATTTTGATAGTTCATATTATACGAGTTATCATACACTTTGAAATTTATATGTGGTAATTACTAATTTTACTACAAAAATATAGGTTGATCAATCTCATTTAAATCAATATCCAGTCACGTGTTAAGGTAAGAAATGTCATTTTTTTTACACTCTTGAACTTGCTACGGTAAGGGATATTATTTTCTTTCATACTCCTGAATCGAAACTTATTATGGAACTATTGCTTCTATAATTCCTGAAAATATTATATGTTCCATAATAGTTGAACTTCATTATTTCAACTGAACCTTCCTATTTTCTGAATCTTTCTATTGAACTGTAACCATTATTCTGAACTGAGAATCTTGAATAACATTTTTAAATTTCACTACACATCATGTTGACAATTTGGACATTATTTGAATCTGCACAAAGTAAACTTCCGATACTTATTGTTTATCCTGTTTCTTCTGTTCATCAATTGTATCACTATTATTTGTACTAATCATCAAGAATCAAGCTGTTGTGAATATCTGTGGCCGGGGGCACAGATGTGATATATTTGTTGAACAGATGATAGGTTAAAGGCGATATATTAGGTTAAAGGCGATACATCTGTTCGGTGTCTTTTATGGCACGTGGTGAAAGTTCTCTTTGGCCCGTAGTGCATAGATGAACTGTTGTTTGGTATGATTATGACCAAAGGCTGAATCTGGTATAATCATGACCGTTGTTGTTATATTGAAAGTTCTCTTTGGCCCGTAGTGCATAGATGAACTGTTGTTTGGTATGATTATGACCAAAGGCTGAATCTGGTATAATCATGACCGCTGGTGCTATATTGAATGTTCTCTGGCCCGTAATGCATAGATGAACTGTTGATTTGCATGATTATGACCAGGAACTGTGAATTTGTATTATCTTGACTAATGGTATTTCAGATGATAAAAGTTGATGATGTTTTTACGAAAAAGAGAAGCGCGTGGACATTATAGTCTACATTATTCTTCTAATAGATTGCTCATTCCGCCGCTATTATTGATCTGAACATTGTTCAAGAATTTAACTGCAGTTTTTGATATACACCTTGTATTCTGTTGTATTCTATCAAGAACTCACCTGTTGAAGGCTAATGATAATTTATTCGTCATTATCTTAGTCATGATATTTCTTACTGGGCTATTTGAGCTCACCCTTTTGTTCCATTATTTTTCAACAGGATATGAGAACGTAGCTGGGTCTAGCCGGGGAATGGAGTGAGAGTCCGAGGGATATCTATTATAGTCTTCACGTGTTGTAAAATAGTGTGGCAATAATAGTGAAGACTTAGTTGTGTATTATTATACACGGTATTGTTGTACGTTGTGCTTTGTTGTAATAATTTTGTTGTAGTCTTTTGACGACTCAAGTTTGGGCTGTGTGGGCCTAGATTTGGGGGCGTCACAGTTAAACTCATTGGGTCAACTGCTCCATCATGTACGCTTTGGTTCGGGTCCGTAAACCAACATCTCTCACTCACATGGCAACGACGTTATTATCATATAAGTTAAACATATCAAAACGTGTAAGTTGAAAAATTGTTTAGCCAACAAATTGTGCGGCCGCTGAGTTACCTGCACTGCAGGAGTTCTAAATCAAACCCCTTAGGGCGAAAATAAAGACATCAACTTTTTGCAATGCGGGAGCCGTCAAGCAAAAATGATTAAGGCTTACATTAAGGGTACAATATGTCAAACTCAGGGTACCCCATGCTAACTTCAATTTTTACCTGACTAAATATCTCTAATCCTTCAGACAGCCGTACTTAACCCTTTTAAACCTTTTATTTATTTCGCATCTCACTTATTTGTTCAAATTTTATCTTGTCGAAAAATATTCATTTTATTTAAAAATATTCGTTATATCGGGGAATATTCGATCCGTACGACAGAGCCGAAATAACTAATCATTGGTGGACCCCACAACAAAATATTATCGGATATAAAAAATGACATAAATAACTTTTTTAAATAAAAATGGTCAACGGTATTATCACTTTTAACTATTAAAATACTCGGTAGTAAAGAAATAGTAGAACAATATATTACACAGTAACATACAGTATTGTACAGTAGCACACGGTATTGCATAGCGTTTTATATTATTAAACTGATAAAGTGGCTATTGTACAATATTGACTCTATTGAACCAATAATTGCCACATGCATAATAATTCATATTATTGAACTGATAATTATCACAGTAGCATATGCACAGTGATTTACATTATTGAATCAATAATTGTCATTACACAGTAACGTATTTTTTCTTTTATTTATTTTCTGCATTATTGTCATCACCATTATGATGTTGATTTAACTGTTATATTCCATTATTATTTGATATTTTTGTTTGTATTGTGAATATCTAACTCAGAAAACCAACTATACTACATTTATAATAATTTCTTATAATAATAAATAATTGTGAATAATTGATGAATTATTGTTAAATAATTGAATTTATAAAATTATTTGTTTTATATACTTTATATAAAATTAATTATTTTATATATAAAGTTAATTAATTTATATAAAGTTAATTGTTTTATATATAAAGTTAATTGATTTATGTAAAGTTAATTACTTTATATATAAAGTTAGTTATTTTATTAAGATATGAAATGAACGGTATATATTAAAAGAAATTTGAATGAATGGTTTAGATTAAATAAATCTTAAAAGATGAAATGTGTGATATGGATTAAACATTATCTTGAAATGAACGGTTCAAATTATTTTAGAAAATCTTGGTATATGATAATATTTTTGGCTATAAATAAAAACCTTAACTTAAGAAATTTTTATAACTTCATTGCTTATTCTTTCTTTCACTCTCTGAATATTATTTTTTGTAAGTTCTCTGTGAGTGTGCTTAAGCTATCGTGTGTATTTGTGAAGATCTATAAGAGTACAAGTATTATTTAAGTAAATCTTTTCATAATAGTTAGTCAAGTAATCACACACATCACACGGTGTTTATAAATTTTTCTTTAAAAGACTATTCTTTTAGAAGTTTTATTTTAAAATATTATTTTCTTTCAAAAATCATATTAAAATTATTCTACTTTATTCTATCAAATCACTTTTGATAATTTCATATGAATTGTTATACACCATGAAATTTATATGTGGTAGTTACTTATTAAATTATAAATATATAGGTTGATCAACTTCATTTAAATCAATATTCTGTCACGTGTTATGGTTAGAGATATCATTTAATTTCATACTCTTAAACTTACTATGATAAGTATTATTCGGTAAAACTTTTTGAAATGATTATATGTTTATTAATAGTTTGCACTTCATTTAATATCATTTCATGTGAATCTTCTTGTTTACTTGAAGTTTTCTATTGAACTTCAACTGCTATTTTTGAATTATAAATCTTGAATATTGTTTTTGAATTTAAGTCCAAATCATGTTGACAATTTTGACATTATTTGACTCTGGACAAAATATCTTGTTATTCTATTCATCATTTATATCTTCGTTGTTATTCTAATCATCAAGAATCATTTTGTTGTGAATATATGTGGTCTGGGGTACAGATGATAGGATAAAAGTGATATAATGGTGGTGTGTTTTAGGACACATAGTGAATGTTCTCTTTGGCGGGGGACAGAAAGTAGTTGGGTTTAGCCGGGAGATGGAGTGAACGTCCGAGTGATAGTTGTAGTAGTTTTCACATGTTGTAAAATAGTGACAATAATAGTGAAGACTTAGTTGTGTATTATTGAGTTCTGTATTTTTGTATTATATACTGTTTTGTAACAGTTATCATGTATTTTTGGCGTCTCAAATTAAATTGGGTTGTATAGGCCCAAATTTGAGAGCGACATATTATTACTGTATCTTTTTCTAAACGTTATAGTTGTCGACAATAAGTGCAGAGTATGGTGAAATTAATGTCTTCCATTTTTCCCAATGTTACTCAAATTCCTAAAATTGCCCTATATACTCTCATAGTCTGGACTTTAAGAAATGAAACTAAAGTAACAACATTAATCTATTTCTATGATATAGCCAAATATCATAAAGAGTACTAAATGAAAGAATCAAGGATAACATTATCCTTTAAAAATGACAACACATAGTGAGAAAGTAGGAATTAATTTTCTCACCTCCTTTATTTTATCGCTAAGCCCATGTAATATTTTCATGACGTGCTCATTAAATAGTCTTGTTTTGTGGATTATAATCTAATCATTTCTCGAATGTCTAACTTAAAACTGTCAAATTGCTCACTATTTGAAGCGCTAATTTTAAAATTTTACATACAATTAATATGTCACGATAAACAATTTCATAATTGTAAACATGTGTCTTACGATCATGTTGTGTGAATCTTAATTCAGTCACTCTCTAAGTGCCTAATTAAATATAATTATCACGTTGAAATACGTTAATGATTTGGTTGGACAAAAAGATGCAACTAATATAAATGGATGATGATTCAAGTTCCATAAAATGAGAAAAATAGATTAAGAAATGTGAATTTGTTGACTCCCTTATTTATATAAACGTACGTTTTCTAAGTTTAAAGAGAATCGTCAGCCGGTTATTACTGAAATATTTTTATCAGGACAAATCACTGATCTCTCTCAAACTATTCATACAACAATTCTTTTAGAATAAGTACAAGCTAACAACATTTAAATATTATATATATTTTAACTATTAAAAAATAAAACATGACATTAAAATTTATATTATATCCTACTTTTTAATTATTAAAATAAATGTAGTGTTTATTTTTATATTTGAATATTGTGTATGTAAATTTATCTATTATTTTATAATGCTCCATGGTCACCTAACATGACAAAATAAATAAATGACCAACCTTAAGAGGCATGGCATGGTATTGGACTCTTTGTTCCACGTCTATTTTGTTTGATTTATTTTTTCTGATCCCACCACAGGCTAGAAGTTCTTCATGTTTCAATATGTAAACCATTTGCATGCATGCATGATCGAAGTCTTACAGTGAACAATGTTAAGATTATAGAGTTGCATCGTTTCCATAGCCTTCAAAGAATATAGATAACCATTTTCAGTAGGCCAATATTATTCTTCTTTCATAAATTGCAATTGAAATAGTGATTCCAAATATCCCATGTATAACAAGAAATGTACAATTGCTTTTATCTGGACTAAACAATAAATTCAACTGAATAAAAGTATCAAGATCGTCACTGGCACAATCAATATGAGTGATGGGAATAAAGCGAGTGACCCTGCATAACATAACGAATGGCATGAGATAAATCACCAAAACTTTTCGCTACACTTCTGTTTATTATTCAAGATGTAACAATAATATTACTTCATGTTAAATAAAAAAGGCCAGGAATTATCACAAAAGTAATGGTATTACATATATTCTAAAAGGGGCACACATGCTTTTAAAATCATCCACTTACTTTTATTTTCCAATTTGTACTTGGGTGATGTTTCTAGTTTAAAATGCTTATAGCAATTGGTCCCCTTCATGGGGCAATAATGTGAATAAAAGAATCTCACTATCGCAAAAGCTAGTCCAATGTCATTTAGTTCAACAAGAAGAGATCATCTCACACTAATCAAACAGAATAAATGTGAAAAGTAAAGTTTCCTCTATTCAACATAAGATTAAGATTAGACATAGCTAATCTCTGATTTTAGTTGCCTGACTTGAGGGATTTTTAAGGTTACTGTGAAGTATAGTATAGCAAGCACTACAGGTTTTATAACAATCTCGTTAAATCGTTAAATCATTACACTACGCTGTAGGTTTGCTGATCAGAATTGGCTGGAAGAATTTAATTTTCAGCAGCTAATAAGAAGGGTGGTATTCTCCCCACCCCCTTCTCCCGGCTTTTTTTTCCTTATCTTTTCCTCCCTCTTCGTTCAATGTATTCTAGCTTGAAAGAGTGATGGCTCCACAGTTTCTCTCTACGTAAAGCTTTGTGCCGTTCTTATTTGTTGAAATGAGAGCATGATTTTGTTTTGATTCTTACTTTCCTTTGGACTAGTAGAAAGAAAAATGAATACAAAGATGCTCTGGGAAATTAATAAATCCTGGAGGGCGAATAGGCAATTTCTATGTTATATAATAATGTTACAATTTATATACATACAATGAAGAGTTGTGTTTGTTTTTACTCAGAATTTTATGATTCCTGCAAGATTTTTTTTTTAAAAGTCACAGTGATTCAATTATTTTCTTAAGGATAAAACCACTGATTTACACATTGCCAACTCAAAGCAAAGCTAGTCAAGCCCACAACGAATGCTGTCATTGTGAGTTGCATACTTAATCACACATCTACAATTATTCAACTTGGATTCCAAAATACTCCCTCCATTCCAAATTATAAGATTACTATTGACTTTTGAAAAGTCAATTTGAAACATTTTTAAACTCAAAATTGACACGATTTATTTAATTCTTCAAAATAATAAATCTTATAACTAATAACACTTTTTAAGTAGTTCATAATTCATAAATATATTGACATAATTTAATTGAATTCATGTCAATTTTAAATTTAAAAATGTCTCAAATTGACTTTTCAAAGTCATTATTGATTAAATAATTTGGAACAGAGGAAATATTAAATATGGAATGGGGAGTTTTGAAGTAAAGAACACTGTGATTCACTAAATATGGAATGGGGTGTTTTGAAGTAAAGAACACAGCAATTCAAAGAAAAGTGAGACTCTATTGATAAAACTTCATTCCTGGATCATAGTAAGAAACAGAAGCACAACTATCAACCAATACAATAATAGGAGATCCCCTTCCAAAGAGAGATGTAAAGTGTGTATCTCAGTGTCTAAAGGATATGATGCATTGATTACTTTCTAACCAATGTTTGAGCACTGGCAAATACTTTCCTAGTAATCCTGAACAAGCTGCTAATGACACACAATAGTGTCACATAGAGCAAGATGGGACCTTGAACTTTTTTCTTGTCTTTTTTTTTTTTGGGGGAGAGAGAGAGAGTTAGCAGCAAGAAATATGACAAACCCTAACCCAAAGCAATAGCATCTTATCATTGTGTATAGATCACCAACCAAGTTAATGCATTTAATTTCTAAAAATTTAGAATCTTAAATTTCTACAACATAACTAAAATAGATAAGAAGAGCCACAATGAGTAGAAGCCAAAAGCACAAAGTTGATGAAAAAAATTATAAGAATGAAGCATGATTATAGGAATTGAAGGAAAAAGGCCAAGGTGAAAGGACCAAGGGTTCAACTTACTTTCATACTGAATCGAACAGAAATACTTTGTTATGCGTTGATCAAGAGTCACCTATCAAATCGTCTGAATCAGAATCACTTGCATTGTAACCTGAGAAAGTTCAACCAACAGCGGTAGAGCATTTAACAAACAAAAATGTAACCACATACAACACATACATAATATCACGTATGCACACATTGGGATCACCTGGGCGTTTATTGCTAACTTTCCAAACGGAAGATCGAATTCGAGAAGCTCTCGTCATCCATAATTTCCCCTGTTTTCCAAAACACAAATCAGTATAAAACAAAGATTTTGAAAGTAAAAGGGGTAAGAACTTGGTACACACAACAAAAACAGTTGAAACAAAATAAGAGAGAGAAAATGAAAGTAATGAAAACACTATAGCTAATTATTTGATATTTGCAACTTGAGGCTAAATAGATGAATAACCAAAATCCATTTACAACTAATTTGCTTCTTTGAGGCTTGTTATTCATCTTTTTATCTCATCCCAACAAAGCAACATAAAACCCAAGATTGAAAATTTAACTCCTTTTCATATCCTCCATTCTCCCTGCAACCAACATAGCACAAATATAAATTGCTTTAATAAGTGAAATCCTTCAAAGCTTAATTCTTAAGAAACTATAATTTTTTAGCTTTCAATATAAATTAGTTTCTGCTCTCTTGTTTTCCTTCCCAATTCAACAGCCTAGAGTTTCCCATAAAAAACATAGATAACTAGTAAACCACAAGGCCCCACATCACAAAACAAATCACCCAATACAGAAAAATTACACCTTGGAGCTTATGTATCTGAATAACTAACTAATTATTGAGGAGAAGGAGAGAGAAGAGGGAATCTTGAAAAACCCCAAAGTAAGAATTGAATTGAATGTAATTGACCTTCTGGGCATCTATGGGAACACCATAACCGGTATAATACATCTGAGCAACCAACACCTGCATAGATAGATCCCCTGCTTTTGCCTCCTTCAGGGTGTCTTGAAACCATCGCCTCACACAATCGGAGACCACCTGCGACAGCGGCGAACTTCTCCTGTCGCTGCTGCTGTCCTGCATCTTCAAGAACTCCAGCCTCTTCAATTCACAGCCGGCCCCCAGCGAAGTAGACGCGTTTTGTGATATGCTTTTCAGCGTTTTGGAGAATTTATCGATAAGCTGCGCAGAGAAGCTGAGCCGGGGGCGTCGTGGGCTATATTGCAATAAACTAGTAGAAGACAATTTATTAGCTGACGAATATCTATCTAATAGTCATATTGTAAATTTCCTTGGGATATTATTTTTCTTCAGAATATAGGTTTTTTTTTCTCAATGGATGGCTGAACAGGGCTAGGTAACTACCAAATGAACGACGTCGCAGCATATGACTAGTTGACTTTCTTACATTAAATAAATTTTTTCCCACCGTACTAAACACAAATTTATATATGTATTACTAAATTTATTTTTTTTATAATCATATCATTGTACTAAATTTTTTTTATAAAAATTAATTTTTCTGTCCAAGTCTGTTAAAAATTAACAGACAGGTGATGTTTCATGTCACGTTAACAGTCCGTTAACTTTTAACATATTTGGACTAAAAATTTAATTTTTATAAAAAAAAAAATCAGTACAGTGATGTAACTGTAAAAAAAATAAGTTGAGTGATACATATGTAAATTGATTTTTTAGTGGGAAAAAATTAATTTAACCTAACTCGGAAGTAATCAAACTATCAAAGTGTACTTTCTACGCTTTACATAAAATAGATGGAAAAAAATAATTAGACGGAAAATTTAAGTTTTTTTTTTAAATTCTTATATTTTTGAGTTTTTAAATAAACGGAAAAAAAAATGAATAGAAAATTTGACCACTTTTTTTGCAAAAATTTTCCATCCAAAATTGTCCTGAGTTGGCCCCAAAAAAAAAATGAAATAATTAATATTTTCATAATTTTCGTATTATCTTCAACTTGTAATATAATAATTTTTTAATTATAACTCATATCCTAACAACAACCCAAGTAACATGTCGAATGATTGTGTCTATTTTAATGGAGACCTTAACAGTTAATGGCATTACCAGTTCTAGCTTTCAGCAGTATCATAACCATTGAATCAACAGAGTCGGCTAGAGGGGTGTAGAGGTGTTGGCCGAGTTTATATTCTCTGTGCTACAAGAAATTTTTATTGATTATAAGATAAAGTTACAATCCCGTCAAGGTTAACATGCAAAAACTTGGGCATGATATTACCATCCCTGTAACTTACCCTCAGAACTACCCCAACACTTGCACACCCCAAAACTTCCTACCTTTGGTCGAAAGAATATTGTACAAAGTGCATTCTCTTCTTTCTAGCAGCTGAACATTTCTTTTTATTAACCAGATCAATTTGGTGCACAAAGCCACGTCATTTTGAACTCTGAGTGGTGCCCATCGTCATCATATAACAAACTCTGAGTGGTATGATTTATGAACCATAAAGAAAAGGATCTGGGCTACTGTTACGGGGAGGGAGATTTGGAGATTATGAACTGCTAAATATGCAGCAATTCCAGCAGCATAACCAGCGAAAGCAAAACCACTCACCTGTATAAAGGAAAATCATTTCTCTTACTAAAACACAAATTTCTAATTTAATAAAGGTAAACCATAAAGAAGCAGTATATACCTTCCGGATGTACCAAAAGCAGTATATTCTTTTTGCTGCAGGTGGCATTTTTGGTTATTTGAAGCACCAAATTGATTTGATGGACTAAATGAAAAGACATATATATACAATTATAATGGCGCTGAGTTTTTCACAAATCTCTATTAAGAAATATATATCTTCATGTAGTTGATATATCTATAAAATTTATATGATCTAAATTTCATGAAATTATTTCTTCGATTTAAGCATATTAGATTATTGTACAAAAAAAATTAGAACCCAAAACCTTAGATAATTCATAATTCAATAGTTATAACTATAATTGGTATATTACTTGTAATAGAAAGGTAAATTTGTAAAAGTGATTTTTTTAATTTTATTTTATTAGAATTCTGAAACACAATAAAAGAAAATTTTTAAGTTTTCTATTTTTTTCTATTAAAATCTCGGAAACAACATAAAAGAAAATTTTAAGTTTTCTATTCTTTTCTTTTTTTTTTAATTAAATTTTCTACTCTTTTCTTTTCCTTCCAAAACTCAAACAAATTGTTCAGTGTCTGGGTCAATTCTTTTCCTTCCAAAACAAGTTGTTACATCCCATATTATTGGTATCTTTGTGTTGTAATAGTTATGGTAAGATAAGTATTCTTTATTTGTGGGTCATTAAGAACAAATAGTGCTTTGGTTGTTTAAGAAAAAATAAAAGCAAGGGAAAAAGAAGAAAATTTTCATTGTGTTTGGTTTTAAACAAGAAACAAGAGTTACTTCTGCCAGAAACATTACCTGCTAGCAAGAATTCTCTTTCTGCGTCAAATGACATCACATCAACACCAACTACTACAGAGCACGATAGAAGAATCATCATACTCTGAACAAATTGCTCATCTTCTCCTTGCAAGGTAACTGAATTGGCCACAAAGAATGAAGTGAGAAATTATAAGTCGGCAACTGAAAAACATAAAATTCGGAAGCACTAATCATATTCGTATGTGTGTGTATAGACAACAGAGGGGGCTGTAACATGCATTTATAAAGGGCAGAACCTGCACGCATTAACTATGATCAATTAACTCAAAAGGGTGCAGCTATGAAAAACACTCAAAAACCAGAGTCTCCGAAAACCCTCCACCATCTTTGTGTAGAGACTAGTAAATAAACAACGGAAACAAATTAAGCAAAATCAACAACTAGAAAAAAATAAATATATCCCAATCATCGGTGACTGTTACCTGTGGTGGGAAAATGCAAGGGAAGAATTTATCTGAGAATGGGTGGATCCAACCCTTACCTCACCAATAATCTTTGCACGAACATGACCCATCAATGAAACAATGGAAACGGTTAGTGTCCCTGACAATTATCTCCCTACCAGTAACTTTTGAGATGAGCTTGATGGCCATATGACAATCACCACACACACGGAGGTTCTTCACTATTCGGATCACGTCATTTTGTTTAGTACTGATCAAACCAAATGCAATGGCCAGCTTCTCACTATGACAACCAAGGAAATGCTCCTTCTCTTCCTCTTCAATGTCAAAGAGCACAAATTCTGTTGTTGGAATGTAACCAGCTGCTTTTAATTCCTCAGCTATTTCACCAAGTTTAGCATATATCTTATCTGACAAGGGATGAGAGTTATCTCCCACAAGAAACTCGTGAACAATCCCATCAACTTCAGTCCAGCTATATCCTGGTGTTTTTTGGATGCCTCTCTCATTCAAAATTGACCTTATGTTTACTGCATCGTCCCATTTATGATTAGCTGAGTAAATATTTGATAAGAGAACATAATTTCCCGAGTTCCAGGGTTCCAGCTCAATCAATTTCTTTACTACCTGTTCAGCCAACTGGGTATTGCGGTGTAGTCTACATCCACCCAACAATGCTCCCCAAACGATGGCATTGGCTTCCATTGGCATCTTCTTGATCAACTGATGGGCTTCTTCTAATAAACCAGCCCGGCCTAGAAGATCTACTATACATCCATAATGCTCAATAGTAGGAGTCAAAGAATAGACACTACCCATGCTGTAAAAGTACTTGCGTCCCTCATCAACAAGGCCAGCATGAGTACACCCACAGAGAAGGGCAATGAAAGTGTTCCCATCAGGTTGTATTCCAAATTTTCCTCCTTGTGCAAAAAGACCAAATGCAGCTTTTACGTGACCATTCATAGCAAGCCCAGATATTACAGCATTCCAAACAACACGGTCCTTCTCCTTCATCCCTTTAAAGACAGTCCAAGCGAAGTCCATCTTCCCACATTTTGCATACATGTCAATCAGCGCGGTACCCAAGACAGGGTTAGACAAAAACTCATTTTTATCAAGTAAGCTACTTGCCCAGTCCCCTAATTCTAGCGCTCCTAAACTTGCACAAGCAGAAAGAACTCCAACCATTGTATAGCAGTCGGGTTTCAAATTCTCTCTCTGCATTGTGTAGAAAAGGTCCAAGGCTTCTTTTGGGAGCCCATTTGATGCATAACCCTGAATCATAGCACTCCATGACACTATATCCTTCTCCGGCATCTCATCAAAAGCTCTACGAGCTCTCTCCATGTTCCCACATTTGGCATACATATCCACTAATGAGGTACCCACAAAAACATTCTTTTCCATGCCAATGTCAGCTACATAACTATGTATCCAGTTCCCAGTGTTCAAATCACCTAAGTGAGTACACGCAGATAAAACCCGTACAAGCGTATAACTATCTGGCCTCAAATTCATCTCAAACAAACCCTTAAACATATCAATGGCTTCCCTGAACCGGCCAATACCAATGTACCCACTTATAATCGCGGTGCAAGAAACAACATTTTTGTCCGGAATATCATCAAATACTTTATGGGCATCATCCAAATACCCGCATCTAGCATACAAACAAACCAGGCCAGTCTTAACAAACACGTCATAATCGAATCCTGCTTTCACCACAAGGGTGTGAATCTTCACACCCAATTTGAAATCTAAAAGCCTGGAGCATGCTTTAAGAACAAAAGGTAAAGTGAAATTGTTGGGTAAAAAATTCTCTCTACGCATCAAAACGAAGAACTGAACCGCTTCGTCGAAGGAATCCTTGGAAACCGAGCCCCGAATCATGGTATTCCATAGAAAAATATTGGGTTGTTGGGTTTGATCGAAAATGAGACGAGGGTAGGAAGATTTATTATTAGCAAAATCGAAGCTAGATCTCAAGAGCATGTTGAGTAGATAGTTGTCCTGATCGAGGCCGAGGCGGAGAAGCTGAGCATGAACATGCTTCAGCTGTTTCAAGGAATTGAATCCTTGAATTAGGCAATTTTTTATCTCGGAGGCTTTGGAAACTAGAGGAAATGTTGCCATCGCTCACGATTCGTATCCTTCCCGCCTGAATTTTCAAACAGCTGAACGGGATCTCCGATTGACCCCACGAGATTATTCCATCCTCCTTGGGCCTCTCTCACATACCTGAGGCCGCTTGTGGTATAATATTCATCTGTTGTGATGGAGCTACACGTATGTGCGTTGAGAAACATAATATTTATTTGTTTTAAGGAAATAGAATAATTCTTTTTTATTCGCATGACCTTGTCAAATACTCCCTGCGTTAAAAAAAAAAACATTTGTTTTTTAAAAAAAAATTACTTACTTTTTAATGATAAATGTAATGATGGAATATCTTAAATTTGTTAATAATTTAAGTACTCATGAGCAAATTTGATAAAGACAAACAATATGTCCATAAACATTTCATCATATTGGGATATTCAGAGTGATCAACATTATTATTGTGTAAGCTACTCTCTCATTTTTGTGTTAGTTCGTTATTTCATCTTCCCATTCGATTGAGATTAATGATTATGTAATTTTCTCACCACTGAGGTTTACTGATACAATTACAAATATGATTTTGTAGTCACTAGACTCATTATAGTTCAAACAAAAGTTAAGATTAAGGTCCAAACAAGTTGTCCAAGTGTATGCGATTTGGTGCTCCGGACGCACTGCCTCATAACACGTCGTCAAGGCCGTGTATGTATGTATTGCCTGAAGTCATCTTCAGGCTTCAGCTACAAAGTACACAATCTTATTCTTAAGAGACGGGCGCTCTCCTGTATCTGCCTAATTTTTGCTCCAATTATGTTACCAAAAAAGTAATCAACAAGAGTGATACTGGTGCTACTACTCGATACTCAGATTTAACACCTTGTCTCACACATCAACTAAAAAGAACAAGCAAAGCTAGTACTTGGTAGTTCAACTTCCGAGCAACAACTGAAACCAAATATACATACGCAGAGGATACTGCAACAATGGTGATACAGCACATACAATACGCATCAATTTTTTGTGTGTTCTAGTAAGCACATTATGCATCAAGTATTGAAGCATCCAAATACCAATATATAACGCCAAAAGTTACATAAAACCTAACTGTGAAATGCACTTGTAGCTGAACTTCCGTTGTACATATCGTACATATTCAAACCACCTGATATTTGTGGATTGGTAGGACACGGACTAACAATTAACTACATTTTGGATAGATGGAGGAAGAAAGCTATACAGGTATATAGGGTGGGTAGACAAAAAAGAATACAGCATATTACAGGAATAATATCCCCATCCAATTTGTTGTAAAAACCTCTGCACGGGATTTCTGTATCGGACCAAAAAAATCAGGACTTACATCCCGTTGTATTGCATGGCATTAACACCACATGAAAAACTGTACCAGAGCAAAATATCTCACGAATCGCTCCAACTATCATCATCATCCTCCTCGTCACTTCCAGCCAATGCCTATTCAAACATTCTCCGTTCTCATTATTCCAGTGGAAGACATTTACACAAAAAAAAATGAGAAAGAGAAAAGAGAGAGACCTGGCGAATCGCATTTGCTTTCTCCAAAATGGCCGCAACTCTCAAATTTGTTCTAGGAGCCTGAATGCTGGGTCTAGTCACTACTGCAGGTTTCAAGTTGAAGGACTGAAAGGAACCAAGATAATGTCAATCAGCAACTTGATAAGTGGACTCATTTAATAAAATTATAAGAGAAAAGGGAAGGGAAAGGGAAAGGGAAAGGGGAAGGGGCAGGGCCAGGGCCAGGGGGGATTTCATCACTCTTACCTTAGCCCGTATCTGCTCCAATAGAGTATCTCTTTCCTCTACCTTCTGTATCTCAGATCGAATCCGTTCCGTTACCTTCCTCAGCTGCCAATGATTGATAGTCAGAAAAAAACATAAAAATTTCTAAACCTCAAGCTCATTTAAAATTGCAGAGAAACCATAATTACCTTGCTTTTGTCATGAGCAGCAACAGCATTAATGAGGGGACTCCGAGGTCGCGGAAGTTTCATCAGCCGATTCCCATCTAAAATTCCATCTTCTACAGCTGGAAATAAAGATGTACTTGTTGTCCATACAAGTTCTCCCTCTGAAGTAGTGGAAACATACTTTGGCTGCTCATCTACTACTGTTGGTTGTGCCGAATTTGCGTCAGAAGGATTTATCATCTTTACTTCCGAGCTTACGGAAGTACCCTCAGGTTTCTCGTTTTCCAAACTTACTTCTTGTGGTAAATGATGCAGTGGATGACTCGAGACTTCATGTGGAGACCTGGAGGCAAATGTAAATGCTTCATCTCCACTAGCTCTTACTGCTAAAAATGGACTGGAACTAGGCTGCATACTTCCTACTTCTCCAGCATGGAAATCATGTTGTGGGTTCTCATTACATGTGGAAGGCAATGTTAGGAATGGGATCATGTTTGGTGTGCTAGCAGAAGTAAGGAAATCTTCTTGCATATTTCTATCATTAGACATGGTTGGCATTTGCATTGACAATGGACTGGAATGCACCATATTGTTTGCTACTTGCTCATAAACATGTTGATAATCCTCATCTTTAGCAGTGGTGGATGGCAAGACTGGAGCTGGAGGCAGCAAACCATCCATATGTAATGCTGGATAACCCATTTGAGTATTATTGTTAGCTTTAGATGGAAACATTGGTGGAAAGAGGTCAACAGTATTTTGCTCTGCATCTCTATCTGGAGTCGGGGAAGAATGTTGAGGCCTCCATATCCTCCACTGCACTGGAGGTAAAGGTGGCAGTGGAGGCATTTCCTCCAAATTGATATGGGGTACTGCCGGAAGTAGGGAAAAGGTTGGAGTGACTGAACTTAGTGGATCCCTGGCTTGCTCAAAGATGCCAACTTTATGGCTGCCTGGTTGCGAGATCTCCAACTCTGAATCTTCGATTGTAAAATATTTTGGAGAAGCATTGATAACACTTTCATGATCAGTGTGATATGTAAACTGCATCTGTTTCAACTGAGAAGATGACTCAAAACTAGTTTCATCCCCATGCAGAGACTTCACGTCAAGGCAATCAGCCTGTATGTCCACCTGTACTCCAGGCTCGTTTGCAACCAGACAAGGTTCAGAATGAGCATCAATGCTTCCTTCATCCATGTGATCCGGAGATTGTATCTGTTCCGACTGTGATATTTCCTTGGATTTTGTTTCACCAGCATGCAGTTGTCCAATATCAAGCTGATCAGCCTGAATCACGAGCTTTTGTTCAAAAGGAGCCCTTGCCTCAGAATCGTAGTGGGGTGGGGAAGGCAAAGCATCATCAGTGTTCTCAATAAGATTACTCTGCTCAGAAGCTATTGATTCTGAATCTTGGCCACTGTATTTTGAAGAAGTCGACACCATGATAGCTTCATCCTGGTGCAATCTGCTTTCGGCTTCTGCCGCCAGAGATGAGTCAGGAACATAAATAACCAATTCTGACTCTGAATGATCACAAAAAACTGTCTCACATCGAACAGAGTCTAAATTTGGTGATGCAATTTCCTCATTACATATTTCCTTTTGCTTGCCTGATTCGTTATGGCTCGGTGAAAGACGATCGTTGTAGACTTCAAATTCACGCCGAACCAATTCCTGAATACTATGGAGATATTCTGCCTGTGAATTTCTTTCAGATGAACAGTCAACATCAACCTCATCAGCATCACTAGCATGGCTCGCAAAAAAGGCTTCCACAATAATGTTTTCTGATTGACTTATTTCAGTTTCATTTTCATCCAAGTGTACCGGAAAATTAGTGAGTGACCCAGGTCCTGTAGAGTTCAAGGAATCAGAGGAAATTTCACGTAAAGTATCTTCACTTCCTATCAAATTCATACTGGGGGTGATTCCAGTCATTTCCTCACCAACTGCTTTTCTGAGAACCCCGTCAGGGGATTTCTCTCCATAACAAATGTGAACTTCTGCTGAACCAGTTTTCAGTGGTGGAACATCATCCGTCTGTTCTGACCCCTGCTGCTCCGTAAAGTAAAGATTATCTGAATGATCTAATGCAATAATTGTGTTTACAGTTATCTCCCTAGCCGATGGAATTGCATCATCTACAGAATCTATGACCTCAGGCTGCAGATCTGTATTACAAGTTTCAAATTCCAACAAGGCTGGTACAAATGATTCATCTTCTGCATGTGAAGTAACTGAATGTGGCGAACTAGCTCGACTGCTGACTAAATTCTTAGTACAACTATCTTCTGCATGTTCTGTTTGAAGCACATTGTCCAACGAACTTTCACCGATGTACACCTTAGGAACCACTTCTAATGTGTTTGAAAAATGGATGGAAACATTAGAAAAGGCATTTTCCTCATCTTCTAACTTATCCACAAGATGGTTTTCAGTAGACACACGGTCTGTAAGTGGAACATCATGTTTTGTCTGTGAAGGGAGATCATAGTCCTTAGATGTGCAGGGTAAATTGACGTCCTCATTCGTCTCATGTTGTCCAGTCATGAGAAATTCTTTATCAAGTTCATCATGGATAGACGATATTTCAAGCAATTCTGGTCCACTGAATGTGCCTCCAGCCAAAATTTCTCCTTGGACCACCGGAAAATGCGTTGGGATTGAATCTGTAAGACACGAACTAAGAGAATTCTCACCAAATTCAGAACCATAACTTGGGATCTCGGCTACCTCAGTGCATGTATTGAAGGAGCCTTCATGCTTTGGAGGTTGAGACACTGTAATCTCCTCACTTGTGGAGACCTTTTCTATTGATGTATCAGTGATCTCAGCTTTACAAATTTCAGTAGATGGTAAAACGTTAGCTGAAACATCAACATCTGCTGTCATATTCTCAGCCGAAGTGCTTCCTGTATCAGAATAGGAAAAACTAGATATTCCCTTTTTGGATGAACTGTTCCCATCATCTGATGCAGTAGAGTTTCCAACCGACAGAGAACCTGAAAATTGAGCTTGAAGCTGTTCTTCATTTGCTTCAGAATCAGTCTCCCGCTTTTCAATATTCACAAAGTCGAGTTCATTTTTCATTCTAAATTCGGTGTCTCTTTCAATTTCTGAATCCATAGTAGCAAGAGCATCCATGTAATTGTCTACCTCACTTGCAATATCATCAGATAGGTAGTCATCTGTTTTGTGTTCCCCATCAACTGCTATCTCTTTTTCATCCACCACCTCATGAAGTGTAGGAGAGATGATACTTGTGAAAGAATGAGGATATTGTTTGTGCCCCGATGAAAGTTCTCCATCACTGACATCCTCACGTACCTCATCCATGGATGGTCTGAGTACAGTCTTCTCTACACTTGGAGATGAAAATGGACTGCTCTTTCTCTGCTCCGACTCTTTGACAGAATTCACTGCACTAGTTTCAAGTAGTTCAAACTCCGAATCACTAGTAATTTTGGATGGTAACTCCAGGGACAAGGAACCATAGGAGATTTCATGAACCACTTTATCCTCCGGTAAAGATGTGCTTATAAACTTCTCCATATAACTTTTTCCAGTTTTTGAGTCAAACGGAAACCCATTCAGTCGTCGCTTCAATTTCACAAGACGTGCAGGGTCACTAACACCATTCTGAACACGCTCCTCCAAAAATAACTGATGGAGTCTGCAGTATTAAATGCAAATGACTCATGAATCAAGACTCCAATCTAAAACGTGCAACCAAAAGAGACATGATACAAATATGGAATTAAAGGCCCTACTTGGCATGCGACGTTGGTAAAACCTCTGGGGTTCCTCCATTCCTCCAGCGTGAACTCTTCTTCTGCCACAAGAAAAAATAATTAACACCAATATCATTGACAAGAATAACACAAAATAAAATTAAGAATCCCTTTACCTTTTAAATAAGACAAACGTCAAAAAAGATTATACATATTTTAGACAGTCTAAGATTTGTACCCATACAAACTTAAATGAAGTTTTAACCACCAAAGTAGTTAGTACTTTCCAGAGTTAGCTAGGATAAAAAATGAAACGGAAAAAGAAACAGGGATACTTATGCTGGAAGAGGTATCAAGTAGCTTAGCATTCCTAGCACAAGATCTGATGGATCCCATGCGCCTGAACATCAAAGTGAATATGTCTGCTCGCTAGCACACATGCAATGATTATACCAGAACTAACTTCTTAACTCACAATATTGGAAATAAAGATAATTTTTATGATGATTATTATCTCCCTAATTTACCTTGGCTTTACGGGATTTCTTTTCCCTCTGAATTTCAGCACTTGTCAGTCCATATGATGACGCTTCAACTTTAAAGAATGATGGATCGGTGTAGCGCTTTAAACATGCTCCAGCACCAGCAATGTCAAACCTGTTAGACACCATATATATATTAGTAAGATTTCCATGAAATAAGAAATATTTCAGTGAAATACAAAAATAATGGTCATACTTGTCCAGAAGAAACAAGCGAGGTGGACCACGGCACTCTTCGTAAGAATCCATAACAAACCGAGGTAAATCTCCCCGCATGACCAGATTCTGGTTTGTATGCAGACTAGGGTGCCAATCAGTACCTGCAAAATATGCCAAAATTACATATCCATCACCATTATTATGAACTTTTTCATCCCATACAATGCCATTTTCTCGAAATAAAGCAATGCTAACATAAAAATGGTTCAGCCTCTACATTTCATGAATCAAACCCTAAAATTTAATTAAGCTGTTCTGTTCATTAATATAAATGCAAAGTTGTTTAACACATCAAACTACAATAACATTTTCTTGCATGTTAATGACAGAATGTTGTTGTATGTGATCAACGAGTAAACCTGACTACGTAATCATAAGCATGATAAGTACAACTTTCAGAAAGTAAGGAAAACGAGGTTGATCACAAATAATTGAGAAGTTGTATTAGGAGAATAAATCTAACCCGAATTGGAAAAGAATGTTGAGTGACTTGATTGTGATAGAAATGCCTTCTCGATAGAGGGAAATTCTGCCTCAAGCTGTTGTACACGAACCGTTATACCGTGGCCTCTTGTAGCTGTTGCCATGACTTCCTCATGCAAGTCATGGAATATTTCAGCAGCAAATCTGTAGCAATCACACGGAGCAAGCATTAGATGCAATTCTTTCACTGAAGCATTCAAAGAAAAAAAAACACCTTTCCAAAAGATGAAAATATAATTCATAGAAGGTGACTAAGGAATCATCTGGCTTCAGTGACGTGAGGTTTACACCTTCAACGAGACCCATATTTCAGGAAGTTTCATGAAAAAAAATAAAAGGGGGAAGAAAAGAGAGAGAGATAGAAGAACATTTGTAAAGATTACTTTCAGTTTGCTAATGATATGTGCTGAAAGTCGAGACATTATATATCATATTGTTACTTCTGTATACAATAATATAACATTGAGTCAAAACTAAAATACCAAAAAGATGCTTGGATAATAACACAGTTCCAATTTTTTGTCTAAGATCATTCTAGTTTTGAATTATATTCAAAATATCATGTTTAATTACTATCCATTTAACTATTTTTCATATCTTTCAATTTTTAGGTTAGCAGTGCAATAAAATCCTGACTTCTGTACAGTGAACAATTAGTCTCTCTCTGGCTTTCTAGTCAAGTGGTACCTTCAGTAATCAGATCATTTGCCTAGTACGCGGAACAAGTTCTAATTGGAATTTAATATTGTTTGCACCTCCTTAGTTTATATTGTGTGACACTGCTGTCTAAGTTCACAGGAAAATCAAAGTAAGATGATTCAGAAACAGACGAGACGTAGCCCATACTTTTCCAGCATACTTGAATCAGTCCAAAGAATAAAAATCTAATATTTCCAAAAACATGGAAGAAAGAATTATTAGTTTAATTATTAAAACCTCAACTGGCTGGTTTTTAGGTCAGTCAAATTTCCCTAAGAGCACAAAAAAACAAGACAAGAAAGATCTTGCTCTTGCCTTTTAGGTTACTCAAATTTGAATAGCAAGTAAGCAGGTGTACGAATCAGCTGCACCTGCTTACTTGCTATTCGAATTCCATATATCACTCAAGAATTTCAAATAAGAAAGGTCAGTTTCATAAACAGCGTAGTCCACTGGTTGAGTAAGAATTGAAAAAAAAAAACTGTTGAAGGAAGATTTAAGATGACATGAAGATTTGCCTCAGAGAGTTGAATGATATGGTTCTCATGAACAGCTTTAGAGCCTTGGCCATCCATGAAAACCTATTGCTTGAAGAGACCTTAAAAGAACACATAGGTGCCAATGTATTTCCATATCAATAAGGAAAATGACACAGCTCAATTCTGGTAAAGCGCTCGTTACTGGCTGAAACAACAAAAATGCAATCATGCAACGATCTTTTTAAACTGGAAATGTCTGAACCTATTTTACTTTAAACTTGAAGTCATAAGAACAGCTTTAAGAAGTTGTCTGAAACACATATAATTATTTTTCATAAAAAAATTAAAAGCATTAGGGAAAAAATATCATGCTAGCACTCCTGATCTTGTTAAAAAGTCCAATCTTCTTAATGCTTTCCATTTTGGGTCTACTGAAAAAAGGAAAGGCAAAAAAAAAATTAAAAAAAAAATTATATATATATATATATATAGAATAATTGATCATCTGATCATCAAATTCCTAATCCAGCTATTTTAAACAACAAACATATCTTTCTTAACAGTTATACAACCAATTAACTCACATCATTCAATTAAAAAATTAACCGTATCAACAGAAGTAAAGGTCAAAAACACAAGAATAGAGAAGATTCATTCCAAAACCGAATATGCAGTGCAACTGTAATTGTGAAAAACAGCAATAGCTAATTCAAATTACGATTCACTGAAAATTTAAATTCGAATCAAATTTCTAAATTTTAAATTTAGTAAGATCTCAAACTCGAACCTGAAAAACATGATTCCCAAATTGTCACAAACTTTCATCCGTACTATGCATACTCACCATAAATTAAAGCTAAAAAAGCAATTCGACAAAAGAAAGAATAAAATACGAGGCGGATAGAAGGTACTGACTCAGCAAGGTCGCCCAACTGACGCAAAACACCGACGAGACCGGCCATGGCAACACCTTCGAGCAGAGCCTCGGGGTCATCTTTATCAGCTGCTCTGTAAAGCTCTGGATCAGCTAAGCTGTACTCATTCCTTATCTGATACCTACTCATCGGCATTTTTCAACCAATTTCAAAACCCTAAAGTAATCGCTTGTTCGATTCCTTCTATCTTCCTCAACTCATCTCAACCACATTTCCGCCATTAGTAATTACTCAAATAACAGGATTAAATGTGCATAAAAATCAGCATACATGGAAGAGAGAGAAAGTTGACAGAGATTTTTGGGATTTTTGAATGAATTGTTTACACAGACGCGGTGACAGAGAGGTGTGGACTCCCTATGGAGGAGAGGGAGAGAGATAAAGGGGGGAGAAGGTCGTGGACGTGGTGTTAATAAATTGACAAAAACTAATTTTTAAGAGTAGAGGAGAATTTTGTTTAACAGAACGGTAAGCGGCGTTAAAATACGCATAGAATGTGTAAACACTGCAGAGCGCGCTTCGTGCCACATAATGATGAGCGCATGATACAACAATAATACAGTATGACAGAATATTAATGGTTTTTCAAAAAACATAAAAAAAATATCCTTAAAGCACTTAAACTCTTTATTTATTGGATTTTCTTATAACGTATTTTTAAGCGTTAAAAATAATACATAATAATATTTATTTATATATTTATATTGAATTTAATATATAAAAAAATAATATACTAGTAGATCACATGTATTGAATTCCATGTAAATATATAAATAAATAAAATTTATCCTTATTTTTTGGGGCACATGCTAAGAGGACCCTTATTTATTTTAGGACTGGGAGATACATTTTTTTTGTAATTTGTTCAAATTTAAAAATATATTTATTTTAAAATACATAAAAAAAAATTACTATCATATTTAGTATCACATTATTATAGAATCATAACTAAATTTTAAACTAATATATTATTATTACTAAATTCTTTAACTAATAACAACAATGAGAAGGAAAAAAATGTGCGATTTGGCATAACTAAGTTTTTTTTTCTTCTTAAAATTTATTTTATTATAATTAAATTCTAAAATTACGTTCAATTTATGTCACTTTTTAACCGCTAACATTAGATTGTCACATTTGATACGTAGTAATCAATCTTAACTATAGATATATTTATTAATAATATTTTCATCTTTTTATCATTTTATCATTTTTATTGATGATATTATTGACATTTTATTATTTTATTACTAATTACTGTGATATTTTATAGTTTTGTGGTTGGTTTATAATCAAATTTGATGGTGACAAAATATAAATTAGATATTTCTTTTTTTTATTAATTCATTTTGAGAATATAAAATCATACCTAATGTTTTTTGTTTTAGGAACGTATAAATTAAAAAGAAAAAAAAAACAGGAAAAGTGAAAAAAATAAAACCAACAAAAAATATATATGTAGGAGTGAGAGCTCAAAGAGATGAGCGGTGTCGAGTTGACAGTTAGTGGGTCCCCATTAGTTGTTGTGATTACATGAAGATTCTTCATGGCCTCCACAATAGGACAGAAAGCCCGCCCATGTTCAAAACATTCAGGAAATACGTGAAACAAACCATAATAAAAAGGGTATATATATATATATATATATATATATATATGGTAGAATATTGGGATTAAGAACTTAGATGGATGTCTCCATGATCATGTATGTAGGATTTAATGTATCTGCGTATCATTCATAATAAGTTTCTTTCTTGTCACTGTCGTCTCACCAAAACAAAATCTTTCTTATTGCAATTAAGAAGAGGTTTCATTTGTTTTAAAAAATAAAAATAAAAATTGAAAGAAAAGAACATATATATCACTTCTGAATTAAATATTACAAATTTCTAAATAACAAGCAATTTTTTGAAAAAATTAAGTTTAAATGTGCATTACCCGTAGCTTAAACCACTTTTTTTTTTCTTTTTTTTTTTTATCTCCAAATGGAAATAGTACAAACATCCATTGGTTTTAGTTAATTTGTTAGAAAATAAATTCTCGAAAATAATTGAATCCAGATATTTGCAATGAAAGGTCGGCATATCATGTGGTTGTCATGTATATACTTAGTTTTAATTAATATTTTAGTTATTATATTAGTGATTGATTTTCATTTTGATTACAAATACTTTATTATACTTGAAAAATATTATAAACTAGTCAATACTTAATATTCTGTCAAAAATTTGAAAGAAGTGCTAAATAATGGCATGTGAGGTAGTTGAATATGTGGCAGGTGTGTCCCTGTTAAATTAAGGGTTAATTGATATTTTGACTACTGTACTAGGGGTTAGAATCTTTTTTTTTTGTTACAAAGACATTATTACTATACTAAAAAAAATATTATAAATTAATCATTATTTAACATTACTTAATTGACGTGTGAATCAGTTATTGATAATGTGACATATGATATTGTTGCAAAAAATAAAAAAAAGGAGAAAAATGATGGCACAATTTTGTTGCGATTCTTACTGTGATTCATCTTGGTTACAAAAATCTAATTCGCTTCTTCTTAGTCGACGACAATACTAATAATATAACACACGCATGTGCTACATGATTCATAACTAACTCACACATTAGCTTTTTTGACTCACGTGATGTGTATTTGATCAAGGATTGAATGTTAAGTAATGATCACTTTATAATATTTTTTGAGTATAGTAAATTAGGGGTGATGGATAACGAGAGTGGAGATCAAGAATCCAAAAATAATTGCTCTTGTTTGCTCTCCATTAATAATATAGACATACTTTAGGATATCCTAAAATACAAAAAATTCAGTCGTGTGAAAGCTCAACACTCAACAATAATATTATTAGTTCTATTTTATAAGTTTTCTTTTGTGCATATACAATTATACTCACTATTATATACCGACAAAATACAAGATTGTTAAGTAATTTATTAAAAAACTTATTTATTCAGTAGTTTATAAAAAGAAAATTTATATTTTCACAAGTTATTTTGATATTTTTACAAATAGGTCCTATTTGATTTTGTAAAAATATCAAATTAATTTATAAAAATATCAATTCTTTATAAGAAAAAGCAAGACACTTGTTATATTTTTTTATAATGTGCCATCAAATACACTATATGTGTAGTAGTTGACACAATATTAAGGGACACCTCAACGATCGACTAATGGAGATGAAGGGAAGGACATGGCACTAGAGTCCAGTTTAGGAAACAACATCATCTCACTCTTGAGTTACCCCTACGAAAGATGTAACACTCACCCGTAAGTTACAACTTTCAGATATGCACAAGCACATTTTTTTAAGCAGTTGAGTTTTTTGCTTTTTGTGGTTTAATTGAAGAATAAGTATAACTGCATTACATGTAACACTACATAGAATACAACAAGATGATATTAATTATTGAAAGATGGGGTCTGACACGGAAATTCGTATTATGACCCACTTTTTAATAATTAAGATGTATGTAGTGTTTGGAGTAGTGTTTGATTGTAGTGTATGTAAAGTTATCTTTAATTAAATCTCTATTGTCAACCAATGAATCCACACATTCGAAACAAGATGAGCAAGGAGGACAAAATTAAGAAGAGCTGTGACACGGTTTAAAATAAAATTAAACTTGTAAAAATAAAAGATGAAAAAGATGTGTGACACAGTTTTAAGGAAATGATTAAATTTTTTCTCTCTCCCCTTTAATAATATAAGTATACCGACATTTTTTAATCGAGTTCCTTGTAAATTGCATCTGGAAGTTATTTGGAACTCTTCAAAGAAAAAGTCCACAATAAGTAAAGACATATATGTATCTGATTAGTTTGAAAAATAGAATAAAATCTTTCTATATATTTATTTTTAAATTTATCATCAAAAGTAATTCATTATCAAGCCACTATTATAACTAATTTATGTGGCACACATTATTTGTGTAAAATTTAAAAATTTAAAATATTTAGATAAAACTTTAAAAAATATGGATGAAAAAGATGGGAGAGAAAATAAAGATAAAAATAAGGTAGTTATTGATATATTGTGTCAGAATCTCAAGAAATAACCATCCCTTTTTTTCTTTTTCTTTTATATATATAATATAGATAGATTTTGCACCTACTTAGTACTTGCTACACGAATAAATAATGTGAGATTAGGATTAAAAAATGGAGAAAATTTAAATAAATAAAAAAAGCAAAAAAGTGTTGATAATTAAATTAACCCGCATGCGATGGAAAAAGGAAGGATTTAATTAGACAGTGAGGAAGATGGCATGCGCAAATCGGTGATCACGAACAAAAAAAGAAAAACAATTAAACAAATATATTTTTCCGTTGGGGAGAAAAATGGCGCTAGTGGTATTAATGAGTGGGGCTCAACATCCGTGGCACGCAAATATATAGACACAAGAGCATCTTTATTTTGTTCAAATGCCAAACCGCCAGTGGAAAAGAATTGAGAGAGGGTCGAATCAATACTGATATATAATAAATCGTGAGATAATTGTAATTTGAGTCGATTTTTAATTATTTAGAAGTTAATTTTGTTGGTATTAAATAATTTTAACGAGTTTAATTATATTAAAAATATTAAAATACGACCGAATTATTTTTATTCGTACGAATTATACTGATAAATTTGAATTTAAAAATCAAAGAGTTATACTAATATTGTTTAGATAACATCTTAAATTCATATATCTTTTTTTTCTGTAAAAATATTTAATACGTATATAATTACAATCTGTATAAATAAATTATCATCTATTCTAATCATTCCAATTATTTATTATACTTTTAAACTTAACAAAAAAATAACTCAAAGACATTTTTTACCAACTGAAGTGTGAGAGAAGGAAAAGATAATGATCAAAGTATGAGTTATAAAGACCTGTGATGGAGTTAATATAAGGACACGATAGATTAATTATAAATAGAAATATCATATTAATTACTTGATGAGCAGGTATTTATATTTGCTCTATACTTATTATATTTGACGAATTAAATTATATTAGTTTGTTGCTAAAATTTATGTATACACTTTCGTAGAATAATCACAATGTTGGTGGTGTTGATACTTAATAATAAATTGTTGATGAATTTCAATTAAAATTATAAATTTTAACTATTTAAGTTTTTTTGTGTGTCTATTATTGAATATTTTTAAATTGTTGATAAAATTTACTAACTATTTCGCAAATTTACTTTTGTCTTGAACGAGTACCATGATTATTTATTAGTAAAAGGAAATATATAGTTGTTGTTAATTATCATAGTATTTATTATTATTTAAAAAACATGATTATCATAGCATTTATTATTATTTAAAAAAATTCACAGGAGTTATATCAATATTAAATTTTAAAATTTTTATACATCAATTTAAAAATCAAAAGTTTAAAAATGAGACTCCTTGTGAAATTAATGGAAACCATGGGAGTATAAAAAATTGATGCAGGTTGGAGACTCGAAGATTAACACAGCTAGAGATGCAGGATGTAGATATAATCATTCAATCTTGGCTTTGAAGATTTGGTTTATTGGTGGAGTGGTTCTTAATTTTAAGTTCAATTCTTAGTCTTACATACCTGTGATGTGAAGGTGAAGTAGTCATCAAAACCCTTTCCATTAGCCGACCAAAATATATAAGTATTACTCCTTTATACTCCACTTTTGTCCAAATTTTAATTTCCCCATAATCTCTCCGTCCCACCAATCACTGCATGCACACTGGAATCCATTTGTTTCCACTAAGGTTAGGTAGTTTGTCGGACAATGTAATTATTTTTGGTTAAATTATGGTACAATTAATTAATTTACAAACTAAACTGTTTTGAATTACTGAGCTACTCTAATTCCATGGCAATACAATTCGTTAAAATTGATTATTTTAACTACCAATATTAATGTTAAATTTTGAATTTGAATATATAACATGTAATGCATAAGTTATAATAAATTATTAAAATTGTTATTTTAGCAGTAGGACAGAATCCCCGGGCCCACACAATTTTAGTTTATGAAGTTTAATTTTTTCGCCACCCACATTTTTCTCTCTACAGAATAGACCGGAAGGTGTTTCTTTTGGGGCATGGTGTTCTAGTGGCCTTTTTATGTGTTCAGGTCCATTTTCAACAAGACAAATACAAAGCTTGGGATAACGCGATCAATCAAATGGGATAAGTTGAATGGGTCGGCGGGCCTTTTGACAAATCGCAAATAGGCTATATTATAATAGGTCCGAACATTTGTCCTGAATCGACTTTAGATTATAATTATTCTACTAAATAATTAAAAAAAAACCAATATTTATATCTAGATGTAGAAAAATCTGTTTTAAAAGTAAAAAATTCCTTTGACATCTCTTCGTCTGTAAATAATTCTCTCGTTGTGAAACACAGAGACAAAAGGCTGATTTTTGAATAGCAAAAATAATGGATCTGCAGGATTCCTTTGGCTGTTTGAACTAAGGCTCTTGTATAAAAATCAGTTGCAACATCCTCCCTAAAGAAGCTATCCGTAAGAAAGTTGACCCGTTATTTGAGTTAAATAGTACTAAGATGTAAGCCTACTCCCTAAGCCCATTGCAATCAGAGGTGGCTGAGAATTAATCCTTTTGTTTATGGTTATAGAAAAATCACTATTGGCACATTACATATGGGCCTAGAGGGAACAAGCTTCGCGTCGTTAATTTCGACCCACTAACCGTTAAGTGAAGGTTAAAATAATTAGGAAGAATTATATTTACTAGTACATTTTAAAAAAATATTATAATAAAAGTGCATACATAAAATATTTATAAAATTAGTGCATCTTTAATATTTATTTTTTAAATTAGTGCATTGTTATTCATTTAATTTAGTTAGGTAATTTAATGGGTTGCCATGTTAGCGCTAGTTGTGTAATTCGTGAAAATTTGAATTATATGTCGTTATCCTTTTTTTATTTATCTGTATTATTTATTGACTCCACTGCTCGCCTCCTTCTTCATGCGTACACCTGTAATTCTTTCATAATGCAGTTGGTAACCAAACTTTCATATTAAGGTAACCAAACATTCATATCAAGGTAACCAAAACTTTCATACCAATGTAACCAAACCTTCGTATCAAGATTCCACCTTCACACTTGTAATTTTCTCTCTCCAAACTTCCTCCGCCGCTTTCTCTTTCCTCCATTTTTATTCATTTCTTGCTTCAAAGATTTGGCTCAGTATGTACATTCAAATGTTTATGAAGCAATGGTTGGGTCATAGAGAGAAGCTGAGTTTTGCTGGTTGAAAAATGGACGATGACTCCACTGCTCACCTCCTTCTTCATGCGTTCTCCCTCAAGGACCTCGATATGAAGATATGTTGGATTTGATTTGGGGTTTTGCGTTTTTAAAGTCTAAGAATGTTTATAAACTTCACACCTACAATTGATAACCAAACATACATACCAAACCTGTAATTTTTTCACCTCTACACTTGCAGTTTTTTCATAATGCAGTTGGTAACCAAATCTTCATATCAAGGTACCCAAACCTTCATACCAAGATAACTAAAACCTTCATACCAATGTAATCAAACCTTCATACAAAGGTAACCAATCCACCTCCATACATGCAGTTTTTTCATAGTGCAGTTGGTAGCTAAACCTTCATATCAAGGTAACCAATTCAGTTTTATTAGGCTACTAATTTATTTTGAATGTGATGCAGTTGGTAGCCAAACCTTCATACCAAGGTAACCAATTCAGTTTTATTAGGTTGCCAATTTATTTTGAATGTGATACAGTTGGTAACCAAACCTTCATGCATTTGGTTGCCAAACCTTCAGACCAAGGTAACCATTTCAATTTTATTAGATTACAAATTAATTTTGAATGTGATGCAGTTAGTAGCCAAACATTCATACAAAGGTAATCATTTTAGTTTTCGTGGGTAACTAAATCGTCAAAAAAAGATTTCAAAATAGTAACTCAGGTACTTTCGGAGATTCGTGACGGAGGATGATGATGAAGGGAGACAGATGAAGAGATACAGATGAAGAGAATGATGAAGGAGAGGCAATAACGCAACTAAAGACTTCCGGAGATTCGCAGCGAAGGAGAATGATGAAGAGAATGTTGAAGGAGAGACGGAGGAGGAGGATGATGAAGGGAAGACGGAGATTTGGGCCGAAGGCGGTGATGAAGAGGATGAGAAGACGGCGGAGAAAGATGATAAGGAAGATGAAGATTATGATAGATAAGATAATTTTTTTTTCCGTTTATTTTGATTTGAATTTTGAATTATGGATTTGTTTTTGTTATTAGATCCCAAAGATTTGAATTTGAATTATTAATTATGATGGTTATTTGTCCTTAATTTTATGTTTCCTTGTTAATGTGACGCCCCCAAATCTAGGCTCACACAGCCCAAACTTGAGTCGTCAAAAGACTACAACAAAATTATTACAACAAAGCACAACGTACAACAATACA
The DNA here is from genome assembly GCA_947179155.2 of Hedera helix. NCBI lineage: Eukaryota > Viridiplantae > Streptophyta > Magnoliopsida > Apiales > Araliaceae > Hedera > Hedera helix. The sequence goes on from OX359274.1 coordinate 49,273,604, forward strand.
GTGTATAATAATACACAACTAAGTCTTCATTATTATTGCCACACTATTTTATAACACGTGAAGACTACGACAGCTATTCCTCAGACTCTCACTCCATCCCCGGCTAGACCCTGTTACGTTTTCATCTCCTGTAATGGAACAAAAGAAAGGGTGAGCTCAAATAGCCCAGTAAGAAATATCATGACTAAGATAATGACGAATAAATTATCATTAGCCTTCAACAGTTGAGTTCTTGATAGAATACAATAGACTACAAGGTTTATATCAAAAACTGTAGTTAAATTCTTAAACAATGTTCAGATCAATAATAGCAGCGGAATGAGCAATCTATTAGAAGAATAATGCAGACTATAATGTCCACTCGCTTCTCTTTTTAGTAAAAATATCATCAACTTTTATCATCTGAAATACCATTAGTCAAGATAATACAACTTCACAGTTTCTGGTCATAATCATGCAGATTAACAGTTCATCTTTGCACTACGGGCCAAAGACATTCAATATAACACCAACGGTCATGATTATACCAGATTCAGCCTTTGGTAATAATCATACCAATCAACAGTTCATCTTTGCACTACGGGCCAAAGATATTCAATAAAGCACCAACGGTCATGATTATACCAGATTCAGCCTTTGGTCATAATCATACCAACCAACAGTTCATCTTTGCACTATGGGCCAAAGAGAACATTCACCACGTGCCATAAAAGACACCGAACAGATGTATCGCCTTTAACCTAGTATATCGCCTTTAACCTATCATCTGTTCAACAATTATATCACATCTGTGCCCCCGGCCACAGATATTCACAACAGCTTGATTCTTGATGATTAATACAAATAACAGTGATACAAATGATGAACAGAAGAACAGGATAAATAATAAGTATCAGAAGTTTACTTTGTGCAGATTCAAATAATGTCCAAATTGCCAACATGATGTGGAGTGAAATTTAAAATGATATTCAAGATCCACTGTTCAGAATAACGGTTACAGTTCAATAGAAAGGTTCAGAAAATAGGAAGGTTAAGTTGAAATAATGAAGTTCAACTATTATGGAACATATAATATTTTCAGGAATTATAGAAGCAATAGTTTCATAATAAGTTTCGATTTAGGTGTATGAAAGAAAATAATATCCCTTACCGTAGCAGGTTTGATTAACAAAAGGTGAAGGAAATTAATATCCCTTACCATAGTAAGTTTGAATAATGGAAGATGAAAAAGATGGTATCCCTTATGAGTATAAAGGAAAATGATATCACTTACGAATATGGAATAAAAGTGTCATGTGATAATTCGTGTAGACAAATTATTTCCACACGAGACAAATAAAAAGGGTTATTCACCAACAGGCGATAATCCGCACCGTAAGGTTATTCCCATCAATTTGAATACGAATAGTTATTCACCAAACAGGCGTAATCCGCACCGTAAGGTTATTCCCACAATTTAATAGAATTTGAACACGAAGAGTTATTCACCAAACAGGCGATAATCCGCACCGTAAGGTTATTCTCAAAGATTAATAAGGAATGAATACAAAAGGTTATTCACCAACAGGCGGTAAACCGCGCCGTAAGGTTATTCCCACAATTTAATACATGGAAGTAAATGGCACAAGAAAGAAACGATATTATTTTCGAGAATCAAAGAATGATAATCCCTTCAAGTAAGAAAGAAAATAATATCCATTTATGATGATGAAAAGAGTGATACCCCTTACCTTAACACGTGACTGGATATTGATTTAAATGAGATTGATCAACCTATATATTTTTAATATAATTAGTAATTACCACATATAAATTTCAAAGTATATGATAACTCGTATATTATGAACTATCAAAATTATATATATTTAACATAATTTTTGTAGTATAATATAACAACTTTAAAATAGTTTTTAAAATAATATTCCAAAATAAATCTTCCAAAGAAAGCTTTTTAAAAATGAATCTTCTCAAAGAAGAGTCTTCTAAAGGAAGATTTGTGAATACCGTGAAAAATAGGAATTTATGAAATTACTACTCTTTAATAAAACACTTACTTGAAAAATTCCTGCACTCCTTTTGGCTTTCAAACTCTCAAGATAACCTTACTATTCTCAGAGAAAACTCATAAAATTCTTATAGAAAAATTTTATGTTTTAGGTGTGATTTTTCTATTCAGCTGAGCAAGCTATTTATAGGAGAAAATAAGTTACTATGCGTGGTAGGTGAACAGAAAAAAATTCAGCAGAGGCTGCTGCGCAGCCTCCACCAACTCTTCAGCAAATTCTCACATTTCATGTGGGCCCCACAATGGGTCCCACATGTTTCTTACTATTCACGTACTATTCACGTCACTATTCACGTTACTATTTCAAATAGTAAAATTAATTATTTTATTATTTATTTATTTATTTATTTATTTATTTATTCTTCCTGTGAGTCCAACATATAAAATAATGTTACCACAATAATGTAAGAAACACGTTACATATTTTTATTAATTTAATAATATAAATTATAGTGTATTTGCTACTGTGACAATTATTAGATTCAATAATTTTAAACTACAGTGCACCAACAATTATTGACTCGATGATATGAAATACAGTGTAATGACAATTATTGAATCAATAATGCAAAATACTGTGTAGCAACAATAATTGAATTGATAATATAAAATATTATGCAGTGACAATTATTGATGAAATGATGCGTAACAATTACGGTGTCAATTATCAGACCAATAATATGAGACACTGTGCAATACCGTGTGCTACTGTAGAGTACCGTGTGCTACAGAAAATACCATAAATTACCGTATGCTACTATTCTTTTATCACCGGTATTTTAACAGTTAACACCGTTGACTATTTTTATTAAAAAAGGTTACTTCTGTCGTTTTCTATATCTGACAAATATTCCGTTGTGGGGTCCACAAATAATTTGTTATTTCGGCGCCGTCGTACGGCCCGAATATTCCCCGACAAAACGAATATTGTCCGACAAAATAAAATTTGCACATAACATCCTTAACTTTCAATTTTGTCAATTTAACCATTTACTGTTTCAGGAAAAATATATATGAAGAAAAATTAAATTTTGTATTTCATAAATTCGGGGTCTTACAGTTAATGTGAAATTAAATGGTTTGAATTTATTGTTCTCTTTTTGTAATTATTTTGTGAATGCATTAATGATATAATTACTTTATAATTGTTATATATTTCTGTAAAGAACCCTAATAATTATATACTAATGGTCCTTTAACTAATCTGAATTGAAGTGCAATAATTTTTCAGAATAAATTCTAACAGGGGCCAATTTGGCATTAAGAAAATATGATTAAGTAAGGTAGTTGGAATATTAACTAATAATGTTGTGTTATGTGACCGAATTGGATATTGAAGGGGCCAATAACTAAAAATCTTGGTGGCCTCTCATGGTCGGTTATCTGTAAATTGTGGAAAATATAATATTTTGAACTCGTGAAAAATGAAAATGCTACAGAATTAGTAGCGGGGACAATTGATAACGACCAACGGATTTAAATACGCACTCAGTTAGCTAATAATATATTTTTTTCGTTGCAAAATTAAAAATATATTTATAAAATAATGACTTTTATAATTTTATTTATTTATTTATAAATATATCTCAATCATTAGCTAAATCGTAGTAGTATTACAATTATGATATTCATTCCATCAAAATTAAAGCAGTGACATGGTTTTAAGAACTTAGGCTATTTATAATTTAAAAATAAAAATAAAAATACGTCTTTAACTTTTTAAAACAAATAAAAAAGAACTATTTCCCTAATTATTGCCTGAAGATTGTTTGGAAGTGAAAACATAATCATTATAGATGTCACGCATATCACGTAAACATGATAAACCATTACGAGAAATTTATAAATTATTTATCTTATCATTTCGTTAATTATAGATGTCACGCATGTGTAGACGATTAGTATGTATAATTAACGTTATTTCCTCTTGTATAAGACTCACAACTTCAGCTATACATTTGTGGAATTGATTGCAAATTACCAAAATTTTAAACTTAGTACGAAAAAGAGATGAAGTCCTTTTGAGGAGAATCATCAGGTGTGATTCATGTGATAATGTGAAAGAAGAGAGTTGAAGTTTGACTCGGAGGGGGGTGTGATCACACTTGTGATATAACCACTTCAAACCAACATCTGAAATAGACATAAATACTTTTTTAAGGGATCTGATGGCTAAATCCTTCAAATTCTTCCTTTTCTTATTTCTTTATTTATTAATTTGTAATATTTTATCTCTATTTATATACTCTGACCGTTTCATAATTAGAGATATATTTTTTATTTTAAAATTAAAAATATATTTTTATTTTAAGATTTTAAATTGACACAATATCCCTAGTTTGTGATTACTTTTTTTTATTATAATTTTTAATATCAAACGATTACAACTGAATTCTTAATTAATACTAAAGTTATAATAAGACGGAGGAAGTACGTACTAATTAGTTGATGCAACTTGGGGTTTAAATCTCTTTGATCTGATTCACGTGGAACTGGAGATTTAATAGTAGTTATTTCGTAAAGGAAATGACAGCTAGCATCGTGGAAGCCTCCGAAATCCAGTCTAGCTGGAGAATCTACCTAGTGCTTAGTTGTATGGGGGGGGGGGGGGGGGGGGGGGGGGGGGGGTAAGTCATGCTTCCTCTCTTTTACATGAACATCTCGTTTATTATTTTTTACCCTAACATAACATAAAAGAGTCTCATCATCGCAGCCTTTGTGTTTATCAAATTGAAATTTCGGATTCTCACCTTAATTATTTTAGATTGATGGTTTTTCTGACTTGTATATATAAAAGCCCCTTATGCGATAGCCATATATATATATATAATTAATTTACTTTTAATGATATTCTTTTTCTTTTCCTTTTTTATCATACCGTCCAAATGACCGAATGATATTTCTTGAAAGAGTAGAAAGGAAAAAGCAAAATTTGACAAGGCAAAGCGATACATGATTACATGTATGATTGATTACCTAAAAACGGAAGGTTGTTTTCACACCAGAGTTGCATAACATACGTATTATATTCATCTTAATTATTAAAAAATAAAATATAATTTAAATTTTAATATTATGTCTTATTTTTTAATAATTAAAATAAATATAATATTTAGATATTGTGCTATTATATTTATTCGTCTAAAAATAAAAAGGATCAGTAATTATTAGTAAAGATATTGATCGAGATAGGCAACTTAATTGGTTCGAATAGTCGGTAGATAATTCCACCCACAATATATAAAAATGCAAAACACATTTAAATTTATATCCATTTAAAATATGAGCGACCTTTCTATTAGTTAATTTAAAATATTTTTAGACTTAAAAATGATATAAATTCATTTAATTTTGTTAAAAGAATTAATAATTGTTGTATTAAATTTAAAATTCTCTCAAATTTACTTTCGGTTTTATAGTTTTATTTTATGGCTCCCATCTTATATATTAATGTCAAGTGATAGTTAATTATTTATATAATTAACTGTAGATAAATAACAAAGTACACATGGTATGACACAGAGAATGAGACTCTAGATCTGGACACTCGGGCTATACAAGTAATCTACTTCAATAATGAAAATATAATAGTTAATTAGTGGATACAAAAATATTTGAAATACAATTAAATTCCAAAAAAAAATAATAAATCAATATAAAAATCTGAGCAGTTATTCAACACATACAACAAAATAACAAGTTGTTGTGAAAACTGCACACCTAAATTAAAAAAAAAATAATTATTACCACAATCAACATAATGAAAAAAAGTGTCAAAAAAAAAAAAATTAGAAAAAAAAATCCGTCTAGGTGTACAAGTTCAACATGCACCATTGCACTTCTCTTCCTTTTTAGCAACTTAATTGCTTTCTCTGCCCTTTTTTAGAAAATTAATTTGTGGTCCGTGAGAGACGAGAAGTAATAAGTAGAGATTCTTAACCCCTACCTAATTCACTATAAATAAATATATCCTCCTCCCATCCGCCATCCTCTCTCATAAAACACCAGTTCATTCCTTCATTCATCCATTCATCTGATCTATATGCATGCTCAGGAAATTATGCTTGAGAAGACTCTCGAAGGATCCTTTGATCTTTCGGCTCTCCCCCACAAAAGGTACGTACGTGTACGCATGCAACCTCATATCGACACTATTACCGTTTAACCACCACCACATAAAACACAGAAGTAAATCATCAGTTAATATCTAATAAGCTGCCTGCATTAGAGGCAATATATCTACATACATATAGTTTTTTTATTCGTGATAATTGTAAAGAAATAGATATCAGAGTATAAATAATATTCCAATAAATTCTAAATTAGAGCTGCATTTTGATTTTTTTTTTAGACAATTTGGGAAATCCTAAAATTCACAATTGATATATATGAATTCATTAAAGTTTTGAAAGTAATAAATATAATAATTAGTTAAATTTTGTAGTTAGTAATTCAGTAGTTATACTTTTGGTATACTAGCTAGAATCAAGCAATCAGTTGTGCAATATTTTCCTATTAATTCTCACATCTCAATACATACTCCCATATCTAGCTATATATTTCCGTACTCTCTTTTTGACTTGGTAACTCATATTTTACGTAGATTAATGAAGGTTTATCTAACGCCATTTTTCGTTTTAATTGTTAATTTCCTTATGGTAAAGGTTGGAGGGAAAGATTGCAATTGTGACAGGCGGGGCTAAAGGCATTGGAGAGGAAACAGTAAGACTGTTTGCCAAACACGGCGCTAAAGTAGTTATAGCAGATGTTGAGGATAAACTAGGAAATGCGCTAACTCACTCTTTGACTCCTTCAGTCACTTATGTACATTGTGATGTTAGCTCGGAACAAGCTATCGAAAATCTAATTTCCTCAACAATTTCCAGCCACGGACGTCTCGATATCCTTTTCAACAATGCTGGACTTCTCGGTAACCAATCGAAGAATAAAAGCATTATAAACTTCGATGCTGATGAATTTGATCGTTTGATGAGTGTGAATGTTCGAGGAGTTGCGTTAGGGATGAAGCATGCGGCACGTGTCATGATTCCTCGAGGAGCCGGATGCATAATTTCGACAGCTAGCGTGGCCGGAGTGATGGGAGGGCTCGGTCCGCATGCGTATACGGCATCCAAACACGCCATTGTTGGATTAACTAAGAACACTGCTTGTGAGCTGGGGAGGTATGGGATTAGGGTTAACTGCATTTCTCCGTTTGGCGTGGCGACGTCGATGCTTGTGAGTGCATGGAGAAGTGGTGATGATGATGAGGAGGAAATGTGCATGAATTTTGGGACAGGGACTAGAAATGGGGAAGAAGTTGAGAAGGTGGAGGAGTTTGTGAATGGGTTGGCTAACTTGAAGGGTACAAACCTAAGGGCTAAAGATATTGCAGAGGCTGCTCTTTATCTTGCTAGTGATGAATCCAAGTATGTAAGTGGTCATAACCTTGTTGTGGATGGTGGGGTTACCTCCTCTAGAAATTGTGTTGGCTTGTAACACCATTCAATTATCAAGTTATGTCATTTTTTATCAAACTTTTATTATCATAGTAAAGTAATATTGCATCTAATAGTACTTAATTAATAATATTTTTATCATTTAACTATCAAGAACCTCGTTTTAAGAAGCTCGTTATGCTGACCGCAAGACCACACTTTTTCCATATATTACTGGAAGTTGTCTGGTGCTACTTCTTCCAATCTATAGTTATAGAGAGGTGGGAATTAATGGTGGTTGAATAACTAGTAGTATTTAGATTAAAGGTGGTTGAATAGCTAATTGGAAAAAAGTAAAAGAGGGTTTTTGACTTTAATACAGGACGTGGATAAGTTCAATTTGTAGTAGTTGTGCCCGTGGTGTCCTTTTGAACCATCTAGCTAGTCGTGATATTCAAAAGTCAGAGTGGGTTGCTTGTTTGGTTCAATTTGTATGGTTGAATTCCTTTTTGCGGTTCTGAGGTTTCCTATGGATATTATTTTGACCTTTTCATGTGTCTTTGAAAATTCAAATGGAAAATTTTATGTCCTTGTTTGTGTGTGTGTGTGTATATATATATATATATATATATATATATATATATATATATATATATATATATATGGATCTTCTAAGATGACTCGAAACCTAACAACTTCGGCTTCGGCTCAAACAGCTGACCTCTAAGGTTAAGTATGCATGGGCCTTTATTGTTCCTTACAACGGACTTTGATTACTGGACAAGATCATGGGGAAAAGATATTGGGCGTCATCAAAATTTAACTGTGCATGGGCCTTAATTGGGCTTTGTAAAAATAAATGGGCTTAATTGCTCCAAATTTCAGTATGCATGGGCCTAAATTACCTGTTTAACCGAGGGAACAAATCATCAAAATCCAATAGCCGAAGGTGAAAACATGACTACAAAAATTTACCTACAAAAAGAATGAAATTAAGAAAGGAATAAAATGTTCTTTTAGCATTTCAACTCCAATCGTTGTAAAAGAGTCTCATTTGTAAAAAGTAAAAAATAAAAAATTATCTTAAAAAAGAATCTACTCCTTATGTAGTGATACTATAAAAAATGACAGTATTCTCGAATTTATTGTCATAATTTTATTATTATACCACACCACTAAAATAACAACTTATTAATGTTAGGGATACACATAAAACAAAAAATACCTCCAACATCCACAAAATTTATAAATATATAAAACTTTTTTTTTAAAATGAAAAATAGAGAATATATACAAATGTAGAAGAAAATGATCACAAAAGAAACTTCAAATAATTAATCATACAAAGTGTGGTTGTTTTTCTCAAATAATATCTTGTTATAATCTTAACTTAGGATGAGTTTATAGTAAACTTTTAGATAACCTGAAAAGATATTGTGATCTAATTATATGAATTCCAACTAGCTAGGAATTTAACCGCGCAAGCTCATGCACTTTATGTTTATGTTTTGGGTAATAAATGATGATGATCACCTCCTCACCAATTATATAATAGTGGAGTTTAGATGAGAGATTATTTTATATTTTTGAGTCAAATGAACAGCATGTTATTTCTTTTTATATATTTGTGGAGGCAGTTTGTGATAAAATTCACAAATATACAAAAAAAAAAAAAAAAAAAAGAAGATAGTATACTATTTACTAGCTTTCAGTTTGGATTGTGGTGGGATCAGGGCTGATCTGTTTGCACGTGAATCCATTAATTTGACTAATCAAATATCATCCATCCAATGACCTTTGATTGCACTCCTTCGCCAAACAAAACCTAACGTGGTTGGTTGGTCGTACATAGCATTCAATGCATGAATCTTCTCCATCATGCATGCAGCTGCAGCTACTGGTATGCATAACTTCATATTTAGCATTTGTATCTCACTTTTATTAGTTACAAGTTACAACCACTCGAAGTCAAGCCTAAATATGGTGTGTATTATTTATTTATTTTTCTCAAAAAAATCAACTAAATAAAGTCGGTTCAATGGTTATCCCTTGCACTGATCTACCAAGAGATGGACACCTAATAGTTTTAAGGACACCTAATAGTTTAAACAGTATTTAGTACTTTGATAACATCATTTTTACTCTATAACTATCACCTGTCAAGAAAACAAAACTACTTATTGATTTACTATAAAGTAAATACCCTTTTCTGTATTGTCCCTCTCTTTTTTTTTTTTTTTTAATTTATCGATTGAACTCTGTCACAATATAAATTTCTGGATGAGTAATATTGTATTACATATATAATATACAGTTATAACTGCATTAAATTTATTGGGTGGTCCATAAAAATCATTGTTTTTTGATGATTAAACTCTGGACCAAAAACTAGCTAGAGGCTTCAAATTAAGAAATACTGACTGGCCGGTCAAGGGTGATATATGATCAATCCATATCATCCATTCATGCAAATCATTTAATGCAAAATATATTACACCAAAAATAAAGGGGTCCTCCAATATTCTTTAAGACAAGAAGACTGAAAGATCCAGCAAGTGGACAAAGGCCATGCACCGCATGCATACGTGGTCAGTTTCCCATCCTTATGCCTATGGGTTTTCCATAGTCAGTTCATTGTACAACTCAATAACATTAAGGTTGATGTGGTTGCCGTGTGGGCTTACTTGGGTTTAATTTGGAGAATGTCCACAAAAACCCAATCTATCCATGTACACGAGGGGGTAAAGTGATCCTGGTTGGATCCAACTGGAACTTCCAATGCATGCATATATATATATATATATATGGCTCCATGCAACTTGATTGTTTCTGTCTTCTAACAGTAATTATTTTCCCTCTTTTAATTTCTAGTTGTCAGGCTTATGTACGTTATATATATATATTGTCGGCAACCATCAAAAAATTAATGTGCAAAAATTAATTAGGCATAATTTATTTTTTTAGTTTGGCGTGACACATTATTGGATCAGCTTAATTTTATAAATAAAAAATTAATAAATTACACAGAGTGAGAACAAATGTTGAATATTCTACTAAAATTTATACGAGACAATCCTATAAGTACTAAATAATCACCATCCGTAAGATATTATAAGTAGAACGAATATATAATTTTGGATGAAAATTAATACAGGGACTCATATACTCGTAAGGAAGGAATGAGCTTAATTATATAGGTTGAATTGTTGACTGAAATTAGAACGAATTCAAAATGAAAGTCATGGGGCCGGTTACAATGCTACTTGCTACTCAGAATAAAATTAAACGAGATGAGTCAGACGGTCAACAATGCGCCAGGCTGTGCTACTGTCAATTTTTTTTTAATCTAATAACTATGCGGTATATCAAGAAAGTAAAAAAAATAATAAAATTAAATATATTGCAGAACTGTTACACCAGTTTTGTATTATCCATAATTTTTTTTAAGCTACCGCAAAATAATTATGTCGTAAGCCAAGAAAGCAAAAATAAATAAATTTAGGAGTATCGTAAAACTGTTATGTGATACCTTTAATTTTTTTTTCCCTTTCTGCATAATACATCTTCTTCTTCATTTTCAACATGCATATTCATTTTTAGTTGTAATACGACCATTGCCTAAGATGTTACAATGATTGTTGATCGATCTGTGAAGCAGCCATCTAGGTGTATAGTTATGGAGTCAATAACTGGAGTGCTGGAAGAGAAGGAAATGCGTTGTCAGTGTGGGTTGAATGGTGAGAGAAAGCATGATTGCCTGATTAAGAGGAGGATATGACCCCAAGTTCCAATTTTGATTTCTGAAGTAATTCTGAACTTATGTAGTTCTTATTGTTGGAAGTATTGTTCAATGGAAGTGGTGTTATATATGATATCTGTTTATATAGTCTTCCATTCTTGCATTTAATTATGCTCGTCTGTTTGTGAGAAAGATAAAGACAATATTATTTCCTTCCCGTATTTCCCATCTTTGATACCTTGAGAAACAGGTTATCTGAACTAGGATTAATATAATAAGTTGGACTTGTTGATTTGAGTTTGCTATTCTCAGAAGCCAAAACAAAGTCAACCACTTTTTCCAAAATTCGTCTTTTTATCATGCAGACCAAGCCTCAATAATCAAGGGCGGAACCACTCATGGGCTAGGGTGGACTGTAGCTCGGGTGAAGGAAGAGGGGCTGTGAGGAGGAAAATTTCTCTAGTAGAGAAAACCAGTTTGAGAGATCTGATAAAACTGTGAATTGGAGGAGGGGCTGTAGCCCGAGTTATTAGTGAATCATTCAATTCTTCCTATTCTCCTTGGTCCTTTGCGTTCGCTGTTAACCAGGGGCCGTTGGAAGCTGTAGCCTGGGTGAAGGAGGATTAGCCCTGGTGAAGGAGGATTCCTGACTCCGCCCATGTCAATAACCATCACATGCTATGAAATAATCCTTGATTCTCACTACAGAGTAAGGATATACAATTATCGCAATTGAATATGTATGTTGAAAATGAAGAACATGTATTATGCGGAAAGAAAAGCAAAAAAAATTTAGGAGTACCACATAACAGTTCTGAAGTACCCTAATTTTTTCTTTATTTAATTTCTTGGCATACTGCATAACTATTCTGCGTTGGGTTAAAAAAAATAAAAAAAATTAGGGGTACTGTATAACAGTTATGCGGTACCCCTATTTTTTTTGCAGCTAAGGGATATTATGGGTAATTTTTTGTAGGTCATATACTGCAGAACAATTGTGCTGTAATGTTACAAATTGTTCTGTGGTATACTCATAGCTAAGCCATTGGATATTACAACGGACGGATAAGATTATGTTGGATGAAAAATGACTCTCATCCCTATTTGACTATGAATCATTCTCCTATATATATATATATTCACCTCAACCATAAAAACTAACCTGCTTAAATTCTTTTTTACTAATTAGATAGATAGAGGTCGTAATCGTATCCTTCATAGTTTGATACCCTAAAATAAAATTAAAACCTCAACTGTGTATTGGCACTATTGTTTTGTTGATCATATTCACCTTCTCCTCCTAGGAAGTTGAGAAGATGTTGCAAAAGAGTTATTAATCTCTCACTATGAAACCATTAATTTAATCGTTCCTCTTTTTTCCCTTGTACGTACGTAGCCAGTATACTCATGCTAAGAATATTTAGTAGTAGACAGTTTTCTTTATGTGACGGATCATCCCATGAGATGCGATGGTGGTGGCCTTATTATGGACGTGACTGTTCCATTTACAACTATCAAAAACAGCAAAAATATTGGCCACTACAATATATATATATATATATATATATATATATATACTAATTTACTGACTTTAATGTAGGAGTATTAATTTATTAAGCACCTTTTCACCTGGTCTTCTTATTAACTAAGTCTCTTAATTTTAAATATTTTCTTTTAATTGCTCTACGAGTCGCAGACAAAATTCAAAAACTAACTCCAAAAATGTCAATTCATAGCCAATAACGAAAACTAATAACAGCAAAATAAAAAAGGTGGATGCCTAAAGAATAAACCCAATAGAATAAATCAATATTTCCATTGGATTTGGGTTCATCTGGTGCCGGTGCAAACAACAATCTCATCCTTGTTCTCGAGAGAAGTATCGGGTGTTCAATTATTAGTTTTATTAATATTCTCTCTCCGTCCCACATAAGCTTATTTTATAAATCTAAAAATATATTTTTATTTTATGTATATTTAAAAAAATAATAAGTTGTTAATTTATTTATGTGATATTATAATAAAATTATAACAATAAACTTGAGAAAATTTTGTATGTCTTTTAATACTACTATCACTAAAAAGTGATTATATATATATATATTGAGTAAATAAAATTCTTTTTGTAAAATTAAAAAAATAATAATTATTCATATAATTGTGCATATAATAATAATATATTTTTTGCTAACTTATGTTGTGTTTATTTGAATCGGTAAAATGCAAGACTTGTTTGTTCAAATTTTGCATACCTCTTAATGCCTCTTAATCAGTAAAACATGAAATTAAGTCCAAATCATTAAAAGGTGCCTCTTAATGATTTTTTTTTTGGTAATTATTTTTTTATATAAATACATTCAACATTATCATCCACTCATTTTTATTAAATTGAATATTTAAAATTATTAAATAAAATTTTATCATTTAAAATGGTAAAATAGTTTCATTAAGAGGCAACTTATTTTTTAGTTATCAAACAACTTTTTAGATTCAGATATTATTTCAATTAAATAATCTAATTTATTAAAATATATTAACCATTCTGATCTTAATTATTTAATTTTATCAAACACAATCTTAATCATATATATTAATTAATTATGTGCATTGCATCCATATGTATTTTAGGTAGTTCATTGGATGATATAATTACACTGTTAATAAATATGGGTTGGTCCATTTTCTGGCCCCTCCCTCTAATCTCTATTATCATATTCATCTATAAATAGGGTGAAGCGACCTGCATGAATGATAAATCTATTTTGAGTTTGAGTTGTTAAACCAGTACCCAACCTCGTTTCCCTAACCCTTTCTCCAAAATGAATTCTAAGGTGTCGGAATCTGAGCCGGAAAGAGAAAGCAACCCTAAAACTTTCTCCAAAATGGATTCTAAGTTGTCGGAATCTGAGCCGGAAAGAGAAAACAAGGCGACCATCGACGCTCTTTACAAGGCATTGGCGAAAGGTAATACGGAAAAAGTTGCCGGACTTATAGGTAATGACCTTGAATGGTGGTTCCATGGACCACAAAATTGCCACCACATGATGCGGGTGCTGACTGGCGAATCGTCGTACAATGAATTCAAGTTTGAGCCACGGAGCATCACCGCCATTGATGACCGTGTGATTGTGGAAGGTTGGGAAGGTGCCAAGGTGTATTGGGTGCATGTTTGGACGGTAAAAAATGGTCTGATTTTGCAGTTCAGGGAGTACTTCAATACATGGCTCACGGTGACCGAATTAAGGCCTATGAGTTGGGTGGTCCGGCACCAGGGCTCGACCCTGTGGCAGAGCCAGCCTCGGGATCTGTTCAAGAGATCCCTTCCAGGGCTTATGCTCGCTTTGTGATCTATGTATAGATGAGTATTGCATGAAAAAATCATGTCGGCAATTATGCGTCTTATATTTTAGAATGCCATAAATTGTATATTAATTATAAAAGTAATGTCTTTCTCCGTTCCTATGTGTACATGTTGATACTGGACTATTTTATTACTCCCTTATTTTTATTATATAGATTGTTTAGAATAAAATTATAGATATTAAGAAATATCATTAATACTAATGTTAGGTAATTAATATTGATTTGAAATTTTATTACTACTCATGCACTAATTAATTACTACTCGTCTCTTTTTCAATTATTCCATCTTTAAGAGTAAAGTAAGAAATAATTAAATTTTTTCTTTTAAATATATATAAAATCTTCTTATATTTTTTAAAAAAAAAACTTTTAAAATGACTTATATAATAAAAAGGTGCGAATAATATTCAACATTAATTAGGTCATTTTAAGTTGTTGTCGAAACTAACGCACACAAGCATATACCATTATCATTTCTTTTAGTTCAGTCAAGATAATCCTCTCTTTTTATTTTTATTGATATTAGTAAAATATCTTAATTTTATTATTATATTATTATTAGCTAATTTATTACTAAATTAATAATTTATTATTTTTTAGGGTAAATATGAAACACAAATAAATTCTTAATGTTTGCAAATGGGTGTAACTTATGAGTAATTATTCAGTAATCCTGGAACACCTGTCACGTGTTATCTCACATCACTTATGCAATGTTATTTCAGTATTTAAAGTGAAATGACTCACTTTAAGTGCTAAAATAGCAAACACATGAGTGGTGTAAAATAACTCATGACAAATGTTCGAGAAACATTTAATAATTTTTCGTAACTTAGACTCTTCCACGAAAATTTTCGTTCCTTCTTCGCCTTCCAAGCTGGGTCACCTTGTACAGAAAAATCTCCAAGTTTTAAGAAATTCTCTGGTTTGCCATTTAAACGCAACGAGTCATGTGTACTATATATAATCTAGAAAATGCTATTGTAAAGGCTGTTTGGACACAGATATAATCGACACAAACTGTGACAAATTCATTCCATATCCTAGAGAACAAATCCTTTTACAAAATTCTAAGTAGAATTTCTTGACAAAAGTTAGATGAACAATAATCAAATATTCCCAACTTGCTTCAATTTAAAAATATTTTTTTAGACCTTGGAGAACCTGTTGAATGTGCAAGAAAGCCATAACTCCTAAGAGGAGCATTGTAAAAAAGTCATGAGAATCGCAGAAGGAACATTATTCAAAAATCTAAGTGTCAATTATGGATGAGAAAATTTCAGTTTGTTTGCATCATTTTTTTGTCTTGGTATTTCCATTTTCCAAACTGATAGGATGCCGGAGCCAAAGAGAATATTATTCTATAGTTTATAGTTATTACAAGATGTGGAATATAATTGATTTGAAGCTCTATGCAAAACCAGATTTTCAAGCTATGTGCAGGATGGATACAAAATGGACGCACTGAGGATGGATCCAAAATTGCCGCACTAAGAAATGAAGTAAAAGGGGAAATGGATAAGGACTATCTATGTCACACCTCGGTCCTACATCGTACTACGTGGGATACTGGACGTATATATACACAAGTTGCTATCATTAATATTTTAGTCATGACCTTTTGAATGAGCCAGTGGTAGGCTAAGATGACCCAAAAATGTATTATTGAGATGTCATATAAAACTTTCTTATGTTATGATTTGATTTGAACTCCAAATTTAACTCTGATTCTTATAATCTGAATCTAAGAGACTTCAGAATCTTTGATTTTGGGCATATTCAAACAGGAAAAAAATCCTAGAATCCAAATCTGACGCATACTTATATTTTCTCCGTGTTGGGATTGACTTATATTTATGCGGGTTCGACAACTAACCAGGATAGTTGGGCTTGAAAATTTATTAATAGTCCGGTCTTGAGTTTTATTAATGTATTAAGCCTTGAGCACATGTTTAATGTGTAGATTAGTGTAAAGTGTATAAAGTATCTAATGAATATATTAGACAAACAAAACTACCCAAATTGGTGAATTAGGATATGTCGTGTTCTTCTTTTTTCGTCCTTCTTTAATTTATTGCGATTGTGTGCTCTATTTCGATCTTAAATCTAACACTCCATATGAATCCAATCCTAATAATGTCTTTTATGAAGTTCCATCATTCCACACACTACACCTACCCAAATGGCACCTTACAGAATTAAGAATGGTACTCTATCCAGAATTGAGAGTTCAAAAAATGAGAGTACAGATTCAACTTCACCCTAACCAAATCCCTAATATTGTGGCCAGGTGAGCAAAAAAGTTACCGAGCAACCTACAAAACATATGTTTTTGCCCATTTCCAACTCTTTAATCATATGCAAGGTGCAATAAATAGCTACATCTCAGAAGATATGACAATTAGCTCTACTACCTCAACTCTTGTAAAGCAAGAAGAATGACAAAAATGCATATTTAGACACTTGCCTAAAGCACATTATGTCGTAGGTACCTGAAATTATACATGTATTAAAATCATTGTAAGCACCACAACTATGTCTCTGTTTACTTTCTCTTGAAACCTCATACCAAAGACGGACAATGTTATGGATGCTTTCAGCATGTTTCTTTTAGTAGTATAATTTGAAGAATTTGATATCCATAAAAAATACAAAAAGAAAGCATTAAGCTGTGTGGAACTATAAAGAACACTGAGAGTGAAAATAAACATACTATTATATAGATTTTCTCTGCAGACAACAATGCTTCAGCTCATGGCATACTACACAAAGTCATGTGTTAACCAGTTGTCAGCACCTCAACTTTTTGATTAGGATCATCTTCTCTCTGTATTAATGATGGAACAGGTGGCTTCATAATCTCATCTCTTTCCAATCCGGGAAGTTCTCTATCTACATTGGAATGATCTTTAGAAAATCTGCTCGGACCTGGCAAGTTTCCCGTCCCAGATCTGAATTTCTTTAACCCATTTTCACGAGATAAGGGTGAAAAGGGGGATTGAACACTGGGCTTTCTGAAAAATTTGTCTTCCGCAATATCATAATAATCAGCTGTCCGAACTTCCTGTGCAAGAGAGCACCAAAAACAACAGAACCATTGTGCACAATCTGCTAATGCTGGTTTTCCACAACATGAGTTATTAGCCGGCAAGTTAAATCTCTTTCTCATTTTGATCCTCCAAAAGCCACCATAAAGTAAACCAAGCAAACCAAGTACAATACCAGTTATCCCCAAAGCTGCCCTAACAGTGTCGTTATCAATATTAACGGCAGCCAAGTTAAAGATCCAAAATGGTGCCATGCAGAAAAGTAGAAAAGTTGCGATATGAACATACATGTTCCCGAAGCCAAGCCTCTCCATATTCCACCCAAAAACACAGAAAGTACAGAAAAGAGATAGATAAGCTAGAGTAATATCTTCCCATATATCGAATAGCCCGCCTCTCCACTGAGGTATGCTCTCAACAATCCTTTGGTCAGATTTCGGTGCAAATGACAATCTCCTTTCGAAGGACATAGCTCTCAAGTGGCTAGGCTGGCTACTGCCAACTGTGAGAATACGGTCCGGTGCTTCCTCATCCACTTTTAATTCGTACTCTCTTCCAAGTGGGCTAAGAATGCAGTATAGACCAGCAACTGCTGGAGCTGCAATTGCGACAACGAGGCATACGGCAACTCCCATAGCAGGTCGTTCAGATCTTTTGTATCCCAAGTTAAGACCACACAAGGCATACTGTCCAAAGCAATTGGCATGGAGTAGAACAATAACCACCATCATATGGAACCATTCATGGGGCTTGTAAGTGCCATTCTTGCAATAGATGGTTCGAAGATGGGAGATGTCATTCTGCTTCCATCGGCACAGAAGCACAAGGTGGTGGAAACGCTTAGGGTGCTGATACAAACACATGAGAGTAAAGAGAGCGTTGATGATTTGATTGTTAACCTCAAACCATTCATTTCTCTGAGATTTCTTTGGCAGAACACCATTCAACATTCCTGTCATTACTAGAAAGAGAATTGCCCCAGATACTGCAACACAAATCATCCATAGTAAAAGTACCATATTGAAAGGGTTCCTGATCCATTCTTTGCTGGTTCTCCATAAGGAAGCCCAATCAATTTTTCGAGTAAAAACCCCTTTGGAACGTGCTTGAAAATCCTGTCCATTTGAAGAAGGTACAGATCGTGATATTTCATCTCTTTCCTCTGAAAACCGACGAAATCTGGCAAATGGGGAAACCAAACCACTACCAGAAGTGAGCTTCAGGATCCCTAACCTAGTAGGAAGAGTTCCTATGATATTTTGAAACCGACTCTGACTATCACTGTTACTAAGCAGACCCTTTTTAGACGTTGAAATGTTAAGGGGAATCTGGCCATTGGATTTGTAACCATTTTGGGTTTCGCTAGAGGGATATTCTCCCCGAATTTCCCCCGATCTTTCCTCATTATCAATTGTCATCATTCTAGCGTTAAGGTTCTTCAATGGTCCTTAGTGCTATTGGATTTATAGTATTCCTAACCTTCAGAGCCCAGAAACCATTTTCACTACTTGAGGCGTGACATATTAACGATCACAATGCATAAAAATAGTAACAGTGTTCATCCAACCATGGTGAAAAGATGAAATTTGATCAAAACCAAAGCTCTCTACAGACCTATCAGAACAACACCAATATACCAACTGATTTAGTTCAACACAGCTGATAACTGATGAAAAATCCAAATCCTTAAAAACGTACAAGAGTCAGCTCAGTTTTATTAGTAAGAACAAGAACTCTATCCAGAGAAAGAAATCGCCAAAGGTCGGAAAACATTAAACCAGTTTCGGTTAAAAATATATCTCAACCCAATGAACAAAGGAAATCCTCGAACAACAAAGAATTCCTTAACCAACAAGCAGCAATAAAAATATAGATGCTGCTCCATTTTCGTCATCGTTGGTACAAAAACGAGTTCACTTCTCTTTTTAGGCAAAACCATGAGCAAAAATGTAAATGAGAACAAGAGATCAAGCTCAAAATCTATTGATTCCAGGTTGCAATAAGCAAAAAAAAGGGATACTAACACTATAAAAGACCACAAACCGAACTAATTCCAGCTCAAGTCATGAGAGAAACCACTTTAAAGAAATTAGTGCCAGGTGTGTAAACAACAAAAGAACATATTTCGAACAAATTAAGCCAGAACACAAATTTCATATATTATATTTAGTACAAGTCTCTACCCTGAGAAAGACATAAAAATACACATCCTTAAACTCATCAAACCAAGAAGGCATATCCCCGAATCCGACAAAAGATTATCCAAATCTCTGGATAATCTGTCGGGTAGCCAAGAATTTATATAAAGAAAAGAAAACTTAAACTCTCAACTAGTTTAAATTCTTTCTGGTTTCCAAAGTCTATAGCATGACACTTTATAAAGTGTAATTTCTTTGGCCTAAAATATACAGTTATTGATAATGAACCCAGAAACAAAAAACTATAATAAATGACTAAACATAAAAGAACAAGGTAAAGACAACAGATCAAACCTCTAGCTGATATTGAGAAAAACAGAGAAGGTTAAAGAAGTTTTGCCGGGTCTTCAATCTTCAAATCCCTTGATATTTAAGAAGATTAGAGTAATATACTTGTCGCTAGGTAGGACAAAATATAAATAAAAGATCGCTAAAGATTCAGACAGACAGATGCTTTCATTTTAAAATTGTTGAACGTTGAAACTCCATCCCCAAGGGAAGAACATTTCAAAAGGAGACTAATACTATTTAGGGAGTAATATCATAAAACACAATCTGCCTTTTCCTCATTTTTCATATGAGGCCTGTGGCCTGTGGGGTTCCTTCTTATATGTCCAGCAGTGTTTTTTTTATGCTTTTGGTAAGTAGTTTTGAAAGTTAGGTGCTTTACTAAATTAATTAAAGTACTTTAAGCTAGAAAAGTAATAATAAAAATTTAATATAACCTAAAAAGGAGAGTAAAAATGGGTATTTAATATTAATTAAGCTTTTTTTAAAACCCTAATAAGGTATTAACCCTGATAGTTAGTATTGAAACCATTTGAGTTTACTCATAATATAATTATAATTATGAACATGTGTTGATTTATAAGAAGTAACCATCTCTGACGATTAATCAACGATTCGAAATGCTTTTATGATAAATTATCTTTTATATATAGATGTAAGAGGATTTGGTTAGAAAGTAAGAATTTCCTTTGACATGTTTGTGAGTTTTAATTTAAGAAAAAGTAAAGGTAACGTTAATATTTTTCTTCCAATTTTTTTTCCCTGTCTTTTTCTTTTCTTTTTTTTTTAAAAAAAATTATTTTAGTTCGATTCGATTTTAGGGATACATTTTATTGTGAGCCAGAGAAAAATTAGAAAAAATCTTATTTTTTTTCATGTAGCGATTTGGTTAATTCCAATTTCTTATTTGATAGATTTTTAAAAGATAAAGAAAAAGAATTTGAAGGTAAAGCTAATATTGCTTTTGATTCAAACTTTCTTTTAAAAGTGAAAGGATTTAAAGGGATGGAAATGGATAAGAAAGTATAAATAAATTTTTCATTGTACCAAATTTTAAGGGTCATAAGTTTAGTGGGATGGAAATGGATAAGAAAGTTTAAGGGTGATTTAAAGTCTCTTACGTGAGGGATGAGAAAACAAATGGAGTGCACTGCAAATTTTGGCAAAAGTTGTCTTAATCTATGTCGGCCAATAATGACTTACGATATAGCCTGAATTCACTTAGCAAGTTGTAAATTTTGACCTAAAAGTTTTAACACCATATATTTTAATAAAATTATATATAAATTAACTAGTTAACAAATAAGTCTTAATATCATAACATTTGACCTAAAGAAACTAACTGCTAAAAGGGTCGTACGAACCTGTTTATGAACTAATAGTAGCTAGTGTAATGCTTAAAAATGTTAGGCTAGCAAACGTTCACCTACTGATCTACCTTTCTTGATGATATGATCAAACAAACATGATAACTGTCCAGTTACCACCTCCAGGATGAAATGAGAAAATGAACCCTGATGCGTCACACAAGGAACATACACAAATAAATACACACACATTTCACATAGTTATAACTACATTGGGCTCTCACCGCCTTGTGGCAAGCAGCTTTGATTAAACATGTACAAATATATAGCTTATTATTTGGAGTATTTAATATGGCAACTACAATGAGTCCAATTAGTTAGTACAATACATTTGAGATTCCTTAATAAAAACAAGAAAACAATTTACATATGCCTCTCCGATGCCAAATCAAACGGTGTACGGAAAAATCGGTGAGGATACATGGGAGGTTGCTCTGCCGGTGCCTGAGATATTTAGACAAGTTGAGGAAATTTTTAGTATTTATGTGCAACATTTAGTTGTTCCATAGATACTGACGTGATGGGTTTTCTTGTGCATTTGACTACATTTTTAGAAGTTCTCTCTTTAGAAATCTCAACTGATATAAGACAGTTGAGTTGCAATAAATCAAATCATTTTCAACTTCTTTCTACGATTAGGCCTCCAAGATTTGCTACTTAGATGTCTCAAGTTGAGCACATGTAATGCAAGTGGATTAGAAATCTGGTGATTACCTGATGGATCAAAACAGTAGGCGGTTTCATTCCAGGCACAGTGTTGACATCTATTATCAGTATCTGTAAATAATAATATGATCATGATATCCAGATAAACTCAACCGTCTTTTATCGGTAACTAGTTGGGACAGACTATAAATGACTCCATGTATAAGCATAAAAGTAGGGAGAAAATAAAATGTAAACACATAAAAGGGAGAAAAATAAATAAAAGAATAAAATGCATGTAAAATAAATAAAAGTAAAACCCACCCACATATATAAAAATACATACATATATATAATAAGTTAAAAAGAAAAACAAGGGAGGGAAATTTAGAAAGATAAAACAAACAAAAAGATGCAAACCCACCCACTAATCGGCTTCCAATATGAGAATTACATTACTCCGTTCACTCCTATCACAGGCTATGTCCTCAATTATATTCTATTTCTTCAAGTCTCTTTTGTACCACTTTCATCCATTTAACTTTTGATCTACTCTCGTCATCTTTTGTACCACTTTCATCCATTTAACTTTCGTTCTTAATATTAGTTAATAATTCAGCTATGGCGTTTTGATATTAAAAGTGATAGTAAAAAATATAATAGCAAATTATGAGTATCATGTCATTTTATACTTTTAAAATAGAGATTCCAAGTCCTGCACAAGCAATTAAATATTTTTCAAAGAATTCAAAAATCATGTATAGCGTATCAGCCTAATTATTACCATAAGAGGGGAGAGGGGGGAAGTTGTACCTGACATGCTTCCGGTGCATTGGTTATTGCAACAATATCACCTTTGCAGAGTTGGCAAAGGCCAGCATTTAGCAGATGTCCTCTCACTCCATACTTCAGTAGATTATTGTTGAGTAGCGAGTGTCGAGCGATTTCTTCATAAATTGCTACAGCCCTCGGATAACTGAAGATGAAGGCAAACAATGTTTGCTCTCATTTGACTTGGTCTAAAAGTTGAGGGGGGGGGGGGGGGGGGGGGGGGGGGGGGGGGGGGGGGGGGTGTTGCGCATGAAATTATGTTTTGACCATTATGCTAATAGTATTAATGAAAATTAACGATAATTTTATGTGAAAATAATAAAAAGTGTTGTAAAAATATTAATTTTCATAATATATTATTATTGCATATTAATAATTATTTGCGAATAATTCTTTTGTTCTTTCATCACGCACTATACATCATCTAAATGAACAAGACAATGATAAATCAGGGCTGTGATTATTTGCTGATAATATAACTGATGTAACTTGATGCCATATTGAGCCAAGAGTTAAACTCATGCTTCATCTGCTTTCAAATGTGTTACGATATCAGAAAGAGTCATGTTTTACTGACAAGACTGAAGAATGTATTATTGCAGAATGAATTGCAGTACTGCAGAATGAGTTGCAAGAATTAGCCACAACTGTCAAAAAAACATTTATGCTGATGTAAGAAAGATTTGAATTGTTATAAGGAAAATTCTAAACTTATTTGAAAAAATTATTCGCTAACCTTACCCGCAAAAAAGTCGAAAGAATATGGCCCCACTTTATTTGTATTTTACAAATGAGGTGGGGCCATACAAATACAAATGAGGTGGGGCCATACTTTTTTGTTTTTTATGATAATAAAGTTTGTGGATAATTTTTTCGAGTAAGTGTAAAAGCACCCGTGTATAACTGTCATTTTAGTTTTGAGCGGGAGAATGACTAAGAGAGCTGTCTTTATAAGCTAGGGATTAGCAAAGAGGGGTTATGTTGATGAATGTAAATTTTTTTATTCCCTGTAAACTTGTTACTGCTCTTTCTCTTAATACATAAAATTCTTCCATTTTTTTGAGTTTTCTTATTTCTCTTCTTCTGTTTCTTTTAATTGCTAATAATTCCACCAGATGTTTTTTGAAAACATCACAAAATGCTAACAACTACAATAGTTGGAACATATCTAACTGAACTTAACTAGAGATTTTGACCGAAAAAGAAAACCCATTATAATGGTCAAACTTCATAAAAGAAAAGTAATGCTCAAGTAAGATATCGTGAAAATATCAATTTTTTTTTTGATAAAGTAGAGTTTTCCGATATTGCAATCAGAACATGTCTCTCCTCCCCAAACAAGACTTTTAATAACAAATCGAAATCTGCGGTTCGTGGTCCCTGTGTTACTTTCAGTGAGATTCAAACTCAAAACCACTGAAACGAGCGTTGAAATTGAAAACATCAAATTTTTCTCGAGTATATAGCAATTCTCAAAATATAAAATATGAATATAAAGATTTGTAAACAAATACGTTCTTGACACATTTTGAAATACATGTCAAAAAACATTCAAATATTTTGTCTCATAAAATAGGATGAAAAGATTGGTTTTATTTTTATTTTTAAACAAAGATTTAATCTCCAACCACACTCACCCCTGAGTTCAAAGCACCCTTAGGAAAGGAGTCGTTCGCTTCGGCCCAATGTTGAAATCTATTAGCCCAAACAGTCTTACAAGTTTCAAATGACAAGTCCAAGCCTCAAAGCCCACCTCAACGCCTTTGTATATAAATATTTAGAATTAATCTTAGATTCCAAACCCAATAGAATTACATGACGAGCTTTATTGTTTAATTAAGACTGACTTGCTCTTCTAATAATCTTTAAAAGAAAAAGTAATGAGCAAGTTGAACACTTCAGCTTTAGAGTATGGGATTGAACTATTAATCTTATTAAAAATAATATTATATTTATTTTATCATCCAAACTAAAACTTTCAGGCTTATTTAAAAGAACGACTTATCAGATAGAAGAATGGAGTCGATTTTATGTAAGGGACTATTAATTCTAAATATTAATAGTAACACACATAATTCAATCTCTCTCAAACGAATATATATAACATTATAATCATTTTTTGTGTATACCGTTTAAATTTCGTACTCATCTTAAACTTTCAACACGAAAAACAATTTATTTTTTTTGGGGGGGGGGGGGGGGGAGAGGGTGTTAAACTAGGTTTCCATGATTTTCACTGAACATATATAAAAATGCATCAAATTTGGGGGGTTAAAGTATTGAAACCAAAATACAGTTGGACTGCACTTGTTGGTGGGGGCATTTTATTCCAAACCAAGGCAGAAAGTAACTAACCTACTACAAAAATTTGAAATAAAATACAGTAATGTCTAATAGAAACTTAGTCTTACTAACATTGATTTGTACACACAAATTCGTATCACATCACATCGTTTTCGTATACAACTCTCTAGTCCTTATAATGAACCATGCGTCCATGCCTATCGCTAACCGTTGATCCATCATAACAAATTAGCACATGTGCTTTGAGTTATCATTTCATTGTGACCAAATTATTTTAAATATATATGAAACCTGTGAGACTTGACATGGGTCTAATAATTCAACTTTTAACATGAATAAAATTTATCATTTCTGTCAAATGAGACTTTTATTTTAGTATGAATAAAGTATTTGAGATAATATATACAACTACAAGTAATAAGTCTTGCGAAAGGAAACAAATCATGGAAACTATGAAGCAATTAAATGAACTATGAACAATTAAGTGCAGAAAAGAAAACATTACATAATGTCATACATTGGTGAGGTCAGTACATGCATATATAAAACATATATATACCTGCTTTAATTAAGATTTGGAACTTGTTTGACGCAAGACAAGATATTAAAGATCTTACAAATGGCTTCTACTTTTTAGTTGATATTAATTAGATAAAACTTAGCAATCATGCCTCAAGTCACTTTCCGTAAACTAATAATTTTGCGACTTGTTGCAACTTTAAAGAGGAGATTTGCTTAATCTCAGTGAACAGTCAAAGATTATTCTCGAGATAAGAGAATAACATGAATATTAGTGATCAAATCGTCATCGTGACGAAGGTCGTCAATATATACTCCAGCAAAAAAACATGGAAGGTGTCTTTCACTATATATACTAGTAGCATTCGGTGACACATACGTTGTATGCGTAAATTATATATAATAAAATAAGAAATTTATAAAATTTGAAGGAGTACATAAAAAGATATATAAAAAAAAAAAAAAACTAATATAAAAAGGAATTACCTTAAAAATCTAAGAGCATTTTCAAATTTATTTACACCATAGCGGGGTTCCGACTTTATATATTAGATACCTCGCCTTCCCTATTTAATCTATAGAAAGCTGTTTCAAAACAAAATATATAGGAAGAGGCTGCTCATATTAAAAGTTGAAACATAAAAGAGATGGAATACTCTAAAAACTACAAACTAATTAAACAAGTGCATAAGATTTTCGCAAATGATAAATTCTGATTAGAGTCAAATGTATGTATATAGCTTAACCTCTATATGCAATAACTTGAAACTTTTGTGAATAAATTGTGCTTCAATTTTAATTGTTCTGACACGATACTTGGCTTAAATTCTTTAGACAAATTGTTACACTAACTAAAACCTAACTCCATTCAATTAAACTTTTCAATTATACATGGAAGACAAATTAAGGACAATATGAGATTAATTTAATACTCCATAATACATGCACGATGGAGAGAGATGATGAATTCAAATAGTGAAGGCCCCACAATTGCTACTTATCATCAATTAAACATAATACCACTAGAGTAGAGTTTATTATTATTGTTGTGCTTTTAAGTGATGTCCATTATACCAAAATGTCTCTAATGGCAGCTTTACCTACTTCCATGCATGTTGTCTCACCCTTTTTCCTTAATCTAGGGGCTACCACCTCATTAACCACTAATATCACTTTTGTTCTCCTAATTATAATTAAACATTTCTTTTAGATTGTGTGATGTCAACTATAGTTAAGAAATTGACATATCTGAACTGGAATGATTATTATATTATATGTTTTTCTGAAATCAAATGAATTATGTTCATTGATTTACAATTGTATCCTACTCACATCTCTATCAGTGGAAAACCAGGTCAATGAATTGCATCTAATCAATTGTTTTTAAACATAAAGGAGAAAGCAAGATTTATGCTCTTACAACTATAACAAATGGTGCTAATTAAAAACTTGTCGTGCATGATATTAAATATTCATTTCGAAATAAATGATATCAATATACAACTCCCCATAACGTTGCTATATGCCAAAAGTCAGTTGGTTAACTAAAGAAAATTCAAAACCAACCATGCTCCACATTGGACTGATGAATGTAAACTTTTGGTACATTTAGTGTTTGGAGGTCCAAATGCATCACACAAATTTTGGTGTTCAAACACTACGACGACTGTGAGTTAAATAAATTATGTTTACAATAAACTGTTAATAGATATACAAAATTTTCAAGTGCATTTAAACTTCTAAACGCTAAGTAACCAAAATATACACATAGTCCTTTGTATTGTGCATATCATACAATTATAACTACAATGATTTTTTGTAATTTCAAATTCAACATATGAGGATCCATACATAAAAAAATCCTCAGTAAAACTATCAATTTATGGCAAGTCCTTGCGCTTCATACTACTCTTGTAGTCCTATGCAATTAGGGTTCTTGAGCTAAGGAGTTAATATACACTTAGCTGCCAGTACATGCCAAATCTTTCATTAAGTTGTGACACTTGGATTAGGACAAATCTACACATGCAGGCCCTATAACTAAGCATTGAAATATGTTCTCATTTTATCGCCACTATCCACTTATTTTACCCCATTACCTTTTTTCCTGTGTGGACCATACTTTGTTGTAGATTAGATAATAGTTTTCATTGTTTTCTTATAGGCTATTCAAGATTTTCACAATCCTTTCGTGGAGAATATGGATGTCCACTCTAATCTCCATCTCTCTCTCTCTCACGCGCGCAGTAACGACTAATTAAGTTTTCCACCAAGCTAATTTTCTCTAAGTATGTAGTTGGGATGCATGATCAACGTTGGTATGTTATAAGTGGCTGAGTATCTTCGACATAATGTATACAAATAAACATTGCAGATCTAAACGCGGCTGTGTTTGTGAGTTTTGTTTGGGAGGGAAGGCTTTTCCATCCTTTCCCTTCCCTTTCCCACAAAATAAAGTTCACAAACAAGGAGCTCTTACTCTATTAAAAAGTTAATGTACACTCCTAATGATCACTTTGGAAGTGATTTTAACCATTTAACAAAATTTAGTGAAAAAATTTGAGACCAATATAATGATTCAATATTTTGGCTCTTCTACACGTTACTTAAATCATCAAATGGTTTGAGAAAAGTCTCAACACAAATAGAATGTATAGACAATATGTACCCAAGAATTGTCAACAAGTAATTTCAGTTTTCACTTCTATGTTTCTTCTTTTGATAAAAATACCTTGGTTGGAGACTACGACCATATAAAAAGCATATAGAACAAGACGTAAAGTCCAAATTATATATATTTCAGCTGCTGTATTAAACATAGTATCACGCCTTTGTCAATAAATGGGAAGAAAGTAATTTCCGTTCAATGGCATGAAGGACGTGCTGAGTGAATTCAGATCATCCCAAACTTGTCAATATTAAGTGTAGCCAGCTGGGCAGCGATAGGCAGATGGGAAGTCACATCTCAAAAAATTTACGGACCTTAAAATGACAATCTGTAAGCAATTTTCCTAGCTATATATATATATATATATATATATATATATATATATATAAGCATCTCAGTTTTATTGTAGACAAGAGTTCCAACATCTTTCTAGTTGTTCTAGGCTTGAATAAAGCTATTTTTAGAGTGCAGTATCATCTCCTTCCTGTGCCAAATCTTTTTGAACACAAATGTCACAAGACATTAGACAGTAACATTCTTGAATATGACACATAATAATATGCATGTTCTGTGGCGAGTAAATGACACAGATGCCTTGAGGACATCTAATCCTATATGTCTTTATGAATGATTTTCAAACAATTTTTTTCCCGAAGGTCTACTTTTTGCTTTTGATTCCCCTCTTTTTTCCTTTCTGAAGGAAAGTCTACATTTTTACAAACTAAGCCCCTGCAATCAATGTAAATCTCTGTCTTTCTATACAAAGACTTTATTCATTGTAGAGGTTCCTAAGTGTTGATGCCTTGAGCCACTAATGACTGTTTTGAGAGGCAAAACTTAATTGAGAAAAAATAAGTGCGCTTACAGGTGAGCAATCTTTAGTTAAAAAAAGAAAAGAAAAGAGGGTCGTTGGACAATGTGTTAAGGCCAGCAAATTTACCTACCTCACGTGGAAGCTGTGTTGTGTTTGATTGTATCACATAACTGTCAAACAGCGACATTACTTTGCATGTATCACTAGAGGATATAAAAATTGACTTGACACTAGAAAAAAGGGAGCAAGATGTCCATGATATACACGGATGACTTTCCAAAGTTCAGATTTTACAGTATAATGTCCATTGCAGGGTGATGCTTATTTAACAAGGCAGATATAACTATTAAATGTGCCATAGTTTTTAGGCCATTACCTACTTTTATTTATCAAATATATGATTATGACATTTTACATCTTTCTGAAATGAAATAGAGACCCCTGCGTTTAAATACTATCTAAAAGTTGATATATACTTGATTGAGAGATATGACACATTTCAAATCGATAGACATCTAAATTAGGAAAAAGACAAGGGATGAAAATAAGTTACCTGTATTGAATTTAGTTTGAAATATTGAGCTGTGAGGTAACAAACTACTGATTAAACATTCATATACTTTTTACTGCAAGGAGACATAGAAAGGGTTAAATTAGTTGTCAATATGGTCAAGAAATCCAAACACCAATACCTTCATGTTATTTTAGTTTTGTTTTTTTCATGACAGGTGTACAATCACTTGGATGCATGCTCATTCTCTAAACAAAATAGTCATATGCTCATATTAACTACTATGCAGTTATTGTGCAGATGGGATCAACAGAGAGCAAAAATGTCTTAATGAAAAGCCCAGAGGGTAATATTGTAATATTATGTACATAGTGACTGGATGTGGTCCTAAGCTAGTGTTGGCAAGCTGTTTAGGTTGCAAATTGAATGTGTCCCACACCCAACTAAGCTTTTTAGTTCCTTGTGACATAGGCTCCTCCTTAGGACTTGCTTTGTTATAACTTATAAATGAAGAGGAAAGAATAGCAGAACTGCAAACTATAATCTCTCTCTCTCTCTCTCCAAGTCTCTCTGTGTCCCAAAATATATAGGTTCTTATGAGAAAGCAGCCGGTGGTGGTTTTGGCACGACAAGGTGGGTGATGAGCAAGATGGAGAAGCAGGGCACGTGCATTACTACCTCATGCAAACAGACATAAAAGCTAAACTCCTGCAGTAATTGTGCTCTAGTCTAAAATGCCAGTGGTATTTCAATGAGTTGGTTCTTCATGTGCCCCTCTTCCCCATCATGACCACTCAACCTTATTACAACTGAATTGCAGTGAAAGAAGGCCTGCTTTGGTGTCTATTGCTTTGAATTGGGAAAGCTTTTTGGTATACCTTCATTTTCAGGTGAGTTACACTGCTCGTGTCCAAAAACATTAGCTTGCATTTTCTTACAGGACTACGAAGAGTCTAGACTTGAAGTTTTGATGGCTATAAAGATAAGGATCAAAAGAAAAAATGTTGCAACTGTGAAGATAACTTCTGATAAGTAAAATTGGAAAGAAGACAAAATATAGAAATGACTTTTCAACAAAGCAAATACGAAATTATTGACTAAATGTTAGATTAGCATGGTAATCAGAGTCCATAGACCATACTTATCAGGAAAGCACTAATGAGCAGCTTATGGGTGGTTGCTAGGATAGCGTATTATGCAGCTAAGACCCCAAATGTTTGGAGGAAACGATTGTCTAAGGAGCTTCCAACTCCAGTTTGGTTCGCTTCAAATCAATGTAATAGCTCCATAATGCAATAGACTATTACATTGACGTGACACCCTCCAATTGACATTTGGTACATTACGTCCATAATGCAATAAGCCATAAAAGACAAAACAATAATGATTACAACTGATTTGACATTTTAACTTACAATTTACTTTATTCATTACATATAATCAAATAATTCAGTGAAACAAACACTATTTTGAACATAATGTAATAACATTACAATTATAATACAAATACCAAAGGAACCAAACAAATGTATTGTACTAACCTATTACCGTTACATTACTACTCTATTGCATTATGTAAATTTTTTCATTACATCAAATTTCTATTCGGTGAACCAAACCCCACCCAAGAACAATATTTGAGGATGCATGAATTCAACGAAAAGAGGGTAGGTAGTCCTTAGCCAAAGACAGACAAATGGCTGTTTTAATTATTGATCAAACTATAACACTCTTAGTTGTATTATGATCTGCATCATCTAAAATTATGTTTTTACCAAGTTACATATCTTACTAATAATTAAGTTGGGGCAGGAAAAGCTCTATTTTTTAAATTACGTTACTGGAAAGTTTAACCTTGTGTAGCAGGTTGCTCACATAAGAACTCAGCAATATTAAAAACCTTTTTTTCTCTTCTCTTTCCCTTCTGAAATAAAGAGTGTTATCAACTAATTAAACTCTGTTGTAATTCTACAAAACCCAAACTGTACCTCATAATACAAGCAAATTTCATGTAACAGTATATACTTTCTTTCCTAAGTTGTGTAATAGCATATACTTCACCCAAATGAAACTGAAAGAACAGACAAACAAAGTATTTGACTTCCATACATCACATAAATATTTTATATCACTTACTTGGGTCTCTACAGAAAGTTCTCCATATCAGAAATCCGGACCGGGTTTAATAAGAAGGCTTTACACTTCACTTTAAGAGGCAAAGTTCATAACTTGTGGTTTATCAAACTGTGTTAGTAATATGGTCCAAATTATAATTGGCAATCTGAGAAGGTTATAAATAATAATCAAATGGAAATAAAGAAAAGGTGCAGCATAGCAAGTGCAGGTAGGTAGTGAACTAAAAGGAAAATGACGAAGTCGTAATAGTCTTCCACTTTGTCTAACCCAGTTAGCAGTTTAAAAATGATGATGTCTAGGCTCTAGATATCCTGCAGAGAATATTATGTGTTAAAGGCTGCAATTTCTTCTACAAAATTAAGAAATTGGGTAGAGAAAATTCTTTTTTCTAGCTGTTGAAGTACTCAAACAATGTCAGCTAAGAGATGTAGCTGTTGAGTCTATCGTAGTTCCCCAATGAAAAGGGGAAAAGGACATATCTTTCTCGCTAGCCACTTGAGGAGAAATAGCCAGGTCTAGAAGGAAAAAATCTTTATTGAGATGCCTATTGATAAACTAGTTCTCAAAGTACGTAAAGAACTAATATATTATTGAGGAGTACTGTTCACCACCCTTGGTCAGCAACCTTGCTATGTAGAGAAGTGAGTGCTAATGAAAACAGTTAAAGGATACAATACTATTGTTGACTACTACTGCAATTGTACAAGATTGACATTTTCACGAGCTATGTGGATTAAAAACGTATCTCGAGTCTATTATTATGACTTAAATCCAGATATTGAAACTTTGTACTCTTTCTGTTTTAGAAAAGAACGTGCTCTTGCTTGCTACTGTCTACGAGAATGTGGGAAACATAGCGTTTTCTACAATACGACGGTTCCTATCTTTATTCATTTACTTGGATTTGTCTGCCAAACAGAACATTCATGAACCAAGTCTGATCTATTACCTGGCACCAGAAGCTGGGAAGAAATTCTAACCATTCATCGTTTCCTGGAGAAAAATCAAATCATACAGGATTAACTACAAGGATACATTTAATTCAAATCAGTATTTAAAATATCTTGCAAAGTGTGAAATTCAAATGATCGAAGGTAACTCTGGTGGTTAGGATCTCCAGGTTGCTTAGGATTTGATAAAATCAAATTGCTATTTTGATCCATAGAGATGCCTTAACAAAGTTTATCAACTTATGTCCTGCGTTTGCGTTTAAATAAGAAAGTCAACACTGACATTCTTCAAAGCTTGAATGAAGCTTTAAAATTTAACAACCTCACAATGATGAAATGATCTAGATCTGCAGCTAGTAACTCTAATTAAACCATTAAATCAAAATATTAATTATTACAAGGCAATGGATCAACAACATTCCATTGGTATTAATAATTATCCATATCATACAGCTAATTAATGGATGGTTGGGACACACAAATTTAAATTGATTTGAAGTTCAAAGCCATCACATTTGAATGCCAGATTGTATAACTAAACATTCCACTGAGACCTGCAATAATGGTATACGGTTTTGACAATTTGATCCTACTGCCAATTCTATATCTTTTTCTGTTTAGCATCTCGTCAGCTAAAAGGAATAACAGAAGCATCAAGCCCTAGCTCATATATTCCATTAGAAATCATATTAGTGAAACCATGGTGGCAGTTTTCTTTTCTATACAATCATACTTTAAATAAGAAAAGAAGATAAGCATTTCTACTAATAAAACAGTTACGAAATTAATGGAATAATATTTGTGAAAACTCTCAACTCCCAAAGATTTCCTCTACCCAACTAGTGACATTGGAACCAAGAAATAGATTTAGGTCTCAATGGTCGCCGATATGTTATCTCACAAGAAAGGTTCACATTTTAAAAGGAAACTTGTTTGGTCAGAGAAGGACTAACCTATTCTTGTTTGTCATAAGCAAATAGTACTTGCCGACTCAAATATGTTCAAGGCATAATTACACTGCTGGTAAAACCTTCATATAATTGAATTAGCATATGAAATATCATCAAGACATGAGTTGACAGCATGGTAGGAAAGCATTTCTAAGTGCTAACGTTCACAGGCTTCGTAGTAATTCACATTTTAGCTTTGAAAAGCAATGAAAGCAGCAAATATCGACTAAAAGGGTAAGACATACAAATAATGGGAGAAGAATGACACTAACCTTCACATACTGACTTGTGAACCATAGCGTAGTGATAAATAGGGTAGAAACCAAGCTCATATTCCTAAGCTTTCGACTGAGAAAATTACCTCTCAATCTGATTCATAACATTGTAAAGCAATGACCATTTTTACATATTCATAACAGAGGTGGGTAAAGTTAATTGCATATTCATTATTCAAGTTATGAAGAAGGCATGATTGGATCATACAAAGCTGATCAACACAAGGTGCAACTCAAATACAGAAGTTAAAAAGAAAGATCTATAAAAAGAATGCAAGTCTAAAACTAGAACGCAGGTCCATAACATCATAACAAGAAGAGAAACAGACAAAGGTTCCATTTCATGACATTTACACTTGATCAAATGAAAATACAAATACATGCACTATTACACGAGCAGGTGAAACTGCCTCTTTATACGACATAAATTGAGCAAAACCGCCCAATGTTCTACAGTCGTGTTCTTCTTTAAAATGGTAAATGGACTCATGCTAAACTCATGAATCAACAAATTGTTCTTCAGCTCTTTAGCAAAACTTTCCTGAGATTCTTTGTATGCCCAAAATTTAAAGTCTAATAAATGTGCCAAGACGATTGCAGGTTTTCCATATAAGATTCAATCCGAATATGAACCAAAGATCAATGCTAAACCTTGTTCAATTAGGACTGAGGTTCACATTCTGAGAAATTGAGTCAGTATGTCTGAAGACAGTAAGCATAGTTTAGTAAAAGATTCTCCTCAAAACAGTTTTGAATTTAGTTTTAAAGATTGGTCATGCTCTACACCAAGGACTTGAAGAGCAACATTCTCAATCAATCATTTCCGTGACAAATTCCAATTCTCAGTTAACTAATCCCATCTGACAGAATGCACATAGTATCTTGAAAAAGGTTGAAGACTGAGGTATGAAATGCTTTCCTACCATTTCCTCTATCAAAATGCAAGCTTCAGAGATTTCACCCTGAAGAACCATACCACCAATTACAATCTCATAAGTTTGCAAATTATGCTGAACCCCTTTCGACTCCTTAAGCTTTACAACCTCCTTTGCCTTCCTCAATTCTCCACTCTCACACAACACTCCCAAGATTGTGTTGTATGTAATCATGTCAGCTCTACACCCTACCTCCTCCATACGAGCAAGCGTGTCAATTCCCACATTCACAATTTTTTGCTTACACAAACCATTTAAATACACATTGTAAGTATAAATATCAGGCATCACATCTAGTACAAGCATTTCATCAAACAGCTCGTCTGCCTTTGCATGCCACCATCTCTGATTACCCCATCCAAGACCATGGTGTAACAAAAAACGTCAAGCTTAATTCCATCAACTTTCATCTGATTCAAGACATCCAAAGCATCCATACCCTTCCCCTTCTTTACTAAAAACCTAATCACATTGCACCAATCCAACCTCCCAGGACAATACCCAAATGTCCTCAATTCTTCCAAATAATCCATAAACCTAACAACAGATAAATCTTTTTGTTCATTCAATGTTGCTAGTATCAAAGAACAAATTCTCCCATCAAGATCAAACCCATCATCTATCATATATTTTAATAGCTCAAGAGCATAATCAACCTTCTTAATTCTACAAAGAGCTTTAATTAATACATGAAAGCTTGATTCTTCCATCCGAATATTTAGCAGCTCACTCTTCAATATAATTTGAGGCACAATTTTGAGACCCTCTTGTTTCTTACATAGAACTGAGAGTAAGGAATTCGGAGAATCCACAGATGGGTTACACCTAAAATTGGGTATTTTAAAGAAAACATCAATTGCTTCTTGAATTCTATTCGAATTTCCATAGAATTCGATCAAATCGATGAAAATGTATTCGGGTGTTTCAAAGTTTTCAACTTTTTCCAGGCGATCAAGAACTGGGTAGAGTAGGTTGAACTGGGAGATTTTCATTAGGGTTTTAATGACAAAATGGTAAGCATTTGGAGTTGGGTCACGATTATAGATGGCGAAAGAATGAATGAGAGATGAGAAAAGATGGGCAGTTGATGACAATGCTGATTGTTTGAGGGTTCGCATGGCTTGCTGCTGATTGAGTGTCTCCTGCCATTTGGCTTTGTAAGGTGAGAGTGGCCATTTTCTTCTTTTTCTTAGATAATAATTGTGCAAATTATTTCTACTTCTTGATGGAGATGGAGATGGAGATGGAGACGGAGACGGAGACGGAGACGGAGATGATAATCTCAATCTGAAAAGCATCTTCGAATAATCTGCATGACCAATGGATCTTCTGAACAATGTATTCTATATTTGTTACGTGGTTCACTAATTTTTATGGTTAAATTAATTATTTTTTAAATTAATATATTTTATTATTATTTAATGTATATTTAAATTTTTTATAAATTATATAAAATTTAGTATTAATCTCAGTATTTATTTTTTTTTAAATATAAATATATATATTTAATTATTAATTTTAAAAATAATTAATTTGACTACAAAAATCAATGAAAGATTTTTATTTTAGGACGGATGGAGTATTAATATTTTTTATTTAATTAAGGTTTTTTTTTATATACTGTTAATTTTTTTTAGGTATTTAATATTTAAATTGGACTATGAATCCTAAAGGATTGATTGGACTCATATTTTTATAAAGTCTTTTTTATATGAATTATTTATAGTATTTAAAAATTTAGAACTTTTCTTTAAAATAAGGCCTAAAGCCTAAGTTTTTTTTTTTATATTATAATATCGGCCCTGTTGCTATGCTCACTGACCTTAAGACGAATGTATGAATTTAAATCAAAGATCAAGATAGCTCTGCGTACACAAAAACAAATCACAAAAATCAGCCACAACATCATTCAAATAATTAAAAAATATGTTTTTACATTAAAATATGTACCATACATATCTATTTTTTATTATTATTAGGATGATGTTGAGGTTGATTTTTGTATTTCATTTATGTATATTTCGATTTTTCCAATATGATTTCATACCTATACTGATTGTCCCACAGTTTTGCATATTTTAAAAAAATTTAGGTATAATTTTTTTAGGTATATAATCAACCTAATAAATCTCTGAAACTATAATATCAAGTTAATCCCACATTCATTCTATGGGTGATGATAATACAAACTTAGAGGGAACATAAATTGACTTACCTAATAATTTCAGTACCTCACTCGTAACCACGAGCCAAAAACTTCATTAGTCAATATATATATATATATAACTAGAGTCATTTGAATAAGAATATATGTAATAACGTTTATGTTGATTTAAATTTAATTTATGTACTTGCATAGTGTTACATGCAGTATTAGATGCCCATTCAAGATGTATTTACATGTATTTTGTTTCGCAAATATTAACAACGTTTGTTCTTTCAAAATTCTTTGAACACATGGAATGTTGCTACTTGCTAGAGCTTCAATTCTAATTTATTAGCCCAGTTCACAACAATTTATTGTCAAAGTGTCAGTGAAAAATTAAGCAACAAAAGTCAAAGTTTTCATCTCCGGCGAGAACCACAACCAATCTTAAGGCTTGCCTACAATTCTTATACAAAAACGAGTAAAAAATTGGTCTGCTGACAACGACTTGCATCTTATTAAAACTATTAAATTACCAAGCACCTTCATGCCCGACTACTAATTGTACTTTGACTTTATCCCGTAGACAAATCTTTCTACAATCTTGCACGCCTGCTCTATATATCCTTAATGCCATTCAATCAAAGACTCATGTATATATATATATGATATATATGGAACAACCAAGCTAGTACCTTTTCAACCCAATCCCATGACTTCCATAATTAGCCCCCATTTCTGTGCCCCTTATCCTGTTGATCTTGCAGTTGTTGGAAACGACGGCGACTTTAAGGTTACAGACATTAATGGCAACATTTTGTTCAAAGTGAAAGGATCCTTTTTTACCATTCGTAGCCGCCGTGTACTTCTTGATGCTGCTGGGAATACAATTGTCACTCTTCGCCAAAAGGTATTGATAATTTCCCGAAAATCCTCGAGTTTTTTTTTTCTTTGTTATCAATTCTTGACAGTAGTACTGATATCATATCTTTGTGAATGAATGTAGATATTTACGGCACATAATAGATGGAAAGTGTTTAGGGGAAATGGCACAGACGCCAAAGATTTTATCTTCAGTGCTAAATTATCCTCATTGATTCAACTCAAGTCAAAATTAAATGTGTTCTTAGCACACAACACGAGTGAAGAAGTGTGCGATTTCAAAGTTAAGGGAAGCTGGTCCGAAAGATCATGCATCATTTATGCTGGAGAATCTTCAACCATTGTTGCCCAAGTAAGATTACTCAACCCCTCCCTCAAATTTGAACCAACAAAAATTATCTCGTATATTACGACTTTTACTAATTCGTATGTTTGAATGATTGGGGAAATGATTTGCAGATGCATAAGAAATATACTGCAAAGAACATACTGCTTGGAAAGGACAAGTACATGGTGACGGTGTACCCAAATATGGATTATGCTTTTATCGTTGCACTTATTGTCATCCTCGATGAGATCAACACTCCTAGTCAGGTTGACTCGTCCGTCAATTGACCTGACAAGATGAAAAAAACACCCATTTTTACCTCATTGTTATCTCAAAAGCTTGTACTTTATAATTCTTTTTAACTTGTAATAAATAAACGCACGCACGCGCACACATATATAATACCTTCTCAAGCATACTTGAACAGGTTTTTAATGAATGTTTGAAGTAATTCTTGAATGGTTGTTTTTGGTGGAAATATTATAAATTTTGTTTGGCTTCTAGTATTAAAAGGCTTCCTCTTTAAAAGAGTGGGGGATCAGGGGATAGGCAAAACAGAAAACATAAGAATGTAAAGCTTTTCCAAATATTGTGTCATAACAGTTAGCTAGCAATTAACATGATACCTTTTGAACAATTAGCACTGTAGACACATGGTTTAACATGAATTAATTTAAGAAAAAAACACTGTAATCAATCAAGGACTAATGCGATCGAATCATTTAACCACTGTCCATTCCCAAAATAATATAACAATTCAACATTAAAGCAATATTCTTGTCGAATATTTTTAAAGTTAATTATAACATCATATAAATATTTTATATCACTTAGGTCTGTACAGAAAGTTCTCCATATCATAAGTCCAGACGGAGTTTAATAAGAAGGCTTTACACTTCACTTTAAGAGGCAAAGTTCTAAACTTATGGTTTATCAAACTGTGTTAGTAATATGGTCAAAATTATAATTGGCAATCTGAGAAGGTTATAAATAATAATCAAATGGAAATAAAGAAAAGGTGCAGCATAGCAAGTGCAGGAAGGTAGTGAAGTAAAAGGCTCTAGATATCCTGCAGAGAATATTATGTGTTAAAGGCTGCAATTTCTTCTACAAGATCAAGAAAATTGGGCAGAGAAAAATCTTTTTTTCTAGCTGTTGAAGTACTCAGACAATGTCAGCTAAGAGATGTACTGTTCTTGAAAGAGTTTTGGTGCCTTTACACCAAGACCAGAAATAAGGTATCCCCGTACACAATGTCCTTATCCCATTATGGGATGTGCCATACAGTCATGCTGCTTTCTTGACAGTGATATGCCACCCCCAACAGATTAACAGCTTTTTTTCCAACCTAATTATTTGAACTTTCAGTTATCTACTTCAGGAGGATTGTGTTTGGAAGCTACCTCACAGAGGAATAATCCTTCTTGGAGGTAGTTATTATGGTCAGGGTATTACTTTTCAAGAGATGGAAAGCAATCTTTTCACCACAACATTCTTGATTCTGTAATCCACAATAATTTTCCACCTAACAACTTTAAAGTTCAATTTTTTTAAAAGTCTTTTACTTCTTGTTTATTTTTACTATATTTCCCCAAGGAAAAGGGGAAAAGGATATATCTTTCTCGCTAGCCACTTGAGGAGAAATAGCCAGGTTTAGAAGGAAAAAATATTTATTGAGATGCCTATTGATAAAGTAGTTCTCGAAGTACATAAAGAACTAATATATTATTGAGGAGTACTGTTCACCACCGTTGGTCAGCAACCTTGCTATGTAGAGAAGTAGAGTGCTAATGAAAACAGTTGAAGGATACAATACACAAGATGATCACTACAGCAATTGTACAAGATTGACATTTTCAAGAGCTATGTGGATTAAAAACGTATCTCGAGTATATTATTATGACTTAAATCCAGATATTGAAACTTTGTACTTGTTCTGTTTTAGAAAAGAACTTGCTCTTGCTTGCTACTGTCTACGAGAATGTGGGAAACATAGCTTTTTCAACAATACAACGGTTCCTATCTTTATTCGTTTACTTGGATTTGTCTGCCAAACAGAACATTCATGAACCAAGCTTGATCTATTACCTGGCACCAGAAGCTGGGAAGAAATTCTAACCATTCTTCGTTTCCTGGAGAAAAATCAAATCACACAGGATTAACTACAAGGATACATTTAATTCAAATCAGTATTTAAAATATCTTGCAAAGTGAGATATTCAAATGATCACAAGGTAACTCTGGTGGTTAGGATCTCCAGATTGATTATGATTTGATTAAATCAAATTGCTAAAAGGTACTATTTCTTTTGATCCATAGAGATGCCTTAACAATAATGGTATATGGTTTTGACAATTTAATACTACTCCCAATTCTATATCTTTTTCTGTTTAGCATCTCGTCAGCTAAAAGGAATAACAGAAGCATCGAGCCCTAGCTCATATATTCCATTAGAAATCATATTAGTGAAAACATGGTGGCAGTTTTCTTTTCTATACAATCATACTTTAAATAAGAAAAGAAGATAAACATTTCATCTAATAAAACAGTTACGAAATTAATGGAATAATATTTGAGAAAACTCTCAACTCCCAAAGATTTCCTCTACCCCACTAGTGACATTGGAACCAAGAAATAGATTTAGGTCTCAATGGTCGCCAATATGTTATCTCACAATAAAGGTTCACATTTTAAAAGGAAACTTGTTTGGTCAGAGAAGGACTAACCTATTCTTGTTTGTCATAAGCAACTAGTACTTGTCGACTCCAATGTGTTCAAGGCATCATTACACTGCTGGTAAAACCTTCACATAATTGAGTTAGCATATGAAATATCATCAAGAAATGAGTTGACAGCATGGTAGGAAAGCATTTCTCAGTGTTAACGTTCGCAGGCTTCACAGTAATTCACATTTTAGCTTTGAAAAGCAATGAAAGCAGCAACTATAGCTGAAAAGGGTAAGACATACAAATAGTGGGATAAGAATGACACTAACCTTCACATACTGACTTGTGAACCATAGCGTAGTGAGAAATAGGGTAGAACCAAGCTCATATTCCTAAGCTTTCGATTGAGAAAATTAACTCTCAATCTGATCCTTAGCATTGTAAAGCAATGACCAATTTTACGTATTCATAACAGAGGGGGCTAGCATATTCATTATTCAAGTTATGAAGAAGGCATGATTGGATCATAAAAAGCTGATCAACGCAAGGTGCAACTAAAATACAGAAGATGAAAAGAAAGATCTACAAAAAGAATGCAAGTCTAAAACTAGAACGCAGGGCTATAACATCATACCAAGAAGAAAAGCAGACAAAGGTTCCATTTCATGACATTTACACTTGATCAAATGAAAATACAAATACATGTACTATTACACAAGAGCAGGTGAAACTGCCTCTTTATACGACATAAATTGAGCAAATCCGCCCAATGTTTTACAGTTGTGTTCTTCTTTAAAATGGTAAATGGACTCATGCTAGATTCATGAATCAACAAATTGTTCCTCAGCTCTTTAGCAAAAATTTCCTGAGATTCGTTGTATGTTCAAAATTCAATGTCTAATAAATGTGCCAAGACGACTGAAGGTTGTCGATATAAGATTAAATCCGAATATGAACCAAAGATCAATGCTAAACCTTGTTCAATTAGGACCGAAGTTCACATTCTGAGAAATTGAGTCAGTAAGTCTGAAGACAGTTAGCATAATTTAGTGAAAGTTTCTCCTCGAAACTGTTCTGAATTCAATTTTAAAGATTGGTCATGCTCTACACCAAGGACTTGAAGAGCAACATTCTTAATCAATTATTTCCGTGATAAATTCCAATTCTCTGTTAACTAATCCAGCCTGACAGATTGCACATAGTATCGTGAAAAAGGTTGAAGACTGAGGTATGAAATGCTTTCCCACCATTTCCTCTAACAAAATACAAGCTTCAGAGATTTCACACTGAAGAACCATACCACCAATTACAATCTCATAGGTTTGCAAATTATGCTTAACCCCCTTCGACTCCTTAAGCCTTACAACCTCCTTTGCCTTCCTCAATTCTTCACTCTCACACAACACTCCCAAGATTTTGTTGTATCTAATCACATCAGGTCTACACCCTACCTCCTCCATACGAGCAAGCCTCTCAATTCCCGCATCCACATTTTGTTGCTTACACAAACCATTTAAATACACATTGTAAGTATAAATATCAGGCATCACACCTAGTACAAGCATTTCATCAAACAGCTCGTCTGCCTTTGCATGCCACCGTCTCTGATTACCCCATCCAATACCATGGTGTAACAAAAAACGTCAGGCTTAATTCCATCAACTTTCATCTGATTCAAGACATCCAAAGCATCCATACCCCTCCCCTTATTTACTAAAAACCTAATCACATTGCACCAATCCAACCTCCCAGGACAAAACCCAAATGTCCTCAATTCTTCCAAATAATCCATAAACCTAACAACAGATAAATCTTTTTGTTCATTCAATGTTGCTAGTATCAAAGAACAAATTCTCCCATCAAGATCAAACCCATCATCTATCATATATTTTAGTAGCTCAAGAGCATAATCAACCTTCTTAATTCTACAAAGAACTTTAATTAATACATGAAAGCTTGATTCTTCCATCCGAATATTTATCAGCTCACTCTTCAATACAATTTGAGGCACAATTTTGAGAACCTCTGGTTTCTTACACAGAACTGAGAGTAAGGAATTCAGAGAATCCACAGATGGGTTACACCTAAAATTGCGTATTTAAAAGAAAACATCAATTGCTTCTTGAATTCTATTCGAATTTCCATAGAATTCGATCAAATCGATGAAAATGTATTCGGGTGTTTCAAAGTTTTCAACTTTTTCCAGGCGATCAAGAACTGGGTAGAGTAAGTTGAACTGGGAGATTTTCATTAGGGTTTTTAATGACAAAATGGTAAGCATTGGGAG
Organism: Hedera helix; assembly: GCA_947179155.2. Taxonomy (NCBI): domain Eukaryota; kingdom Viridiplantae; phylum Streptophyta; class Magnoliopsida; order Apiales; family Araliaceae; genus Hedera; species Hedera helix. Next base: position 49,316,956 of record OX359274.1, read on the forward strand.
TTGGGTGACGATTATAGATGGCGAAAGAATGAATGAGAGATGAGAAAAGATGGGCAGTTGATGACAATGCTGATTGTTTGAGGGTTCGCATGGCTTGCTGCTGATTGAATGTCTCCTGCCATTTGGCTTTGTAAGGTGAGAGTGGCCATTTTCTTCTTTTTCTTAGATAATAGTAATCGTGCAAATTATTTCTACTTCTTGAAGAAGATGGAGATGAAGATGAAGATGAAGATGAAAACAAAAACGAAGATGATAATCTCAATCTGAAAAGCATCTTCGAATAATCTGCATGACCCATGAAGTGAAACTTCGTGCTGACTGCTATGCCCACTGACCTTAACATGAACGTATGAATATAAATAAAAGACAGTATATGATTTCATACCTATACCAGCTGTCGGCAGTTTTGCATATTTTATAAAAATCTTAGGCTTAATTTTTTTAGGTATATAATCAACCTAATAAACCTCTGAAACTATAATATCAAGTTAATCTCACCTTCATTCTATGGGTGATAATACAAACTTAGGGGGTGTATTCAATTAAGATTTATAAGGACTTATAAAGACTTTAAAAGTTTAGTTGTATTCAATCAAGACATTTAAAGAGTTTATAAAAGTTTAGTGGTATTCAATTACAACTTTTCTAATGTCTTTAAAAGTTATATGGTATTGAATTAAGACTTTTACAAAGTCTATAAAAGTATTTCGGTATTCAAAAAGTCATAGATTTTAAATATTTCTATCAAATGGTGGAGTTTGATAGACTTTAAAACAATATTTATTCATATTCAAAGTCTTTTAAAGTCTGGCCTCATGCCCAAAGACTTCCAAATATTTGCCAAAAACTTTCAAATATTTGAGAAAGAGATAAGATGAAAATAATATAAAATAAATACAAATAAAATTAATAAAAACACATAATAATAAATAATTTTCCTAAAATAATAAAAATACTTAAAAACTAACAAATAAAAATAGTATAAAATAACATAAAATAATATAAATTAATTGAAAACTCACAAAATATATCAAAACCAAATTAAAATAAATATTAATACATTTAAGTACAAAATAATTACAAAAACTTAGCATTTAGGAAATAAAAATATAGCATAGTTCATCCTCATCAGCTGTGTAAGTTTACATGTTAGTGTTGATTTAATATATTTTGGGTGTCATTTATACTGGTGATTTGAAAATGCCTCCTATAAAACTTTTGATAAATAATGATATACTAAGTAAACTGTCTAATAGAATTGTTCACATTTTAGCAACTGTTTCTATGGAGAATTTTGATGAATAACCCCTTCTTTCATTTGGTTGCGAATGTCATTTTATGTTGTTAAGTTAAAATTGTAATTACAATATTTAGGTACTAGCAGTAAAAAAACAATAGAAAATTTTAAAGTTCTATGTGGTTTATAAACTTTTTCCATTATAGGGTAGTGTGTAATTTTCTCTAAATCAGTTATCCCCTTAATTTTTTATCCATTTGTGATCATTGGGTTATGTGATACTCTATTATGTCAAAGGTGTAAATATAGGGATGCTTCCAGACCAAACCAATCTATCCAGTTCATCATTTCTATAGTTTTCTTTAAAGCATATTGTCCGACCACTTCAACAAAATGCTTAATGATGTAAGCTACAAGATATATTAAAAGTATATAAAAGTCTATCAAAGTCTTTAGTAAAAAGTTTATAAAAGTATGTCACTTATTTCATGTAGTCTTTAAAAGTCATTTTAAAAGTCTTTAAAGTCATTAAAAGTCAACAAACTCTACAAAAATCTGTCACTTAAAAAGAGTCTTTAAAAATTTTAAAAAGTCTTAATTGAATACACTCCCCTTAGAGGGAATATAAATTGACTTATAATATTACCTAATAATTTCAGTACCTCACTCGTAAGTATGAGCCGAATACCTCATTAGTGGATATAAAAAAAAAACTAGAGTCATTTGAATAAGAATATATGTAATTATTATTATTATTATTATTCAACTCAAAGAAAAAATAATCTCAAGTTATTATAATTATTAAGATATATTTTTTACTTTTATTTTTTTCAAAATTTTAATGTGCAGATATTATTTGACAAGCCCACATGGATAACAATTGGATAAAAATATTATTTTTTAATTTTTTTTTTTGTTAAAAGTTAACTTGCTTAGATCGAATTTGTAACGGTCTATAAAAAATAAACCGTCAATGAATTAGTTGTTAAAAATTTCAATTCAATAATGTATTTATAAACTGGAATTGAGTAAAGTGGAGAAAACTATTTAACTGGCGAAAAATTAAGCAACAAAAATCAAAATTTTCATCTCCGGTGAGGTGAGAACCACAACCAATCTTAAGGCTTACAATTCTTATACAAAACGAGTACAAGGTTAGTCTGCCTACGAAGACTTGCATCTTGTTAAAACTACTGAATTACCAAGCACTTTCATGCTCGACTACTAATTGTACTTTGACTTGGTCTCGTAGACAAATCTTTCTACAATCTTGCACGCCTGCTCTATATATCCTTATAAATGACATTCAATCTAAGACACGGTTTTCATGTATATATTTGTGTATATTGAACCAAGTCATATATATATATATGATATATTTAATATAAGCATCTCAAAACAAAACAAGGGTGTTCATGGAACAACCAAGCTACGCACCGTTTCAACCCAATCCCATAACTTCCATAATAAACCCCCATTTCTGTGCCCCTTATCCTGTTGATCTTGCAGTTGTTAGAAAGGTTTTCACCATAACCGACGGCAACTTTGAGGTTACAGACATTAATGGCAACATTTTGTTCAAAGTGAAAGGATCCTATTTAACCGTTCATGGCCGCCGTGTACTTCTTGATGCTGCTGGAAATCCAATTGTCACTCTTCGCCAAAAGGTCTTGATAATTTCCCCAAAATCCTCTAGTTTTTTTTTATTTATTTCTTTACGGTATCAATTCTTGACAATCGTACTGATATCATATCTTTGTGAATGAATGTAGACATTTACGGCACATAATAGATGGGAAGTGTTTAGGGGAGATAGCTCAGACGCCAAAGATTTTATCTTCAGTGCTAAATTATCCTCATTGATTCAACTCAAGTCAAAATTAGATGTGTTCTTAGCACATAACAAGAGTGAAAAAGTGTGCGATTTCAAAATAAAGGGAAGCTGGTTCGAAAGATCATGCATCATTTATGCTGGAGAATCTTCAACCATTGTTGCCCAAGTAAGATTACTCAACCCCTCCATCAAATTTGAACCAACAAAAATTATCTCGTATATTACTACTTTTACTAATTCATATGTTTGAATGATTGGGGAAATGATTTGCAGATGCATAAGAAACATACTGCGGAGAGCATATTGCTTGGAAAAGACAAGTTCATGGTGACAGTGTACCCAAATATGGATTATGCTTTTATTGTTGCACTTATTGTCATCCTCGATGAGATCAACACTCCTAGTCAGGCTCAGTCGTCCGTCTAATTGACCTGACAAGATAAAAAAACACCCATTTTTACTTCATTTTTATCTCAAAAGCTTGTACTTCGTAATGTTGGTATTAAACGCGTGCGCATATATATATATATATATATATAATACCTTCTCAAGGATATTTGAATAGGTTTTTAATGAATGTTTGAAGCAATTCTTGAATGGTTTCTTTTTGGTGGAAATATTATAAATTTTGTTTGGCTTCTACTATTTGCTCCTTCACTGATAGCAAAAGGGTGTATAGGAATGGAAACATACAAGTTAAGATGAGGACCAACCTAAAAATAGAAGCAAAAACTGTTTTTAATTTAGAAACTGATATTTTCACAAGGTTTTTTAATATTTTTATATAAAAAATATTGTTATAGGTCTATAACGACAATTTTGATCGTCGTTATAAGTCTATAACGACAATTTATATGTAAAAATATCAAAAAACCCTGTAGATTCCTTAACACATCAAATATTTCTCTTATTCTAACCTACTTTCCATTAGTTAGTCAATTACAACAACTTTATTTTCGGAATTGCCTTTTCGATTTCAATTGCAGGCAGCCTGCTGCCATTTAATCCTCTTTCTAGCAATTGGCACGTACGTTGCAACAAAATTTAGTACTATAATTTTTTCTTTTACTGGCATCGGTCTAGAAGGATTAAAAGGCTTCCTCTTTAAAAGAGTGGGGGATCAGGGGATAGGCAAAACAGAAAACATAAGAATGTAAAGCTTTTCCAAATATCGTGTCATAACAGTTAGCTAGCAATTAACATGTTACCTTTTGAACAATTAGCATTGTAGACACATGGTTTAACATGAATTAATTTAAGGAAAAAAAACACTGTAATCAATCAAGGACTAGCGATCGAATCATTTAACCACTGTCCATTCCCAAAATAATTTAACAATTCAACATTAAAGCAATATTCTTGTTGAATATTTTTAAAGCTAATTATAACCAAGAAAGTAAAGAAAAGGGTATATAATACAAGCTAAATTCAAGCATCCAAATCATGACTATATTATATTCCACACAGAACTCAATTCTTTTTGGGACTGATTGATCATTGATCACTGACTATACGGCACAGTTGGTGATTATGGCACAAGCTAGCTACCCATAGATGGCTAATCCAGTAGTTGTTGTAAGCCAACAATACCGCCCTCCATATTCAGTTGACCTGACAATGTTGAGGAAGCATATTTCCATAAAAGATAACTTTGCGGTCAGTGATATTAATGGTCAGGTCATGTTCAAGGTGAAAGAAAAACTCTTGAGCATTCATGACCATTGCGTCTTGCTTGATGCTAATGGCAATTGGCACCCCTATCATTTATCTCCGACAAAAAGGTTAATCGTTTGCTACTTCTACTTGTACTAAATTTCTTGATGTTACAATTTTTCCGTGTTTTATACATGCCATTTTGCTTATTAGACATGATTATTACATATATGAATTAATTTTTTTTATACCATCAATATATACACGAGCATTAGGAAGGATCATGTCGCATCTTTAACTGATTACTACTTCCTTAACAAATCGATAAAAGACAAAAGAATGGATAGTCAACTCCCCGACTCCCTCATTCATCCCACCGCCTGACCATGCAAATTCACAAAATCAGTTCAAATATCTACATTCCATAGTCCATATACGTCATACTCTTTCTCATCCCAAAATAAGTTTTAAATAGTAAATGACAAAAGTTTTATCTTTATTACAAAAGAAATAGGAATATTTGATAGAAACCTATATGATTTGTTTGTTAAGTAAATCAAATGTCAAATAAAAAAATATTTACTTCTTTCCATGGTTGCCCCTACCAAATCTTAAATGACAAAAAAATATAAAGAAATTCATGTATTAAATATCAAATCCCACTAATAAAAAATTAAATATTTTGTTTATAAGAGACACTACAAGTAAAAAGCTTATTTTCGACTGGCAATTCCGTCGAAAATAAGATTATTTCAGACGGAATTGTGTGTCGAAAATTCGATCGTAAATAATCACGTCGGAATAAATCAATCGAAAATTAACCTATTTCGTCGAAATATAGGCATTTTTCTTGTCAATGTAACACTTTTTACGACGGATTCCGTCAGTTTTACATTTTTCGTAAGAAATAATTTATTTCCGAAAGAATTTACTTCCGACGGAATAAATTACGTCGGAAGTAAACTTTTTTTTTGTAGTTAGACCCTTCATTCTAATTACAAGGTTACTATTGACATTCTAAAAGTCATTTAATATGTTTTTAAATTTAAAATTGTCATAATTCATTTAAGTTTTAAAAATAATAAATCTTATAAATAACAGTACTTTTTAAGTAGTTTATCATATTTATAATTATTTTAATATAAATTAAATGAATTCATATTAATTTTAAATTTAAAAATACATAAAATTAAATTTAAAAAAGTCGATATTAATTTTATATTTTAAAACTATTTAAGAATAAGATGTCCAGTATTGAGAGCAAGTCATTTCAAACGTTACAAAGGGAGACTATCTATTATATAAAACAGAGCGGAGAGAGAAAATGAATCTTCAATATCTAATGGTTTCAAATCATCTCATGGTTTCAACAAAGAACGGTTGAGATTAATCTATCTCTCATTTTTCCCTCCCCCAATTCAAATTCTAAAACAGAGCGGAGAGAGAAAATGAATCTTCAATATCTAATGGTTTCAAATCATCTCATGGTTTCAACAAAGAACGGTTGAGATTAATCTATCTCTCATTTTTCCCTCCCCCAATTCAAATTCTAATTTTCAAAAATCTACCCAATCCCATTTCCCACCCAAATCAAATTCAAAACTATAATAATAATAATAATAATAATAATAATAATAATAATAATAATAATAATAATGATAATAATATTAATAATATAGTAGTAGTAGTAATAATAATAATAATAATAATAATAATAATAATAATAATAATAAAAATAATAATATTAATAATAATAAATATAATAATAATAATAATAATAATTAATATATTAATAATAATAATAGTAATAATAATAATAATAATAATAATAATAATAATAATAATAATAATAATAATAATAATAGTAATAATAATAATAATAATAATAATAATAATAATAATAATAATAATAATAATAATAATAATAATAATAGTAGTAGTAGTAATAATAATAATAATAATTATAATAATTAATATAATAATAATAATTAATATAATAGTAATAATAATAAAAATAATAATAGTAATAATAATTAATAATAATAATAATAATAATTAATATAATAATAATTATAATTATAATAATAATAATAATAATAATAATAATAATAATAATAATAATAATAATAATAATAATAGTAATAATAATAGTAATAATAATAATAATAATAATAATAATAATAATAATAATAATAATAATTAATATAATAATAATAATAATAATAAATATAATAATAATAATTATAATAATAATAATTAATATATTAATAATAATAATAGTAATAATAGTAGTAATAATAATAACAACAATAATAATTATTATTATTATTATTATTATTATTATTATTATTACTTTTATTATTATTATTATTATTATTATTATTATTATTATTATTATTATTATTATTATTATTATTATTTTATTATTATTATTACTAATAATAATAATAATAATAATAGTAATAACAATAATAATAATAATTATTGTTATTATTGTTACTATTATTATAATAATAGTAGTAGTAGTAATAATAATAATAATTATTATAATTATTATAATAATAATAAATAAAAAATTGCACATAAATAAAATGAGTCACCTTTTTAGCATTGATGTCATTTTTCTGCGTGTCAGGTATTGCGGTCGTTATATTTACACATGCAAATTAATTTGGGTAGAAAATCACGGGGACTGTTCAGATTCATTCTAATTGATTTGTAAGTTATTTTATGTTGCAAATAGTCTTTAGGTAATAGAGTATTTTTGATATTTTAATTTACACTGTGCCTTTAGGCACGGATAATTACGTATCATCTCTTTGGTGTTTTTGCGGGATATATTGAAAGTAACTATTGTAGTAAGTTCTGACTCATGCTATGAAAATCTTTTGTCCAATTTCAAGAAAAAATATAGAGAAAAAAATGTTATGGTGATGCGATTTAATTGGTGTAATGACAATATTTTTTTATTTGAACTTAGAGAGTTCATTTTATACTTTTGGGTATATATGCAAAAATATTTCTTTTGAATTTTTATATTTTTTTTTCCTTATTGGATCTCACGAAATGGCTTGCAGTACTGCCATTTTTCCACAGAAAATATTGTTCATGGATCATATTGATTGATGGTTAGATATACTAGAAGCAAATAAATGCTATCAAACTTCTCATTCTATTTTGTCATTAAAGGAAAGGTGTGTAATATACTCGAAAATATTATATTACACAAATTTGACTCCGCTATCGTCAATCAATTAATTGCTTAAACTTGTTAAGAAATAATTTTAAGTTGGGAATGAGTAGCACACTAATGTTTGTCTCAAAAATAAACTATGACTGGATTGAGTACTAATCTTTTTGTATTAATGGTTGGCCACAACAGTTTTAGATTTTTCAATTTAAAAATATTAAATACAGTACTCAACTGTTATATTAATTGTACCGTACCTTCAGGCACGAGTTATCTCTAGTTTATTTATAGTAGATGAGATATGACTGTGATCCTATATTGAGTGTGAACACAATTTGCATGACTAATGTAATTATTGTAAAACCAAGTTCGTCTGTATCAAAATAATTTATGGCACATTAATACTGATATGAACTTGCACAGTAGCAATAACAAGCATGCATCAACAATACCAAAGATGATGATCAAATTTAGTTGATCCATCATCATAAACAATGATCCAACTCTAACATTCAACACAATGAAGCTGAGCACCATAGGATTACCTCCACATCTAGATGGCATTGACACGTACTTGTAAATTACTACATAGATTCATGATTCTAGCAAGTTAGTGAGGCGTCGGATCTATAAATGGCCGGCGGGGTCTATCCCCATTTCATAGGGCCCGCTATAAGAAATTAAAGCTAATTTTGTGCGAGTTCCTCGATCTCTACACATCCACATTCACACGATGATGGCCGGAGGGAGCTATTTGCCGCCGGGTGGTGGTAACCCGGCGGTGGCAGTCATTGGACAACAGTTCAGTGCACCTTACCCAGTAGATCTGACGATTGTGAGGAAGCTGCTGACCATTACCGACTGCAACTTTGCGGTGACTGATGTGAATGGTAACATAATGTTCAAAGACAAAGGCAAACTGATGCTTCCGGCAACTCAGACGTCTCTCTCCAACAAAAGGTTAACTAGTTAATTAGTCCGTCCCAATTCATTTGTTACCTTTTACTATTAATTATTCTACTTTTTATATTTGTCCAAAAATTACTTTATCGCCTTATTTGAATATCGCGCATTTCTGAACTTATTTGAACATAGTACTTGTTTGCTGACAAGATCTTAGCTCGGTGGCCAGGACTACGAACTGACATATTGGGGTCGATTTCTTTACGTGAGGCACGTTTGTGAGTTTATTTATTTCTCTTTTAATGAGAAGATTATGTTGTAGTCTATTTTTTGTTCGTCATTGGTATCATGAAATTGGTCCATAAGAAATGGTATTTTTAGGATTTAACATAAGAAATTACTCCATGTGTTGTAATTTAGTACTTTCTTTTTTTATCAAATTATAAGAGGTATCATGAATTTGGTCCATAAGAAATGGTATTTTTAGGATTTAACATAAGAAATTTTAGTACTCCATGTGTTCTAATTTAGTAATTTTCTTTTTTAAAATTATAAGACTATTATTGATTTTTGAAAGTCAATTTTAAACATTTTTAAACTTGATGGTTCATTAAAAATTATAAAATAAAGTTAAAATGAATAATAATTTTCTTTTAAATAATTTATAATATTTATCGTTGTATTTTATTTATAAATTTATTTATTCATCTTTTAGTGAGATTAGTGAGACTTGATTATGTGCTTTTTTTTTACTCGGCTTTTAGTTCGTCATTGGTATCATGGAATTGGTCCATCAAGAAATGGTATTTTTAGGGTTTAACATAAGAAATTGCTCCATGTGTTCTAATTTAGTACTTTTTTTTTCAAATTATAAGATTATTATTGATTTTTGAAAGTCAATTTCAAATATTTTCAAACTTGATGATTTATTAAAAATTATGAAATAAATTTACAACGAATAATATTTTTTTAATATAATTTACAGCATTTATCATTGTATTTATTTTTGGAGTTTTGTCAATTTTGAGTTAAAAAATGTTTTAAATTGAATTCAAAAAGTATCTTATATACTTCATTCGTTCTAAATTATATGATTATTATTAACTTTTGAAAGTCAATTTGAGACATTATTTTCAAACTTAAAATTGAGATAACTGATTAAAAGTTATGAAATAATAAAACTTATAATGAGTAGTATTTTTTAGATAGTTTACAATATTTGTCAATGTATTAATTAAAATTCTTAAAATATATGCCAATTTTGAGTTTAAAAATATTTTAAGTTGAGTTTAAAAAATCAATAATAATTAAATAATATGGAACGGAGGAAGTATTTTGGAGCAGATGAAGTTCTACATTTTTTTATAGTTCGTTTCACAAATTAAAAATACATTTCTAATCTTACACTATAAAATACATGTGAAGTTTTCAAAATGTCACAAGTACATATAGATCGACTATGATCATATTATCACCGTTACATTTATTTTATATTAAAGACGGTCGTTTAGAAAGTGTTTCTCTAATAAATTAAAATGGAGGGAGTATAAGATTGTGAAGAGGACAAGTAATTTGGGACAAATGGAATGTATATTTTCTTGCATAGTTTTCTTTATGTTGGTGTATTTTTGTGTTTCTTTGTGAATGCAAAAAGGAAATAACCATGTCTAGTCTGCTTGTTGATTAAATAATATTCAGATATTGAGTGCACAATAGGAGATGGGAAGTTTACAGAAGGGATAGCTCAGACCCCAAAGATCTATTCTTTAGTGTCAAGAAGTCATCTCTGCTCCAATTCAAGACTGAATTGGATGTGTTCTTAGCCTCTAACACTGATGAAAAGACTAGTGACTTCAGAATCAAAGGCAGCTGTTTGGAGAGATCATGCACCATTTTTGCTGGAAATTCATCTACTATCATTGCCCAGGTACCTCATATATTAAAATTATTATTCTATCTATTCCACAAAAACAATCTCATTTGCCCAGGTCAAAATATTAATTAAAATTCCCTAGACCTTCACTAAAATGTTCATAAGGCCCTGATTGTGGACCATGAGCCTAGCTAGGCAATTATTTAATTAGCCTAACAAAGATTGGGAAAGAAAGAAATAAAATGAGGAACCTACATTTAAGGGTCTAAATAAATCGATTTGAGTCGAATATTGAATTGTTCAGATTTAGTTCATAAAATTTATCGAATATGAAATAAGGTTTGATTGAGACTCGTTTAGCTACTGAGTCGAGCATAATCTCAAATAGAGCCTGAACAGTTTGAACTTTTTGAACGAATATGATCCGAGTATCAATAAAAAATTGTAATTTGAAGATTTTAGAGTAATTTGTCGAATTTTAAACTTTTCTCATATGTGAATATTTTATAGTTCAAATCAAACTTTTAGTTGAATGGATACGAATCGAACTCGAACCGTTTTGTTCATTTTACAGTCTTACCTGCAAAACATTACAAGAAATGTATCTTGTATCTAACGATTATGTATCTAATGCTAGTTGTTGAACTCTACAAGAAATGTACTCGTCTATGGAAGATATAAATAAACAAACAGGAGTGTTATGTATATATGGAACAAGTTTGCTTGTGTGCTTTCATTTATTTTTTAATTAAGTTTGTGCAACAACATAGATAGTCTTTGGAAAAAAAACTTAATAGGACTACATAGTATTCTTCAAAAAGGTTCTCGTTCACACTTGATTTTGTTTCGCATCTTCCTTTTTGTTGTAATGAGATTTGCACATAAAAATTTAAAATAATGAAAAAGATAAGATAATCGCTCCAGTGGACAATGTCTTCAAATTTATTATGACGATTTTAAAATTATTTTATCACACTATTAAATTAAAATTTCAATGAATTTAAGAATAGATGCGAGTAAAAACGTTAGTATATGCATCAACTATATAGTTAAAATCACGGATTTGGTTTCACAAATCTTTAGTTTAGCTTTTTCTTTCTTATTTAAATTAGTATAAGTTTATCTAAATTTAAAACAATTAAATATTTTTTAAATTTATAAAGAATTCAAAAGAAAACCTAACCTATTATTGAAAAGGTATCTAACAAAAAAAAAGTCTTTTAAAATAAATTTTTTTTTTTTATATCTACTAATTTTATTATAAGTTTTTCTTATCACAATTTTATGTAAGACAATATATCTTAACAAATTTTATCAAATCACATGATTAATTATATTAATAATAAATCTAAATTTTAGTAATAACTATAAATTAGTTAAAGAATTTTAATGAATTCATTACTAACTAATTGTTATAACTAAATTAAAATTTATTAAACCTTAAGTTTCATAATTCTATTTGGATTAAAATTTTGACGAATTTATTCGATCTAAATAAAATTAAAATAATTACTTTCTTATAATCATAGCTAAATAAATTTACATTTTATTCAAAATATTTAACTTAATAACTAATCGAAAGAACCAATAATATATAATTCAATAATTTATTAATTAAATAAATATTTAAAATTTGAATAACTACCATTATCTTCTTAAAATTTGAGAGACGATCGAGAGAGAGTTGAGATGAAGACAGAGATGTTGATTTGATTTGAATTTGGTCACAAGTGTAGAAAGTGAGAGATTGAAGTTGAAGATGAACAAGGTGAGATTGACGATGAAAAGGAACTATGCAAGTAATTAAGTGGGTTCCGATGAGTTGTGGATGTTTTATTTTTAATTTTTTTTTTATCTAATTATTATATTGCCCTCCTTGTTACACATGTGACATTTACATAATAATTTTCTTTTAGAATCAATGACATGTCATCACTTTTTTTTTAACATAAGTGTTAATAGGGTCAATTTTTTTAGTATTTGCACAATTTAAAAGGTAAATTATGCACACAAAAAAACAACTTAGAAGGTGATTATGCAAAAAAAAAAAAAGGAGCTAATAAAAAAATTATAATTAAGAGAGTCAGTTTTGCATTTCGGCCATTAAGATAAATGTCAAAACAAAGTGTCATTGCATCATCACATTACGTGACCAAATGTCCAAACCATTATTGCCATTATATTGACGTATCCCCACCCTCTCCACTGCATTAAAAGAAAAAGAAAGGACGGACATCAAAATTGATGATTGATAGTTGATCAACCCAACATTATATAAAGTACCAACCTTTGCACATACATTGAAATAGATGACGAGTAAATTTTAGTTTGAGGGGGTGTAAAGATCAAATATTCGCTCGTGTAAGTGGCCTATAGATGCATGGATGCGATTTTCTGATGAAACACAGATTCTGCTTAGTGTTAATGTGGGATGAATTACAACCACCAATTGTCCCAAAGTTCGGCCATTGGCTTTTGGCATGTATACGATGGTGTTATCACTATCAAGAATGAATAACAGAGGACAGATATCAAAGGGATGAGGGAAAGTGACTAAAAGGATGCATGATTGCATGCTTTAATTTTTTTCCTTTTTTTTCCTATTCCCCTTTTTACTAAGAGGACTGATCATATATGGGATTGCACGGATATAAATAATAAAAAAAAATAAGTATTGAAAATCATAAATCATTTATTTTATGGGTAATTTGAGAAAAATAAAAATCAATTTTTCTAGTAATCCTAGAAAGACAAATATTTAAGAACAGAAAAAATTACCTTAAAACGTCATATATTAAATAATGGAGGGTAGATGTATTCATTTGGTCCGAACCAAACCAAACCGATATCGAAATTATCTAAATTTTCATACCGAAATCAGTTGGACCGATTCGGTTCCAATTTTACCAAAAATTATTGTTATTATTATTATCTTTTATTATTATTAATAATAATAATAAAATCGATACAACTGGTATGTACCGAACTTAAAAGTGACAAATCGGTACCAAATCGGTCGGTTCAGACCGTCCAATTAACTCAAAAACCAAAAAAATGGAATTAATTAGACACCACTAATGGAGGGAGTAGCATTTAAGACCCTCTAACAACTAAGAAACTTTGGTTAATATTTTATTTCTCAAACTATTGTTAGAATATTTTATTTCCTAATGTGGCCTCCACTATTTATGTATTTATTGGGCTTACATATTGTATTAATTTAATTACTTTATTTATGGGTTTGGTAATTATATGACCCATAAGTAATATTACTAATAGTATTTGGCATAATGGGCCCTAGGGTTTCATAATCTTGATGGACGATTTTGACCCTTAGCTATTCTATAAATAAAACAGTTAGGGTTTGGTCCCAATTGTCGTCTCAAGAATTTTTTATACACACCCATATATGTGACGCCCCCAAATCTGGGCCCACACAGCCCAAACTTGAGTCGTCAAAAGACTACAACAAAATTATTACAACAAAGCACAACGTACAACAATACAGTGTATAATAATACACAACTAAGTCTTCACTATTATTGCCACACTATTTTACAAAACGTGAAGACTATGATAACTATTCCTCGGACCCTCACTCCATTCCCCGGCTAGACCCTGTTATGTTTTCATCTCCTGTTGAAAAACAATGGAACAAAAGAAAGGGTGAGCTCAAATAGCCCAGTAAAGAATATCATGACTAAGATAATGACGAATAAATTATCATTAGTCTTCAACAGTTGAGTTCTTGATAGAATACAATAGACTACAAGGTTTATATCAAAAACTGCAGTTAAATTCTTAAACAACGTTCAGATCAATAATAACAGCGGAATGAGTAATCTATTAGAAGAATAATGCAGACTATAATGTCCACTCGGTTCTCTTTTTAGGAAAAACATCATCAACTTTTATCATCTGAAATATCATTAGTCAAGATAATACAAATTCACAGTTCCTGATCATAATCATGCATATCAACAGTTCATCTTTGTACTACGGGCCAAAGATATTCAATATAGCACCAACGGTCATGATTATACCAGATTCAGCCTTTGGTCATAATCATACCAAACAACAGTTCATCTTTGCACTACGGGCCAAAGAGAACATTCACCACGTGCCATAAAAGACACCGAACAGATGTATCGCCTTTAACCTATTATATCGCCTTTAACCTATCATCTGTTCAACAAATATATCACATCTGTGCCCCCGGCCACAGATATTCACAACAGCTTGATTTTTGGATGATTAGAATGATATAAATGATGAACAGAAGAAATAGGATAACAATAAGTATCGAAAGTTTACTTTGTACAGATTCAAATAATGTCCAAATTGTCAACATGATGTGGAGTGAAATTTAAAAATGATATTCAAGATCCACAGTTCAGAATAACGGTTACAATTCAATAGAAAGGTTCACGTAAATAGGAAGGTTCAGTTGAAATAATGAAGTTCAACTATTATGGAACATATAATATTTTCAGGAATTATAGAAGTAATAGTTCCATAATAAATTTCGATTTAGGAGTATGAAAGAAAATAATATCCCTTACCGTAGCAGGTTTGATTAACAAAAGGTGAAGGAAATTAATACAAAGGGTTATTCACCAACAGGCGGCAATCCGCTCCGTAAGGTTATTCCCACAATTTAATAGAATTTGAGTACAAAGAGTTATTCACCAAACAGGCGGCAATCCGCTCCGTAAGGTTATTCTCAGAGATTAATAATGAATGAATACGAAAGGTTATTCACCAACAGGCGGCAATCCGCTCTGTAAGGTTATTCCCACAATTTAATACATGGAAATAAAAGGCACGTCTTATGAGTAAGGAAGAAACAATATTATTATCGAGAATCAAATAATGATAATCCCTTACCATAGTATGTTTGAATAATGGAAGATGAAAAAGATGGTATCCCTTACCTCAACACGTGACTGGATATTGATTTAAATGAGGTTGATTAACTTGAACAGTACACGTATACTTATAGATCTTCACAAATACTCAAGATGACTTAAGCACACTTAGAGAGAACTTTCACAAGAAGTATTTAGAGAGAGAAAGAAAGAACAAGTAAGGAAGTTTATGAAAAATCCTTAAGTTAAGGCTTCTATTTATAGCCAAAAATCTTATCATTCATTTAATCTAAACCATTCATTTAAAGATCATCTTTTAATCTACACCATCCATTTCAAATATTATATTATCTTTAATCTACACCATTCATTTCATATCACCTAATAATCACCTAACTTTATATTATAAACAAATCAATTTAATTATTCAACAATAATTCACACTTTAATCTACACCATTCATTTCATATTACCTAATAATCACCTAACTTTATATTATAAACAAATCAATTCAATTATTCAACAATAATTCACACTTTAATCTACACCATTCATTTCATATTACCTAATAATCACCTAACTTTATATTATAAACAAATCAATTCAATTATTCAACAATAATTCACACTTTAATCTACACCATTCATTTCATATCACCTAATAATCACCTAACTTTATATTATAAACAAATAACTTTATCAATTCAATTATTATGACTAATTGTTATAAATACAGTATAGTTAGCTCTTAGATATCAAGTCAATAAATTAATGAAATACAACTGTTTAAATAACATCATAATAGAGATAACAATAATGTAAAATAAAGCATACGTTACTGTGTAATGACAATTATTGATTCAATAATGTGAATTACTGTGCATATGTTACTGTGACAATTATTAGGTTCAATAATTTTAAAAACAGTGCAACAACAATTATTGACTCAATGATATAAAATACAGTGTAATGACAATTATTAAATCAATAATGCAAAATACTGTGTAACAACAATTATTGAA
Source organism: Hedera helix (assembly GCA_947179155.2). NCBI lineage: Eukaryota > Viridiplantae > Streptophyta > Magnoliopsida > Apiales > Araliaceae > Hedera > Hedera helix. The sequence goes on from OX359274.1 coordinate 49,333,535, forward strand.
TTGATAATATAAAATATTATGCAGTGACAATTATCGATGAAATGATGCGTAACAGTTACGGTGTCAATTATCAGACCAATAATATGAGACACTATGCAATACCGTGTGTTACTGTAGAGTACCGTGTGCTACAGAAAATACCATAAACTACCGTATGCTACTATTCTTTTATCACCGGTATTTTAACAGTTCCGTTGACTATTTTTATTTAAAAAAGTTATTTCTGTCGTTTTCTATATCCGACAAATATTCCGTTGTGGGGTCCACCAATAATTTATTATTTCGGCGCCGTCGTACGGCACGAATATTCCCCGACAAAGCGAATATTGTCCGACAAAATAAAATTTGCACATAACATCCTTAACTTTTAACTTTATCGATTTAACCACTTACTGTTTAAAAAAAATATCTATATGAAGAAAAATTAAATTTTGTATTTCATAAAATTCGGGGTCTTACAATATATCCATCCTAAGATTGAGAGAGACAATTGAAGACCTTCACCCTTAAGCGCAGCGAATACGTGATACGTACGAGATGTCTTCTCTCAATTCATGTAAGTACTTATTATTATGATTTATTAATTTAATGTTTATTCTATGAAATAGCACGATCCGTTAATAATTATTTAATATTTGGTATCAAGAGCATAGTTACGCTATTACATAGAATAAATAAAATTACGTTACGATGCTTGACAATTTTTTTCTCTGTTTTAATTATCGTAATCTATTATTCTGATATATATGTTTCGTCATCAACACTATGATTTCGTTGTTACTGCTATAGTGTTATGCATGAATTTTTGCTATTGAAACTTTATATCCGTATTTTGATGTTGATCATGCTTAAAGCTAGATGTTGGTGCTTTAGTGTAAAATATTTAAATAGGACATATTGATTAAAATATTGTCATATATCTATGTACTGGATATAATGATTTATTACTTGTTATGTTTAGATAGTATTATTTGTACTATGATACCATGATGGCGTTGATATATATAGCATGACATTATATGTTGTCCCTGGTGGTGCACCCACGTATTTATTATGTCAGTTTACTGCTATGCATAAAATTTATTGCATTATGTTCGCTTATAACAATGTATAAAGTTTATTGCATCATGTTCATTTACTGTTATGTATAAAGTTTATAATTTATTAATGTTCATAATCTGAATATAATGTATCTATTTATTGATTCATGTTCATGATTTATTTAAAATAATACATGCTGATTAATATGAATATAATTTATTCATGTTCATAATTATGTATCTTAATAAAGATTTTGGAACATTGATAAACACGTAATTTTGTATTTTTTATATTCCCATTTTTATTATTTTATTTGTTTATTTTATTTAATTAATTAGTTTTATTTTGTTTTGCAGGAAATAAAGAAATAAATAAAGTTGAGCTGAAAAAGGATTCTAAAAGCTTCCAAGTTGATTTCTATTTGGACTCCAATATTACCATGTAGAAGTTGAAATCAAGAAGGAAAGAAGAGTCCAAGCTATTTCAAATTAGATTAGGGTTTAGTTTATTTTCTCTATAAATAAGAGTATTATTTTATAGAGTAGGGGATATCATATTTTATTCTTCTTTTTCTCTCTTTTAGCTTTCGGTAGAATTCATGTAGGAATAGTCAGAGACTTCATGTTGTATTCCATTCATGCACTCACGGTTTGCGAGGAGGGAGTATTACTTTTGTTACTTTATTGCAATTCCTTATTAGTTTAATATTAAAATTCTATTTAATTGTTATTTAATTAGTTTTTTTTCTTCTTCATGCAATTGTTATTATTATTAGTATTAGTTTATCATTTCATGGCTAGCTAAATTTCTAATACTTATGATGAAGATGAAATTAAATATTGCATATTAATTATTTAATTCTGTTCCGATATTAATGTCTAAGTATTTATTCTTTCAATTTACCTTCGTGCATAATTCGTTTTGGTTCTAAATTAATTATGAGATTTTGATAGGTTATTGTTAAGATATGAGTTTTTCATAATTCATGCTTGCTCAATGAAGTTTTGATGAGTTATAGTTAATCCTTAAATTTTCATAATCTATGCTTGCCCATATTAATTATATGAATCATTATTTTTAAGGGAAGGAAAAATAATTAAAAATTAATTAAGAAAATGAAGAATTTAATTATTATGTTAGTATTTAATAGATTCGGATTCCTAGGTAGTTTTTCTCATTAATAGTTTTTGTTATTAATTTAATTTTGCATTAGTTAGTTAATTAATTGTAATATCCCGGATATTTAAATGAATTAGAAATAAAATATTTAATATTTAATAAAGGTTGGAATTTGATAACCTAGTAGTGATAGATAAATAGAGGTCCAAATTAAATTTAACGGATTAACTTAGATATGGTGATATCAAAATTTTTGATAAGTTAGCAAGTAAAGTGATAATTCAATAAACTTGACTAACAGCAAGTCTAATTAAATTAAGAGAATTAATTAGTGGAGTTATGTAATTATGCGACGTGGTTGCGTGTAAATTAAATATGTATTTATATGAATATATATATATGCGTGCATATTTAGTAACATAATTTAATGGTTAATTAAATTGTGATAAATAGATAGATTAATATTAAATTAATCTAAATTTGAATTAAAAGGTTTATTGTGGAATTAATTTATTCATTAATCAACAATTATGCAAATTGTTGATAAATTATTTGTGAGGAATAATTATGTAAATTATATAATTATAAATTATATAAAGTAGTTGAATTAATTAAGGGAGATTAGTAATTGTATATATGTACAACATTTAATTTCATATATATGTACATATATATAAAGAGATTAAATTAATTAAGTAATTTTAAATGGTAATTGAATATATTAAATGAATATATTCTATAATTAAATAAATCATTGTAAATGATTTATGAGAGTGAGAAATTTAATTATACAATTATTTGTGTAATATTAATTAAATAATTAAATAAATTATTTAAATAAGAAATTGAGTAAATATATTATTATTTCAATGTATTTTCGGGTAAATGGAATTATTTGCATAATTGATAAGAAATGAATTATTTAATGTAAATATATTAAATAATTTAATTTATGGCCTAAATAATATATATTAAATTATATATTGTATTTATTTTAATTTCATAATTTATTGTAAAATTGTTTTCGAGGTATGGTAATGTGTATAAATAATATATATAGATTATATATATTATTATTAGCAAACACACTCTAAAGTTTAATATCAAAATAATTGACAAGTTGTCATGAATTAAATATTCAATTAAATTGAATATAATGAGTGAATTAAATATTCAATTAAATTGAATATAATGAGTGAATTAAATTTTATAAATTAATTAATATGATAATTAATTAATGTAAATAATGTAAAATATTATTAATAATATTATTAGTCCATTTAGTAATTTAATACTTATGGGTTAGAATATTTAATTATTTATTCAATCTAATTATTTATTTAATCATGGATTGAATAATTAATGTGTAAATTATTAAATTAACCCAACATGGGTCAATTAATAGCCCAAATGAAGAATAATAAAATTTGACAATTTAGTAGCCCAAACAATTTAATAGAAGCCCAATTGGTATTTTAAATTAAAGCCCAATGCTTGGCCCACTTGAAAAATACTTTATAAAACTATTAATTCTTAAAAAAAAATGGCATGTGACAAACATTTTGGGACATGTATCATGATGTTGCCGGCAAAGGAGAAAAGAAAGTGAAATGATTTGTTGTTTTCTTTTATTTTTCATTTTTTTAAATGGTTGCTTGTATTAGTTTTTTTGTACATGAGCACCATTCCTCTTTTCACCAACCCTAGTCCTTAGCTACATTTCTTGTGTGAGTAAGCATACTAGCTTCATGATGGTCTAGATTATTAGATATAATTTCTATATCTAATATGTGTGCAAGTATACTTGCATTTAGAGAGCAACAAGTTAGTCATTTGTATACTTATATTTTTCAAGCTAGAAAGAGAGTCTAGAGAGAAGTGAGAGCAAGGATAAGGAAGGAGAAGGAATTTTTTTGTTCATGCCATCCTCCTTCACAACCCATTTTGGAAGAAAAATGAAGATAGTCATTAAAATGAGGTAATGATTATTTTAAATGTAATTTGTTTTTAAATTAAATAAATTATCATGTTAGTATAAACATGTTAATATAGTTAATAATGTGTAGTGGTAATATTTATGCCATACTTGAGTTTAATATACTTGGTTTGTATTTTGGTATAATTTATATGCTAAAAACATGTGATTGGTGGTGTTAAATCAAGTCTCAAAGTAATGACAAGAAAAATATTTTTATAAAATTTAGATTTAATGTTATAATATTATAGAACATTAAATCATGAGAAAAACAAAGCTTGAATCACTCAAAATGGAGTTATACACAAAAAGTTATGATTTGTGGTAGTTTATGTGATGTAAAAATTTTTATAAAAATTTTTTAATATTAAATCATGAAAAATTAAATTTTCATGTTATAAATTGATATTAAGTGATTGGTAATTTTTTTGGATTTTTAAAGCTTACTTGAAGGTGTAATTTTTATTAAAGTGGTGTATTAAAACTACTATTCACAATCTGCTAAGGGGAAAAGAAAAAGACTGGCCGCGCAATGCGCGCCAGCCAAATAAATCTGACGGACAGCCGTACAAAACGACGCCGTTTGGCGCATAAAAAGTTAACCCGCGCGCAATGCGCGGAGGCCGGCTCCGGGGTCTCCAAAACGGCACCGTTTTGGCCCCGGGTTTTTGTAAGGCGCGCCATGCGCGGTACACCGATTTTAGCGAAATTATATTTTTGCCCCTCCGGTCTTTTTTCTGCGTAATTACGAAATTGCCCCTCCGTTCGTTTTTCGACTTAATTACAGAATTGCCATTCTGAATAATTTTAATTAATTTAAATGTTTAAAAATTAATTTAAAATTATAACAAAAATAATAATAATACAAAAATGATATTTAGGTATTTAATATTATATTTTTCGAATATAATAAGTATTTAAGATTAATATTTAAATGTTGCAAATATTAATCTAGTTAATTTAATATTATATTTTTCAAATATAATAAGTATTTAGGATTAATATTTAAATGCTGTAAATATTAATCTAGTTAGTTTAATATTATATTTTTCAAATATAATAAGTATTTAGGATTAATATTTAAATGTTGTAAATATTAATCTAGTTAGTTTAATATTATATCTTCTGAATTTATGATTAAATTAATTATTTATTATTTAATTAATATTAAATAATAAACAAGAATGATAAATTAATTAATTATTATTTAATTACTATTAAATAATAATTAAAGACAACTAAGATTGAGTACTTAATTATTTATTATTTGATTAACTTTAAATAATAAATTCAGTTAGTTATTATGTATTATTAAATAATAACTGAGTATTTACTATATAATTTTATTATTTATTATTTAATTAACTTTAAATAATAAATGAATCTTGTTAATTAGTTATTATTAAATAATAACTAAAGATATTTGATTATTTATAATATAATATAATTATTTATTATTTGGTTAATTTTAAATAATAAATAAATCTAGTAAGTTATTATTAAATAATAACTAAAGGTAGTTAATTACTTACTATTTAATTAATGTTAAATAGTAATTAAATGAAATAAAGAAAATGTCTTTTAACTCTTTTGTTTAAACAATTATAATAAATTGTTTAATAGTTTAATAAGTGTTCAACACTTAAGAAAAACATTTTCTAATTTATTAAATTATTAACCTAATATGATTGAGGGTCTATAAGGTTAATAATATTGTTTTGACTGATGTAAATTATGTGTTAGTACTTATGTGTGGTAGATAAGTTTCTTAATGAGCGTATAGTTGTACAAATACGCTGTACTAATTATTAGACCAACTTTACTAATGTTAGGTCTTTCAAAGCCAGTTAGTTAAAGCTAGACATTAATTGTAGCTGAGCAGACAGGCAAGTTTCCTAAACCCTACTCAATTTATATTCGAGCAGGATACATTATTTTATTGTTCAAGTTCCTAACTCAAACTCAAGTTGTTACGTTTCAAGTATGCTATGGTTTAATTCTGTATAATTATTCCACCTCTTTAAATTGTTGATTCGCACATAGTGCTTGTTGCATGTGTTCATTAGGTATGAAAGGCTGATCACCTTCATTACCATAAGGTTCAGTTAAATTTGTTCATGGTGATTATTGACACTCAACATTACTTGATTCAGTCATTCAATTATTGAAATTATGATTCGTACTCTTTCACAATTATTATATTGTTGAAAATCCGAAAGCTTGTTCTTTCTTTCAATCATGATATATCGTTATTGTATTTAAACTTGCTGAGCAAAGTCGTTGCTCACTCTTGCTATATCATGATAACAAATTTCAGAATAATACGAATGTCCGAGGAGAGACGGAGACAGAAGCAAAAGACAAGATTATAGTGTTATTCATTATAACTAAATTGTTATATGATGTAAGTAATTTTGTAAACCTTTTTATGAATCTAAAGGTATATAAATGTAAGTTAAGGTTAGAAACCTTGGGAAATGTTGTAGAATAAATAATTTATGTTTATATATTCCGCATTAGTTATAGAACATGTATGAAGATGATGTATCGTGACGTACCAAGTCTAAGGTTAAAGGAACTCGGATTTGGGGTCGTCACAGGTTAGTATCAGAGCTGATAGGTTATAGTTCTTAGGTAGCAGTACCTTAGGCTGTAATCATGGAAAGATAATGAAGACAGTGGAAGGATAAACTCAGATAGAGTTTAGAAGTGAACATATACAGTTCATAAAGGAGGAAATAAATCTATATAGATACATAGATATATGAAAAGATTCAAAGAAGGATCTTCAATGAGTGTAATCCAAATAAATGGAATAAGAATCAGGGAACACTTGATTCAAGAATTTAAAAAGAGAAAGATCGTACAGTAAAATGATCAGAGATGAATGATAAGATGATAGGATTAAACGATCCTAGAATAAAGGAGAAATAGTACAGTGAAATCAATTGTGTTATAAGATCACGATGATCATAGTAAAATCATGGAATGACAAATGGTTTGTTAAATGATAAAGAGGTGGTTTTGATAGCATGGTGCTATAACAATGAAGATACTGAAATAGTAACAAGTGGACTCTTGAAGTGTTGAGTGTGATAAGGTATGAATTGACAAAATTCATATCAAGTTAAGAGAAGTTAGAGGTTTGTAGGTTTTTAATTGAGGACTCATATTAGTGGCTGAGTTGTACAATTTCTTGTATGGGCAGGAGATTGTGTTTGGTTTGACGACCACTTGGCTTCCTATAATGATAATCAACTGAAACCTGGTGTCGCGATATTCACTATATGTATGTTGAGAAGGTGATTCTTTTCTCATGTGTATAACGGATAGGTAGAGGATGTTAAGATAAGTTCGTGTTCTGAGAACTGACACGCATAGTAAGTTCGTGACTCATAGTCATGTGGTGGAGCCCCTCAGCGAATGGGCGACTTTGGCCTGACTAGGACAAGTTCCTTAAACCATATGATTGTGGTAAGTTGCTGAGCCCAAATATGTGGTAAGTTTGATGAACAGTAGGTATGGATAGAGTTAAGTAGTCAGGTTAAGGCTATAATATATATAGTTATTAAGCTGGAAAAGAATGTGGAGGAAAAAAAATTTGAGGTGTTTTGAGGTTTTAGGATATTCCAAATCTTCTAGCTATGCTAGACTTTGAAATTCTTAAAAATCGTGCCAAATTCGCACTTTTGTGCTTTTGAAAAGACAAATGTATTTTTGAAATCATTAATGCATTTAGTGCAGAGATGATAACCGATGGAGTCATCAATGCAGAGTAACCTAGTGTTGGATGTATTTTTAAGCCCACTATGGTATGATGTAATATGACAAAGTCAAAATGATTTTTAGTATTTTGAAACGTTTAAAGAAGAGTCTATGCTAATTGTTTCGGCAAGACAAATTGATTTGAAAATATCAAAATGTATTTATAAAATCATCACACGCCATTAAAGCCATGGTGCAGAGATGAAAAAGACGGAATCCGCAACGCACTGTTGCAACGGTGCGGTATCATGAAGTCCTATAAATGAATTTTAGTACTTTAACTAATCTGAAATGATTTTTTTTTGAATCGTAATATACGAACAGTTCAATGATGTGAGTCTATGTCATTTATTTTGACTGGACACTTTTGGTCAGAAATGACTCAAGTTTTATTTTCCAATCCAACTTATGCTGGAGCGGAATTTTGTAGTAAGTCTGAGGTGAACAACCCCGTAATGGGGGATATGTCAGAGCCATGAATAAAGAACCCGCGAGGGGGCGCCCAACAGTGGTGGCATGCTGATATGGGTTGGTAAATCCAAAGAGTTCGACCCCGTGAGAAGTCGTTGTGCACAACGCAGAAGTACGATAGGCTGATCACCTAGCGTACACCTATAGAATGTTTTCAGTCTTTGTGATTGATAAACACTCTATTTATAAGTATTTACAAGGATAAATACTATTTATTCGGAATTCAGTTAATTCCATGTTCACAGTCTTGATGACTCCTCAGCATATTATGAAAGTTTTAATGAATATTTTGATTTTCAATTTATTCTTCTGTAAGATATTGATTTTCAATTTATTCTTCTGCAAGATATTCCATTGTTCTGGAATTATGAGTTTAGAAGTATGAACTTCATAGAAAAGGGTGGTCATAGACTTTGATGAGTAAAGAGTTATACTCAGAGATGAAAATTGATAGAAATGTGTATGAGATAATTTCGGGGACGAAATTTTTAGAAGAAGGGGTGAATGTAATATCCCGGATATTTAAATGAATTAGAAATAAAATATTTAATATTTAATAAAGGTTGGAATTTGATAACCTAGTAGTGATAGATAAATAGAGGTCCAAATTAAATTTAACGGATTAACTTAGATATGGTGATATCAAAATTTTTGATAAGTTAGCAAGTAAAGTGATAATTCAATAAACTTGACTAACAGCAAGTCTAATTAAATTAAGAGAATTAATTAGTGGAGTTATGTAATTATGCGACGTGGTTGCGTGTAAATTAAATATGTATTTATATGAATATATATATATGCGTGCATATTTAGTAACATAATTTAATGGTTAATTAAATTGTGATAAATAGATAGATTAATATTAAATTAATCTAAATTTGAATTAAAAGGTTTATTGTGGAATTAATTTATTCATTAATCAACAATTATGCAAATTGTTGATAAATTATTTGTGAGGAATAATTATGTAAATTATATAATTATAAATTATATAAAGTAGTTGAATTAATTAAGGGAGATTAGTAATTGTATATATGTACAACATTTAATTTCATATATATGTACATATATATAAAGAGATTAAATTAATTAAGTAATTTTAAATGGTAATTGAATATATTAAATGAATATATTCTATAATTAAATAAATCATTGTAAATGATTTATGAGAGTGAGAAATTTAATTATACAATTATTTGTGTAATATTAATTAAATAATTAAATAAATTATTTAAATAAGAAATTGAGTAAATATATTATTATTTCAATGTATTTTCGGGTAAATGGAATTATTTCCATAATTGATGAGAAATGAATTATTTAATGTAAATATATTAAATAATTTAATTTATGGCCTAAATAATATATATTAAATTATATATTGTATTTATTTTAATTTCATAATTTATTGTGAAATTGTTTTCGAGGTATGGTAATGTGTATAAATAATATATATAGATTATATATATTATTATTAGCAAACACACTCTAAAGTTTAATATCAAAATAATTGACAAGTTGTCATGAATTAAATATTCAATTAAATTGAATATAATGAGTGAATTAAATTTTATAAATTAATTAATATGATAATTAATTAATGTAAATAATGTAAAATATTATTAATAATATTATTAGTCCATTTAGTAATTTAATACTTATGGGTTAGAATATTTAATTATTTATTCAATCTAATTATTTATTTAATCATGGATTGAATAATTAATGTGTAAATTATTAAATTAACCCAACATGGGTCAATTAATAGCCCAAATGAAGAATAATAAAATTTGACAATTTAGTAGCCCAAACAATTTAATAGAAGCCCAATTGGTATTTTAAATTAAAGCCCAATGCTTGGCCCACTTGAAAAATACTTTATAAAACTATTAATTCTTAAAAAAAAATGGCATGTGACAAACATTTTGGGACATGTATCATGATGTTGCCGGCAAAGGAGAAAAGAAAGTGAAATGATTTGTTGTTTTCTTTTATTTTTCATTTTTTTAAATGGTTGCTTGTATTAGTTTTTTTGTACATGAGCACCATTCCTCTTTTCACCAACCCTAGTCCTTAGCTACATTTCTTGTGTGAGTAAGCATACTAGCTTCATGATGGTCTAGATTATTAGATATAATTTCTATATCTAATATGTGTGCAAGTATACTTGCATTTAGAGAGCAACAAGTTAGTCATTTGTATACTTATATTTTTCAAGCTAGAAAGAGAGTCTAGAGAGAAGTGAGAGCAAGGATAAGGAAGGAGAAGGAATTTTTTTGTTCATGCCATCCTCCTTCACAACCCATTTTGGAAGAAAAATGAAGATAGTCATTAAAATGAGGTAATGATTATTTTAAATGTAATTTGTTTTTAAATTAAATAAATTATCATGTTAGTATAAACATGTTAATATAGTTAATAATGTGTAGTGGTAATATTTATGCCATACTTGAGTTTAATATACTTGGTTTGTATTTTGGTATAATTTATATGCTAAAAACATGTGATTGGTGGTGTTAAATCAAGTCTCAAAGTAATGACAAGAAAAATATTTTTATAAAATTTAGATTTAATGTTATAATATTATAGAACATTAAATCATGAGAAAAACAAAGCTTGAATCACTCAAAATGGAGTTATACACAAAAAGTTATGATTTGTGGTAGTTTATGTGATGTAAAAATTTTTATAAAATTTTTATAATATTAAATCATGAAAAATTAAATTTTCATGTTATAAATTGATATTAAGTGATTGGTAATTTTTTTGGATTTTTAAAGCTTACTTGAAGGTGTAATTTTTATTAAAGTGGTGTATTAAAACTACTATTCACAATCTGCTAAGGGGAAAAGAAAAAGACTGGCCGCGCAATGCGCGCCAGCCAAATAAATCTGACGGACAGCCGTACAAAACGACGCCGTTTGGCGCATAAAAAGTTAACCCGCGCGCAATGCGCGGAGGCCGGCTCCGGGGTCTCCAAAACGGCACCGTTTTGGCCCCGGGTTTTTGTAAGGCGCGCCATGCGCGGTACACCGATTTTAGCGAAATTATATTTTTGCCCCTCCGGTCTTTTTTCTGCGTAATTACGAAATTGCCCCTCCGTTCGTTTTTCGACTTAATTACAGAATTGCCATTCTGAATAATTTTAATTAATTTAAATGTTTAAAAATTAATTTAAAATTATAACAAAAATAATAATAATACAAAAATGATATTTAGGTATTTAATATTATATTTTTCGAATATAATAAGTATTTAAGATTAATATTTAAATGTTGCAAATATTAATCTAGTTAATTTAATATTATATTTTTCAAATATAATAAGTATTTAGGATTAATATTTAAATGCTGTAAATATTAATCTAGTTAGTTTAATATTATATTTTTCAAATATAATAAGTATTTAGGATTAATATTTAAATGTTGTAAATATTAATCTAGTTAGTTTAATATTATATCTTCTGAATTTATGATTAAATTAATTATTTATTATTTAATTAATATTAAATAATAAACAAGAATGATAAATTAATTAATTATTATTTAATTACTATTAAATAATAATTAAAGACAACTAAGATTGAGTACTTAATTATTTATTATTTGATTAACTTTAAATAATAAATTCAGTTAGTTATTATGTATTATTAAATAATAACTGAGTATTTACTATATAATTTTATTATTTATTATTTAATTAACTTTAAATAATAAATGAATCTTGTTAATTAGTTATTATTAAATAATAACTAAAGATATTTGATTATTTATAATATAATATAATTATTTATTATTTGGTTAATTTTAAATAATAAATAAATCTAGTAAGTTATTATTAAATAATAACTAAAGGTAGTTAATTACTTACTATTTAATTAATGTTAAATAGTAATTAAATGAAATAAAGAAAATGTCTTTTAACTCTTTTGTTTAAACAATTATAATAAATTGTTTAATAGTTTAATAAGTGTTCAACACTTAAGAAAAACATTTTCTAATTTATTAAATTATTAACCTAATATGATTGAGGGTCTATAAGGTTAATAATATTGTTTTGACTGATGTAAATTATGTGTTAGTACTTATGTGTGGTAGATAAGTTTCTTAATGAGCGTATAGTTGTACAAATACGCTGTACTAATTATTAGACCAACTTTACTAATGTTAGGTCTTTCAAAGCCAGTTAGTTAAAGCTAGACATTAATTGTAGCTGAGCAGACAGGCAAGTTTCCTAAACCCTACTCAATTTATATTCGAGCAGGATACATTATTTTATTGTTCAAGTTCCTAACTCAAACTCAAGTTGTTACGTTTCAAGTATGCTATGGTTTAATTCTGTATAATTATTCCACCTCTTTAAATTGTTGATTCGCACATAGTGCTTGTTGCATGTGTTCATTAGGTATGAAAGGCTGATCACCTTCATTACCATAAGGTTCAGTTAAATTTGTTCATGGTCATTATTGACACTCAACATTACTTGATTCAGTCATTCAATTATTGAAATTATGATTCGTACTCTTTCACAATTATTATATTGTTGAAAATCCGAAAGCTTGTTCTTTCTTTCAATCATGATATATCGTTATTGTATTTAAACTTGCTGAGCAAAGTCGTTGCTCACTCTTGCTATATCATGATAACAAATTTCAGAATAATACGAATGTCCGAGGAGAGACGGAGACAGAAGCAAAAGACAAGATTATAGTGTTATTCATTATAACTAAATTGTTATATGATGTAAGTAATTTTGTAAACCTTTTTATGAATCTAAAGGTATATAAATGTAAGTTAAGGTTAGAAACCTTGGGAAATGTTGTAGAATAAATAATTTATGTTTATATATTCCGCATTAGTTATAGAACATGTATGAAGATGATGTATCGTGACGTACCAAGTCTAAGGTTAAAGGAACCCGGATTTGGGTCGTCACATTAATCATCTTCACAATTTTTATTCCTAATTTGCCTGAAATTTAAATTAAGGATACATTGGAAATTAACTAGTCTCTGTGGTTCGACCTGTATTTGCCCGTTCTTCAATTTGATACTGTGCACTTGCAGTTACTAGTTTTTATCACATCAAGTTTTTGGCGCCGTTGCCGGGGACTAGATTTAATTTCTTATTTCTTAATTTTTATTTCTTCGAATTAGCTTTTACCACTAATATTTTTATTTTTATTTTTATTTTCAGGATTATCGAAGCGGATCGAAGGAGTAAAAACTTAAATATTTTTTTGCTGCGCTTTCTTGGTACTTCGTATCTCCATAATTTTTCTTATTTTTTTTATATAAAATTGAAAAAAATAGTAGTTTAGTTTATTATTTTTAGTTTAAAAACTAATTGCCGCATTCATGCATTCACTCACGTAGAGCACATCTTGCTTAGATTTTTATTTTTTATTTTATTTTTGTTAAATATAAACTGTGGTGATTGCAGGAGGATTGAGGTACGTCAAATTTCTCATTCTTTCATAATTCACATAGTTTTAGGACATTTTATTTGTTTACAGTTTTTATTTTATTTGTTTATTCTTATTTTTAATTTGACTTTAAGGGCACAAACCTTAACAAGATAAGGTGGGGATTTCATCACCCTTCCTTGGCCCACAAACAACCTAACTTTGCATAACCGACTTAATAAAATCAAGTAGACGTTAGCCCCTAAGACTCTCGAGCTCAATTAGGACAAGAAATTCTGAGAGGAGTCTGAATTCCTAATTAATCATATTACTGGTGTCTAGGCAAGTGGTTCAAAAGGTAAACGCCTAAAGGACGCGCGGTTACTCAATTAGTCACCGTACCCACGGAGAGACTCCCGCCGTTCTTACACTTACCTGGCTAGTGGTGTGATTAATTTTGAATTTGGTGGACCTTAAAGAGTAACTTGGAACAGTTAGGAGCTGTCTAGATTTTATTTAGGTTGACCTTAGAAGTATTTTATTTTATTTTATTTTCTTTATTCATTTTTGTGTGCTTATTTGTTTACGTGCTTATCTGCTAAGTAGTATATGCAAAAAGTGTGGGTTAGGGATAAAACATCTCGGTTAGTGAGAAGAATTGATTTTTCAGATTTCACTTTAAAAGACATCACTTCTACAAACATGGAAGTTGCACAAACTGTTTCTTTAAGGGACCGATGTTATCCTTCTCGCTCTGCCCACCCTTCATGCATCAGTCTACCACCAGTAAATGGTAATAATTTTGAACTAAAACCGCACTTTATAAATATGTTACCTAGGTTTACTGGAATAGAAGATCCATATTTATTCATTCGGGAATTTGAGGAAGTCTGTGCTTTAATGAAAATTCAACAATTGTCTGAAGACTCGATTAGGCTAAGATTTATCACATTTGCTTTGAAAGATAATGCTAAAAAGTGGTTATATAGCCTAGCGAATAATTCCATAACAACCTGGAAGGGATTTGTTGTTACATTTCTAAATAAATATTTTCCAAATCAAAAAACTTCCGAGATTAGGACTGCAATTCATCAATTTTACCAACTTGAAAACGAGTCGTTTTGGAAATATTTTGATAGATTTAAAAATTTGTTATCCCAGTGTCCACACCATGGAATTGAAAAATGGAGATTGTGTCAAATTGCCTACGAAGGTTTAGATTTTTCCACTAAAACGATGTTAGAGTCAATGTGTCAAGGGGATTTTCTAAAAAATGATGAGGAAAGGGCTTGGGAGTTTTTAGAAGACTTAGCAGAAAAGACCGTGCAATGGGAAACCACCCGAAAGACCGACAAATCTAGCTCATTTAGGGGTGTTCATACAATTGACAATTCAATTGCTACCGAAGCTAAGTTGGCAAGTGTACTTAAAAGACTTGAAGTTTTAGAAACTAGGGATACATCACCTGTAAACCAACTTGAAGAATTTGACCAAGTCAATGTAATGTCTCAAAGACCTAGGAACGACCCATTTGCACCCACTTATAATCCAGGTTGGAGAAATCATCCTAATTTTGCATGGAACCAAGGATCATACCCAAATAACTCTTCAAATCAGGTTAATCGGTCTCAAAATCAAACTTTTCAACCCTATCAAAAGTCGAATCCTGGTCTGTACCAAAATTCAAATTCAGCAACTCAATGTCCACCAGGGTTCCCTAATGAAAGTGAAAAGAGACTTAGCAATTTAGAGAAAAGCATGGAATCTTTAATGAAATCTCAGAAAACTTTAATAAACTCTCAAACTAATTTCATGCAAAACAGTAACCAAGCCATATCTCGGTTAGAGATTCAAATGAGTCAATTGGCCACTATAGTTAGTGAAAGAGAGAAGGGAAAGTTTCCTAGCCAACCCGAGACCAACCCGAAATTTCCAGTCCCTAATCAAAAACCTTATCATGCTAATTCACTTGAAAACAACCACAACCAAGTCAATCATGTGAATTCTGTAATCTCTTTAAGGTCTAGAAATCATTTTAACAATCATGCTGGTATTGATAATGAAGAAGAGGAAAATTTAATTGATAAATCTAATAATCTATCTTCACAGTCAGCCCAGCCTGAAAAGCCCACCATTTCTGAGTCAGTAGGCCCATCTAACAAACAATTGTTAAAAAATGAGAAAACCATATCTTCGGAATCTAATGAAAAAGTCTTTAAACCAAAAGCCCCATTCCCCCAAAGACTAATTTCAAACAAGCAGTCAGCCCAATTAGACAAAATTCTAGAAGTGTTCAAACAAGTGAAAATTAATATCCCTCTTCTAGATGCCATTCAACAAGTTCCCTCATATGCTAAATGTCTAAAAGATTTGTGCACACACAAAAGAACCACTCATGTTCCTAAGAAAGCTTTTCTAACAGCCCATGTTAGTTCTATCCTGTCATACCAAGTCCCTGTGAAGTACAAAGACCCTGGTTGTCCTACTATTTCATGCATCATAGGAGACACCTTAATTGAAAAGGCTTTGCTTGATTTAGGAGCGAGTGTTAACCTTCTACCATTTTCTGTGTACCAAACCTTGGGCTTAGGGGAGTTGAAAAAGACAAGAGTCACACTCCAGCTAGCTGACCGTTCTATCAAAGTGCCAAAGGGAATAGTGGAAGATGTACTCATTAAGGTTGGCGATTTTGTGTTCCCTGTCGATTTTGTTGTTCTTGAAACCCAACCTGTTGTCAATCCCAACAGTCAAATTCCTGTCATTTTAGGTAGACCATTTTTAGCAACCTCTAATGCGTTAATCAATTGTAGAAATGGACTAATGAAATTGACATTTGGGAACATGACAATTGATTTAAATGTGTTTAATGTGGGAAAACAACCTAGTGATTTTTCTGACCAACCCGTTGAAACAAACATGATTCAAGAAATGTCTGAAAATGAACTTAATGGGGAAGATGAAATTCTTAACTTTTGTTTAAATCACTTTGGTCAAAATTGGGATGATACAGAATATGTACATGAGGTGAATGAACTGTTAGAGCCATATACATCAATGTATTCTAAATGGGAACCTGTGATCGAGCCAATTTTACAATCTTCAGAATCGAGTCCACCAGAGTTAGAACTCAAACCTCTTCCTGTTGATCTTAAATATGCCTATTTAGGTCGTTCCAAAACTCTTCCTGTGATCATTGCGTCTGATTTAACAAACCCACAAGAGGAAGAATTATTGACCATCCTTAGACAGAACAAAGAAGCCATAGGATGGAGCATAAAAGATATTAAGGGGATTAGTCCTGCCATTGTCCAACATAGGATCCATTTAATAGATGATGCTAAACCCGTGAGAGACCCACAGAGGCGGTTGAACCCAGTTTTAAAAGAGGTTGTTAGGAAGGAAATTCTTAAATGTCTAGATAATGGGATCATCTATCCCATTTCTGATAGCTCTTGGGTAAGTCCTGTTCAGGTGGTGCCTAAAAAGTCTGGCTTAACTGTTGTTCAAAATGACGATAATGAGTTAGTTCCCACTTGTGTCCAATCTGGTTGGAGGGTTTGCATAGACTATAGAAAACTCAATGAGACCACAAGGAATGATCATTTTCCTTTACCCTTCATAGACCAAATCCTAGAAAGGTTAGTTGGCCATGCTTACTATTGTTTCCTTGATGGATACTCGGGTTACTTTCAAATTCCCATAGCCCCAGAAGACCAAGAAAAGACCACATTCATTTGTCCTTATGGAACTTTTGCATATCGTCGTCTACCATTTGGGCTATGTAGTGCCCCTTCCACCTTTCAAAGATGCATGATGAGCATTTTTTCTGACATGATAGACAAATTTCTAGAGATTTTCATAGATGATTTTTCCATATTTGGGTCTACATTTCCTGAGTGTCTTCATTACCTCGACTTAGTTTTAAGGAGATGTAAGGACACTAACTTAATCTTAAATTGGGAAAAATGTCATTTCATGGTTAAAAAGGGAATTGTTCTTGGTCATATCATATC
Source organism: Hedera helix (assembly GCA_947179155.2). Classification (NCBI taxonomy): domain Eukaryota; kingdom Viridiplantae; phylum Streptophyta; class Magnoliopsida; order Apiales; family Araliaceae; genus Hedera; species Hedera helix. The sequence continues at coordinate 49,351,322 of OX359274.1, forward strand.
TGAAAAGGAAATTGAAGTAGATAAAGCCAAAATTGACCTCATTGCCAATCTCCCACCACCTCGGACAGTCAAAGAAATTCGTTCATTCCTAGGACATGCAGGCTTTTATAGGCGATTCATCAAAGATTTCAGTAAGAAGGCAAGACCCTTAACCAATCTTCTAAGTAAAGATGCAAAATTTGAATTTAATGACAAATGTTTCCAATCATTCGAACAACTTAAAAAGGAGTTGACCTCAGCTCCTATCATCAAATCACCCGATTGGAATCAACCATTTGAGTTAATGTGTGATGCATCTGACTATGCAGTTGGTGCTGTTCTAGGGCAATGAATTAATAAGATTCCCCATGTTATATACTATGCTAGTAGGACTTTGAATGATGCACAATTGAATTATTCAACTACTGAAAAAGAACTTCTAGCTGTAGTTTTTGCCCTAGAAAAGTTTCGATCTTATCTTATTGGGTCTAAAATCATCGTTTACACTAACCATGCAGCCCTTAGACACCTTCTCTCCAAAAAAGACTCCAAAGCCCGATTAATTCGATGGGTCTTATTGCTCCAAGAATTTGACCTAGAAATAAGGGATAAAAAAGGGTCTGAAAATGTGGTAGCTGATCATTTGTCTCGTTTAGTTGTGGAGTCTAATTCTGAACTGCCTTTAAATGATTCTTTCCCAGATGAGCGACTTTTCTCCATATCCACTACACCTTGGTTTGCTGATATTGTGAACTACCTAGTTACTAGTGACATTCCTTCCCATTGGTCCAAACAAGACCGATCAAAATTTCTTTCACAAGTCAAATATTTTTATTGGGACGACCCATATTTGTTTAAATATTGCCCTGATCAAATCATTAGGAGGTGTGTACCCGACCACGAGTTTAGGAGTGTCCTATCATTTTGTCATGACCAAGCTTGTGGAGGACATTTTGGAGGTAAAAAGACCGCTGCCAAAGTTCTCCAGTGTGGTTTTTATTGGCCTAGTCTATTCAAGGATGCCACAGAATTTTGTGCCAATCGCAATAGGTGTCAACATTTAGGAAGGATCACTAGGAGAAATATGATGCCCATGCAACCCATTCTAGTCATTGAGTTGTTTGATGTGTGGGGGATAGATTTCATGGGTCCATTCCCAAATTCTTTTGGAAATCTGTACATTTTACTTGCAGTTGATTACGTGTCTAAGTGGGTAGAAGCTATACCAACCAAGACTAATGACAATAAAGTTGTTGTCAAATTTCTGAAAAATAATATTTTTTCTCGCTTTGGTACCCCTAGGGCTATAATCAGTCATCAAGGAAAACATTTTCGCAATCAGCCTTTTGAATCCTTGTCAAAAAAATATTCCATCACTCACAAGCTTGCCACACCATATCACCCTCAGACAAGTGGTCAAGTAGAAGTCTCGAATAGGCAAATCAAACAAATCTTGGAAAAAACGGTGAGTTCTAATAGAAAAGACTGGTCTCTTAAATTGTTAGATGCATTGTGGGCTTACCGTACTGCCTTTAAGACTAACTTAGGAATGTCACCATATAGGCTTGTGTTTGGAAAAGCTTGTCACTTACCTGTGGAACTTGAACACCGTGCTTTATGGGCTATAAAAAAGCTAAATTTTGATATGTCAAGTTGTGGGAGTTATAGACAATTGCAATTGAATGAGCTGGACGAGATTAGGAATGATGCTTACAAAAATGCTAAAATTTACAAGGCAAGAACAAAAGTGTTTCATGATAAATCAATTTTGAGAAAATCATTTTCACCTAGTCAAAAAGTTCTCTTGTATAACTCTAGGCTACATCTATTTCCTGGCAAATTGCGTTCTAGATGGGATGGACCTTTTGTAGTAAAGGTAGTTTACCCTCATGGAGCAGTTGATATTGAAAATCCAAAGAGTGGTGAAATTTTCAAAGTTAATGGTCAACGACTCAAACGCTTTTTAGAAATGCCGACCGAAACAGAGGAGGTGGTGGACCTTATTGAACCACACTATTCCAAATGACTGAAACTGCACTTGTAATTGTAAGTTTTGTATATATATTTTTCTTTCCGTCCCGTTCCTACCCACCATACGAGGTACAATTCTTTTATTTCTTTGTTCTCTATTATTCATTTGCATACATTGAGGACAATGCATGATTTAGGTATGGGGGGGGGGGGGGGGGAATTTGACATTTTTATTTATCTATTGCATTTTTTTTATTATTAGCATTTTATTTTATTTTATTCTTTTCTTTTCTTTTTATTTTTTCAAAAAGTTTCTTTAAAAAAAATAAAGATAAAAAAATTGAAAAAATGGAAAAATTTGTTTGACTTTTTATGAATTGGATTAATTCTAATAAGTGTCTGTGGAGTAAAAAACTTTGAGTAGGGTTAAAAGATTTAGAATGCTTGAACCTTTGATAAAATACAAAATCCTAGTTTGAAATGCCATCTTGAATAAAATTAGAATTCACAAGCATTTTTGCACTTCACGTTCGTACTAATTCTTGGTTGTGGGGTATAAACTATGAGTCAAGTAATTTCAAGAAAAAAATTAGAAAGAAAAAAATAATAATGCAACAAGATGGAGCGTAAAACGCACTCGTTGTAAGAAAAGAAAAAAAAATTGAAAAAATGAAAAAAACTGCTTCAATATCCATTGAATAAAAGAAAAATCAAAGCTGAAAAGTATGATGGATATAAGTAGTTTGACTAGTCTGATTTTTGTGGCCTTTGTTACTCGAGTTAGTAAGCCCTTAGGGGTGTCTTTACGCCTAGTGCCCTAAAGCCAACTGGTTTGGGAGTCATTGGTCAAACGCTCGTTACATGGGTAACTCTGAAAAGCCTAAGAAAAATAGGCATTGCACAAGTCAAGAATAAAAAAAAATAGAAAAAGAAAAATTTGAGTTTCCTTGATTTTCACGGTAAAAGTCCCTACTAAGAGTTACATCACATACACATGCATGCATCACATGGAATTAATTTTATGAAGGATGGTATTTAGAATGAAGATGGAAGATTTTTGATAAGGTGAAAGTGTGATTTTGAATTTGATCTTATTTATGTGTAATGTCCATGGATACTTAGAAGTTTTTCTTTCGATTTCATAATTGGTTAAATTCAAAAAAATTTTTATTTTATTTTATTTTGAATTTTGTGGGTATATTCACTGCAAACCCTCACGAGACACAACTCGTCCACTTGGGTTAACCTTGGGGTTTAAAGGCTTATTGCACATGCTAAGTGCAATCGTGTTTCCTACGAAAATGGGGTAGTTTAGATTTTATTTTGATTTTGTTTCCTTTTTGTTTTTGTTTCACTCGAGGACGAGTAAAAGCTAGGTATGGGGGTATTTGATAAACACGTAATTTTGTATTTTTTATATTCCCATTTTTATTATTTTATTTGTTTATTTTATTTAATTAATTAGTTTTATTTTGTTTTGCAGGAAATAAAGAAATAAATAAAGTTGAGCTGAAAAAGGATTCTAAAAGCTTCCAAGTTGATTTCTATTTGGACTCCAATATTACCATGTAGAAGTTGAAATCAAGAAGGAAAGAAGAGTCCAAGCTATTTCAAATTAGATTAGGGTTTAGTTTATTTTCTCTATAAATAAGAGTATTATTTTATAGAGTAGGGGATATCATATTTTATTCTTCTTTTTCTCTCTTTTAGCTTTCGGTAGAATTCATGTAGGAATAGTCAGAGACTTCATGTTGTATTCCATTCATGCACTCACGGTTTGCGAGGAGGGAGTATTACTTTTGTTACTTTATTGCAATTCCTTATTAGTTTAATATTAAAATTCTATTTAATTGTTATTTAATTAGTTTTTTTTCTTCTTCATGCAATTGTTATTATTATTAGTATTAGTTTATCATTTCATGGCTAGCTAAATTTCTAATACTTATGATGAAGATGAAATTAAATATTGCATATTAATTATTTAATTCTGTTCCGATATTAATGTCTAAGTATTTATTCTTTCAATTTACCTTCGTGCATAATTCGTTTTGGTTCTAAATTAATTATGAGATTTTGATAGGTTATTGTTAAGATATGAGTTTTTCATAATTCATGCTTGCTCAATGAAGTTTTGATGAGTTATAGTTAATCCTTAAATTTTCATAATCTATGCTTGCCCATATTAATTATATGAATCATTATTTTTAAGGGAAGGAAAAATAATTAGAAATTAATTAAGAAAATGAAGAATTTAATTATTATGTTAGTATTTAATAGATTCGGATTCCTAGGTAGTTTTTCTCATTAATAGTTTTTGTTATTAATTTAATTTTGCATTAGTTAGTTAATTAATCATCTTCACAATTTTTATTCCTAATTTGCCTGAAATTTAAATTAAGGATACATTGGAAATTAACTAGTCTCTGTGGTTCGACCTGTATTTGCCCGTTCTTCAATTTGATACTGTGCACTTGCAGTTACTAGTTTTTATCACATCAAACATGAAATATTATTGGGGCTTTTAAGTTGTTACATGTAAATTATAAATAATGTTAATTTTCAAACTTGATTATTATGTTATAAATTTAATTTTTTTATTTTTATTTTATGAAAATTGAGTTTGATCATAATAATTTACATGTATGTGTGACTCTTTTATTGTTAAAATTAATAATCAGCCCAACGGAGGGTTATTAATTGAAATAATTAAAGATTAAGAAAAGTCACATGATGTTACATTTAATAAATGAATATTTTAATTTTACCCAACGGAAAAATTAGAATTAGAATTTATTAAATGGAATTTTATTGCATAAGTAATATGTTTATTTCGTTTCTGCCCAACGGTGATGCGTGAATAAATGTGTTGTGCATTATTTTATGGAGATGTTATTAGCATATTATTAATTGGACCAACGAAAGATTGATAATTATGCATCAACTTCTCATTAAAATCTATTTTGGGTGTCGTAAATAGATTTTATATAACTAACTGCTTGCCCTACAGTTGGTTTTTTTATTATGATTAATTATTAATTATCGTTGTACATTGTGGTTTTCTTTTAGTTTTTTTTATAAGCATACTTATGAGCTTGATCTTGTTTCAGCATTGACTCCTACTACTATTTCTGGATATCTCTCTGGAATTGAAGCATTGAATGGGACTAATTTTACTGTTTGGAAAGAGCAAGTGAAAATTGTTCTCGGCGTTATGGATTTGGACTATGCATTACGAGTGGATCCTCCTGCTCCACTTACAGCTACAAGCTCAAATGAGCAAAAAGTTATTTATGAAAAGTGGGAGCGATCCAACCGCATGTCCCTTATGATTATGAAAAACTCTATCACGACAGCCATTCGAGGAGCCATTCCTGACTCTGAGAATGCCAAAGAGTATTTAGCATCAGTCGAGGAACAATTTAAGGGATCTTCTAAAACTCATGCAAGTACCCTTATTTTGAAAATGCTCACCAGCAGGTATGATGGGGTTAGTGGAGTGCGCGAGCACATTATGATGATGAATGATACTGCCTTTAAATTAAAGGGTATGGACATGGAGATTTCTGAGGGTTTTCTCGTTCACTTCATTATGACTTCTCTTCCTGCACAGTTTGATCCATTTAAGATCAATTATAACACGCAGAAAGAAAAGTGGAAGATGAGCGAGTTGATCGCCATGTGCGTACAAGAGGAAGAAAGGCTTAAGATTGAAAAACCTAATGTTGCTCATCTGACTACCACTGGATTCCATAAGAAGAAGGCCCATAAAAATGGCAAAGGTTTTAAAAATAAGGATAAGCCAATTTCTACCAAAACAAATAAGGCAAATTATTCAGGTAACAAATCTGAGGCTGGTCCTAAATGTCACTTCTGTAAGAAGCAAGGACATATTCAGAAAGACTGCCCTAAGTTTAGAGAATGGCTTGAAAAGAAAGGTATGTCCTTCAATTATGTGACTTATGAATCCTTTCTAATTGACGTTCCTTCTAATACATGGTGGCTTGACACTGGTTCTATGGTTCACATTACTAATTCATTGCAGGGATTCCTTTCAAAGAAGACACTCCAAAAGGAGGAAAGAACCATTAAAGTTGGCAATGGAGAGTCTATACAAGTTGAAGCTGTAGGAACTCTTCCTTTAGTTTTGGAGAGTGGTTTCATCTTGTATTTATATGATACTCTTTATGTTCCCAGTATGACACGGAATTTAATTTCTGTATCTAAACTTGACGTTAATGGTTTTTCGTTTAAGTTTGGGAATAATAAAATAATTATTTATCATTACTCTCATGTTGTTGGTTCTGGCACTTTAGAGGGAAACCTCTATAAGTTAAATTTGGATAATGTCTTTGCTGAATCCTTGTTAACAATGAATGTGACAGAAAATACCTTTAAAAGCGGAAATAAGAGAAAACTAGAGAATGAGAATTCTTCAAAATTGTGGCATCAACGTTTAGGCCATATCTCAAAAGACAGAATGCAACGTCTTATAAAAGATGGAATTCTTCATTCACTAGATTTCTCTAACTTTGACCATTGTATTGAATGTATAAAAGGAAAATTTGTGAAAGGTAGTAAGAAAGGAGCCACTAGAAGTGGTGCACTCCTTGAGGTGATTCACACTGATATATGTGGACCATTTTCTCCTGGAATTGGTGGACACAAATCTTTCATTACGTTTATTGATGACTATTCTCGCTATACTTATGTTTACCTGATTAATGAAAAATCTGAGTCACTAAATATGTTTAAAATTTTTAAGGCTGAAGTTGAAAATCAACTTGACCGAAAAATTAAAGTAGTGAGATCAGATAGAGGCGGAGAGTATTATGGTAAACACTCCGACACAGGTCATAGTCCTGGTCCATTTGCCTCATTTTGTCAAGAAAATGGAATCGTTACTCAATATACAATGCCTGGTACACCGCAGCAAAATGGTGTAGCTGAGAGGCGAAATCGTACCCTTATGGATATGGTACGTAGTATGTTATGCAATTCCAGCTTACCTATATTTTTGTGGACTGAGGCATTAAAGACAGCTGTTCATATTTTAAACCGGGTTCCTAGCAAATCTGTCCCTAAGACTCCTTATGAAATTTGGGCAGGTAGGAAACCTAGTTTAAAATACTTACGGGTATGGGGCTGTCCGGCCGAGGCTAAAATTTTTAATCCACAGATAAAGAAACTTGACTCTAAAACCATTAGTTGTCATTTTATTGGATATCCTGATAGATCTAAGGGTTTTCGTTTTTATTGTCCCTCACATACTACTAGAATTGTTGAGACTAGGCATGCAGAGTTTTTTGAGAATGGCGATTTAAGTGGGAGTGGTGAGCCTAGAAAAATTGATCTTGAAGAAAATGAGATTTATGTTCCTTATCCTGTAATTCAAGAGGATGAGGCGAATGATGCTCCTGAGATAGCTGAGCCACCACCTAATGTTGAACCCCACATTATTGAAAATCATATTCCTGAAATTGTGCAGCCTTTACGTAGGTCCGAAAGACCTAGAAAGCCTGTTAATTTTGATAATTTTATAACATATCTTAATGAGATTGACTATAATTCAAGTAAGATTAATGATCCTATTTCCTATAAAGAGGCTATTACGATTGTTCAATCAACTCAATGGCTTGATGCCATGAATGATGAGTTGAAATCAATGGAGCTTAATAACGTTTGAGATCTTGAAGAATTACCGAGAGGTGTTAAACCTGTTGGTTGTAAGTGGGTCTATAAGACCAAATTAGATCCTAAAGGGAACGTTGAAAGATATAAAGCTCGATTGGTTGCCAAGAGTTTCACTCAAAAGGAAGGTGTGGATTATAATGAAACTTTCTCTCCAGTATCAAGGAAAGATTCATTTAGAATAGTCATGGCTCTAGTAGCTCATTATGATTTGGAGTTACATCAAATGGATGTTAAAACTGCATTCCTTAATGGTGACTTGCATGAGAATGTCTATATGACACAACCAGAAGGTTTTCTGGTTAAAGGCAAGGAACATATGGTATGTAGACTAAAGAAATCCATCTATGGGTTAAAACAGGCCTCTCGACAATGGTATCTTAAGTTTCATGAGGTGATGAGTAATTTTGATTTTAAGAAAAATATAGTAGATCAATGCATATACTTGAAGGTCAGTGGGAGTAAATTTGTTATTCTTGTTTTGTATGTTGATGATATACTACTTACAAGTAATAACTCAGACATGTTGTATGAGACAAAACGTTTTCTTTCTGAAAATTTTGATATGAAGGATCTCGGTGAAGCCTCTTATGTCATAGGTATTGAAATTCATCGAGATAGGTCTCGCGGGATATTAGGATTATCTCAAAGAGCTTATATTGACAAAGTTCTTAACAAATACAACATGCAAAATTGCTCCCCTACTGTTGCCCCTGTTGTTAAGGGTGACAAATTTGGCTCATATCAATGTCCTAAGAATCAGTTGGAACGTGATCAAATGAATCTTATTCCTTATGCTTCTGTGGTTGGGAGTCTTATGTATGCTCAAGTTTGTACTCGTCCTGATATATCGTATATAACTGGTATGCTTGGACGTTACCAATCAAATCCAGGTTTAGATCACTGGAAAGCAGCTAAAAAGGTGTTACGCTACTTACAGGGTACTAAGGATTTTATGCTTACATTCAGAAAAACAGATAACCTTGAAGTTGTTGGTTATTCTGATTCTGATTTTGCTAAGTGTAAAGACGAAAAGAAATCTACATCAGGGTACATTTTTATGTTTTCAGGAGGCCCTATTTCGTGGAGAAGTCATAAGCAAGAGTTAACTACCACTTCCACGATGATGGTAGAATATGTGGCTTGTTATCATGCTACTTGTCACGCCATATTGTTGAGGAATCTTATTTCAGGACTTAAGATTGTAGATTCCATTTCAAGGCCATTGAAAATATTTTGCGATAATAATTCTGCTGTTAGTTTTTCCAACAACACAAGTTCGAGTGGTGCTGGACTGTACCTTGACACTAAGTACTTATTCGTCAGGGAAAGAGTTGAAGATCAAAATGTTGTCATTAAGTATATTAGTACGCATGATATGTTAGCGGATCCACTTACGAAAGGCTTACCACCCAAACTCTTTTTAGAACATGTTGCCGGCATGGGTTTAACTGGTAGTCTTAATTAGTAAGTTACTTTGATGTAAGACAACTTAATTTTGAGCTCGTTGTTTTGACTTCACATTACGTTTATGGTTTGCTATTCTCTTTATTGTGCACACTTGAGAACTTGTGAGCAAACAATTATGTTTGGACCATATGAATGAGTTTAAATTATTACCACTTATGTAAACTCTATTCATACCTGTTATGCTTAATGTTAATCCTTGTTTTAATTAAAGTACTAGTTATGTAACTAATGGGGATCTTGTGTTAAATGTGACACAAAGATTGTATTAATTCGTATTGGTGCTTTTGTTTGAACAGGATGTAGATATTAAATTAATGCTTGGCCAAATTAATGATTGTAAGCATTATGTTTTGTATATAAAGAGTATTTCGGCCAAGTGGGAGAATGTTAGAATATTTTATTTCCTAATGTGGCCTCCACTATTTATGTATTTATTGGGCTTACATATTGTATTAATTTAATTACTTTATTTATGGGTTTGGTAATTATATGACCCATAAGTAATATTACTAATAGTATTTGACATAATGGGCCCTAGGGTTTCATAATCTTGATGGACGATTTTGACCCTTAGCTATTCTATAAATAAAACAGTTAGAGTTTGGTCTCAATTGTCGTCTCAAGAATTTTTTATACACACCCATATATCCATCCTAAGATTGAGAGAGACAATTGAAGACCTTCACCCTTAAGCGCAGCGAATACGTGATACGTACGAGATGTCTTCTCTCAATTCATGTAAGTACTTATTATTATGATTTATTAATTTACTGTTTATTCTATGAAATAGCACGATCCGTTAATAATTATTTAATAACTATTTGTCCCGTTAATTATTTATAGAACATGAAACATTTAAGGTCGAGAAGTACCATACCATACCTATCTAATTCAATGGCAACCATTTTTGCATTGTGTTATCTTTCTTTAGTTTCAAAAGATATGAATTTAGCGGTGATAAAAGGAGGTTTCCAATATTTAAGTGTTTGATTGTGGTATTAGTAAATAATCAGCGTCAAGTCAACAAACTTACTCTAATTAAAGAACATATCTCTCTCTATATACCATGTTTTAATCTACTCTAATTAAGGTCAGCCTACCTCAATGGATTGCTGCCAGCACACCAACTCAAGTTGTCAGTTTCATGTTAAAATGGAAATTTAGAGCAATTTCACAAAAACCAAGCATAAAACAAAAGCCGGCCCGAAAAGACAGATTCTTTCCATTCTATATTAAACTAAACAAATACCGGTCTAAAATGGTTGGCGTACGTATATATAAAAATTGCAATAATTATTTCTACTATTATTTTTACCACAAAATTAAAATTTTAAAAAAATTGCTTAAATCCAAAACTTTAATTAATTAATAAGTTATCAAGTAATATCTCCCTGATTTATTTCCAGTTGCCCCACCACATGAAAATTAATACCGCCTAAATTATATGCACTGCCTAAATAGTGGGTGTGGTGTGTGTTTAGACGTTGGATATGGTAAAATTTATATTTTTTTATTCTAAAAATATGATCGTTGTCGATTTTTTAAAGTTAAATTAAAATATTTTTAAATTTAAAATTAATATTTATTAATACAATGATAAATATTATTATCTATCGAAAAAGTACTACTATTGTTTTATTATTTTTAATGAATCATCTCAATTTTAAATTTAAAAATATTTTATATTAACTTTTAAAAATCAATAATGATCTTATAAATTAAAACGGATGGAATATTTTCAAATGGGAAGTACTATTTTTACAGTTATTTTTTATATTCTTATATAATTCTCTCTATGAGACCCATTTTATGTTTATATTAAAAAAATTTATATAAAAATATCAAAAATACATGAAAAAAAATATTAGTTTCCTTTTGAAATATGTACACACCACACAAAATCTCTCTTGCATTGGATATGAGTGCTTTTTTATAAATAAAATAAAATGAAATGAAAACCTTGACAGACAATTTGTGCAACTAAACTGTCTTTCTTGAGTAAAACTCGATTATAACAAACTTGTATAAATATGGATACGTCCAAATGGAGCCAAACATTTAATTTAATTATTTTTCTTTCATGCTAAATATTTTTTTTTTCTTTTTTAATTTTGTTCTATCAGTAATATAATAATGCGTGTTCGACACAAATACCATGTCCTATATTCATATTCAGGTATCGAGTGTTTTGACATATCACACATATATCCTTCACTCGTTATTATAATATAAATTTTAATAAAAATAAATTACTAGGTCAACCATTTAATTAAAATAATTGAAATAATAAGTTTTGAGGTAAGATGGGAGAGGCCTAGTTTGGAATTAAATAAAGAGTCCAATTATATATTATCACAAATTTATATTCAATTATAATTATAAACATACCGATAGATTAGATAAAATTATAAAAAAATCTTAGTTATTATATATATTTAAAAAAAATTATTATTAATATTTATTAACGGAATTGATAATAAAAAAAAATTGACGTAAATAATTTTAATATATATCATTTCTTTAAATATTTAATTAAGCGAAGAAAATTTGGGTTAGAAATTTGAGCTTGGGCAAAAAGATAGTACGACAGAAGAATAAAGAAAGAAAGAACAAAATTGAGACTTTTTGTTCATCTTGGGTTTTCTCGGAAAAAACAGGTTTTGACCATTTTTTTATAATAATTTTTTTTTAAAAAAAATAGGTAATTTTTTTTTAATAATTTTAGATTTCTTAACCTATTTTGATAATAACTTACTTCAAACTCTGAACTTGAATATATTTGATATAGAAGCAAGTTAAGTAATAACAAGGGACGATCGATAGTTCGAGCATTTTCTTAGGAAACTGGATTGGGGTGGGTGGGGAGTTTCCTCGATCGTCTTCTTTCTTGTTTCCTTTTTCTGATTCTATTCTATTTATCTATTAGACATACAAACGAAACAAAGTATTTTGTTTAGCGTCTTGATCAATTACTAGTCCTCTTATCTATCTATTGTACTTGACTTCTTATCGGAACAATTTTTATTTTTTTTTAGAGAGAGAGATAAAGAGAGGGGAAAAAGATGATGATGCCACCGTCTTCTTATTCTTCTTCGTCTTCTGGTTCAGCTACTGTTCGAGTTGAGAAGGCGACTAGCGAATTTTTAAATGGTCCAGATTGGACCATCAATATCGATATTTGTGATGCCATCAATTCCAATAGCTGGTATTCCGATTTCTTTCTTTCTTTTTGGAATTTGAAGCTCTAGTCTTTAATCAAATTGACTTTTTCTCCAGGGGTTTCGATTTAGGGTGTCTGTTGTAGATATAGAATAAGGATATGCTTGCATGTTTATGGATTTGGTATAGCTTAATGATTTCTTGTTTTGAATTCTCTGTTGGGCTCATGAAAGGCCAAAAAACTTTACTTTTTCATTAATCTTTCTTCTTTCCATCTGGTTGGGAGCTGAAATTAACCAGATTGATTTTTTGTTTTGAATTATCTGTTGGGCTCATTAAAAGAAAAAAAAAAGGTTCATTTTTTCATTATTTTTTCTTAGTTTCCTCTGTTTGGGAGCTGAAATTAACAAGAGTAGCGTGTGTAGTGTTTTCTTTATATTGGCTATGATTTTGTCCGTGATAATGAGAATTTTTGTTTATTTCTCTGCCCAGAAACATCTTATTAGAAGTCCACTATTCTTATTATTTGCCATGTATTATTGAAATTGGAGCTCAAGGGAGGACTAAGTTGTCTTGTATAATGCTTACATGGCAACTTGCACAGGCTAGCAAAAGATGTTGTCAAAGCTTTGAAGAAAAGGTTGCAGCACAAGAACCCTAATGTTCACCTACTTGCCTTGACGGTATTTCTCCTTGAAGCCTTTTAGTGTTTTGGTTATGTGAAGAGAAGTTATTGTGTAATTCGAGTTGAAGGCTAGTTTAAAGTTGATCTGGTTGGTCCTCTTCTAGTCGATTTGCCATGTACCAGAATTTACCCTGTTGTCAGTAGTCCATTATACTTTATGTATGTGTTGTAGCTTCTGGAGACGATGGTGAAGAACTGTGGTGATTACGTGCATTCTCAAATAGTTGAGAGGAATATACTACAGGATATGATCAAAATTGTGAAGAAAAAGGCAAGTTACTTCATTGTATATGTTCGGTACATTAGTCAGTACTCTGTTCCCTGGTCCTTTCCATAATTTATCAAATTTAAGGTTTTAATGCAATCTTTAGCTCCGGTATCTCATTTACTAGTCGAGTCTGTCCTCTCAGTTAGCGTTTTGGCTCTTTATATATTCATATATATTGCTCTGGTGGGCAGCCAAAGCCCTAAAACCTGGTCTTTTTTATTCAATAAACAATCTTCCATGCGGCCAAGTGTGATATTTTAAAATGGTTAAAGATGTCTCGGTGTTATGGATGCCCTTATAATGTTATGCGAGTAATAACTTGCATCTTCTTGCATTGAAAAATTTATTCTGGGCTATGTAATAAAAATTAATGCAAGCTGATGTATGGAGTTCTTTCAGAGCTCTGAAATCAGCATCTTGGATTCTGCCTGTATTTGCAGTGAGGATGGCAGCTATGTTGTGTTGAGATTTTTGGCTGAAATGTAATGTCCATTACCAGAATCTTTGTGGTGTGAACCATTTTTGCACTTCATTAACAGTAAAGTTGAACTGTTCACTTTTGTGTGCATTTTATCAATGTCATCCTTACATGTATACTGATTCTCATGCTTCACACGTACCATTTGATTCCACCAAATACTTGGATCTAAACTCTTTCTTTTGCCGTTCTTTAATTAGATATTTAGGAAGAAACTTGGAGAGGAGCTTTATTTATGGAGGGTTCTCTGGTTGATCATATAAACATGGGCCAGCATGTTAAATCAGTAATTTAGATTGATTGATTTCTTTCTTTTAAATTTTTTTAAAACTTTTTGGAGGGTGGAGGGGAAGGAACTAATATTCTGAGATGGGTTCTATGGCCTACTGTTGAAAATTGATCTGTGTGGTAAATTCATGGCTTTTTTTTTTAGAAGCTTGAGCATTAGTGGTCTTGACAATATATGTATCAATATTGTTTACAACATGCATGCCTATGTTTTCATATTTGGAAGTATTCATGACGCAAATGTTCCTGATGGATTTAGTTTCCCTGCTTTCAAGGTCCACCAATAGAGTTTTACCTTATCTCCTTTTCTAGGAAACTTTTTGATTAACATTAAGTGCTTACCGAGGAACCAGATATTATTGTTTGTCCTTTCCTTTCTTATTCATTTTGGTTATTATTTAATGGACCAACTGCTTACCATGGAACCAGATAAATTTCTTTTGACACGAAGATCAACAAAATATTTGATGATGTCTAATGTCTTCACTATGACAATCTCGCAACCAGACATATTTATGGATTTTTATGCCTCGGTTTAGTGATTCTTGAGTGAATTTATGGGAAATATAGTCTTGTCTTAATCGGTGATTTTACATTTTGCTGATTTTCAATTTAGTGGTTGTGGATTATGTTCAGGCCAATTGTTTCAAGTTTTCTTGTGCCGATTGGTTCTTACATTTATTACGCATTTCTCCCCTTTTTATATTTTTGTTTTTATGACATTTGGATGTTCTAAATTCTCATTTTTTTTTCTTTACCGCTTATTCTTAGTCTTTTAAGTGGCCTCAAATATAGATATCTGGATGCTTTTTGCAGACAGACATGCGTGTAAGGGAGAAAATCCTGGTATTACTAGACTCTTGGCAAGAAGCATTTGGTGGAGCTAGAGGAAAACATCCTCAATATTACTGGGCTTATGAAGAATTGAGAGTAAGTTTATGTTAGTGAAGTTCAGTGCTTTATGCATGATTAAGACCAGTGTCTTCTCTGGTGGCAAATGATGGTGTTGCTTAATTGTCGTGATTAAACTTGAGTTGCATAGTATCATGATCAGTTACAATATTATAGGTCCTAAGTTATAATCAAGGTTACAACTTACAACTCTGATTTATTGGCAAATTGTTTACTCTAAGTGGCCTAGAAGAGTTCATTTTTACAGCTTTGCTTCTATAACCTCCTGCCAATATGATTTCTTGATCCATGTTTCAGTGATAAAGAGACTCTAAATAAGAAAATTCACTTATTTGTTTTAAATAAAAAGAAAATAGATTATGCAGCTTTATCAATACTCAATAGATGTCTCTTACCTTTTGTGGGTTCTGTGTATCTGTGTTAGTCCTCCTGTATACTAGTCCAAATTTTAAAATTGAATGTATCAAAATTTGAATAGCAGGTTTATGATCATAATTTTGATGGTATGACTTTAATATCTGTTGTTTGTACCACTCATGGCAGCGATCCGGAGTTGAATTTCCACACCGTACATCAGATTCAGCTCTGATATTCACACCTCCTATTACCCATCCAACAGTCGGACATGCTCAAGTAGGTTACGGGATGCCAATCAATTCTTCAACAAGGCTCGATGAAGCCATGGCATCTGAGGTGGAAACTTTAAGGTGAGGATTTGACTCATTTTACCCACTATTTGATCCAGATTCTTATTGTGCTATATCTCACCTTATCTTTTTATTTATTTCACCTAAAGTATGTCGAGCATAAGTTCGATGAGGGAGGTTCTGGATCTTTTATCTGCCATGCTTCAGGCTGTCAGTCCAAATGACCGCATGGTATGTGCAATAGAATTACTTTTTACACTATCTGCTAACCAAGTTATATATCATTATTAATATCTTTGCTTATAGGCTGTTAAAGATGAAGTCATAGTTGATCTAGTCAACCAGTGCCGTTCCAACCAGAAGAAACTGATGCAGATGTTGACTACAACTGGGCAAGTTATCATCCTTTTTATCAAACAGTTTCAAAAATCTCCTACAATTTTAGTGTCTGCTTCTGCACATAGTTTTCATGGTATCTCATGAATTTATTTTGTTGTTGGCAGGGATGAAGAACTTCTTGGTCAAGGTCTTGAATTAAATGATGGCTTACAAAATGAGCTTGCTAAACATGATGCTATAGCTTCTGGTTCCCCACTGCCAACTCAAGTAATGAACTATAAACCCCCACTGACTAACATAACTGATTCCAGTCCCAAAGCTACTGAATTTAGCGGACTTAGCTCAGGGCCAAGTGTTGTACCTTCTGCAACTCCATCTGTGGTGGAGACAAGGCATCCAACTGAAGAAGAGGAAGAAGAAGATGATTTTGCACAGCTGGCTAGAAGGTTGTTCTTGACCATCACATCACACATCGGGCATAACACATCACAACAAATCACACATCAGTACATCACACATACCTATTCACATGTGCATGAGGATCTGATTATCATGATCATTTTATTTCTGTTCCAATATTATACTACCTTCGTCTGGAATAAATAGTTGTTTTTCCTCCCCCTTAGTTGTGTGTTCTTGGCACAGACGCTAAAGCATTGTACATTAAAATATAATTTTCAAATGTGCTTTTGACACGTCTTAACTTCCATGCCAAAAACATCCCAAAAGATGAATAATCTTTCCGGGCACAGGTAGACTAGTCTTTAAGACTGGAGGTATACAAATGATTGTTAATAATAAAGGATTTAAGGCCAATACTAGTATATCATTGTTTGGTTTCTCAATGTCCTATTTGAGAGCAGCCAAAATATGTAGACCCTTAATATGTAACCTACAATAAATAACCAAAATATGTAACCAAAATATGTAGCCAAAATATGTAACCTACAATGTGTAGTGCTTGTTGTTTATTAAATCTGATATCCATTGTTTCCAGTTGGTTGACTTAATGGTCTGTCAATGCAGGCATTCCAAAACACAGTCACCCACGTCACAGAGCACACCTGTTGGAACTAGTGAAACTGCTGATTCATTAGGCAATGCATTGGCTCTACCTGATCCGCCTGCACCAGTGAAGATTACAAAAGACCAAGATATGATAGACCTCTTGAGTCTCACCTTGTCAACTACTGCGACTTCTCCTCAAGCATCATCTTCACAAAACGTGAATCATCCGTATACTACCCAACCGTATCCTGGAAACCAGGGGAAGGTAGTCTTTAACGGTTATGTTGCTCCCTGGGCTCAGGCTCAGCCGCAGCCACAGCCACAGCCACAGGCTCAGCCGCAGCCACAGCCACAGCCGCAGCCGCAGCCACAGCTTCAACCACAGCCTCCATATCAGCCACAGGCTCAACCTCAACAACCACATCTTCAAGCACAGTCTCAGCATCCCCAGTTCTCGTCTGCCTATCCTCCCCCGCCCTGGGCTGCGACTCCAGGTTATTACAGCAACCAGAATACTTTGTCAACATATCCATACGGATATTTAACTTCACCCGCCAATAACACAACACAGAGACCTTTCCAAGGAGTCAAACCTTTGCAGCAGGTAAACTTTACCCCTGCCGTTGGAAGCAATGGGTCAGTTACAAATGGAGATGCACAAATGAGCTCAACACCAAGATTCAATGCACCTGCAGTGGGACAGAAGCCGTTTGTTCCTTCATACAGATTGTTTGAGGATCTTAATGTGCTAGGCAATGGAGATGGAAGATTTAGTTCAAAAAACACATCTTCCAGTTTATCAGGAACTTCAAGCCAGAGTATGGTCAGTGGAAGGAAATGAAATGATTATTTGTGTATGATAATTACGTTTTCCTGGTGCAATTAGAATGTGATACATGTCAATATGGTGTATCATAGTGGTTTTCATTTTCTTTTTCAGTTTGCAGCACTCCTTTCGGGTACATTTTAATTATAGTTTGGTAACATTGGTTGTTGCTAGTATTTATACTAGTTATATTGAATGGGGATGAAACATTTTCTAGTCCACAACAATATTTCATTGTGTATTAGTTTATTTAATCCTTGTTACTCTTAATGTTTAGTTTCCAGCTTATTAGCCTTTCTATTCCTATGATAAAAGACTTTATCTTCACAAGTAGTGATTGTGAATATCCTTACCATCAGAGTACATTGAATGGCTGTTATGCCATGCAGCTGACCTTCTTCCCCCCACACCCACAAAATAAATATAATAAATAAATAATCACTGTGCACTAGCTTTGTTTAAAGTCCTTGGTACACTTCAATTGTCCAGCTTTGCGCCCTTTCAATTTACCGTGCTCAAAGTGTTTTTCCTCGAAAGACACGTGGAATTCTTAATGTTACAAAGATGAAATTTAACCGACCCTATTTAAACCAGTATAAACGCACATCTCGATGATCATATGTAGGCCGGGTAATTTCCACCCAAACCGACGGGGCCAGTGGGACTCGATTATTCAAACCGTATAGGGTTATGGTTGCCCCACTCCCGACCCGGTTATGTGTATATATATAATTTTTCAAAAGTTAACATTTTATATATATATATAATCAATTAGTTATTTAAATTATTTCATTATAAATTCAGAACATTTGTAATATAATATGTTACTAGTAATAAAAATGTTGCATGTTTGATTTTGAATTAAAAATAGCTATACAAAGTAAATTAATTTAAGAAAAATGAGAGTAATCAGATTACCGACACGAGAGCGAAGCAGGTATGAAATATTATTTTTAGGGTTGAGTCTATTTCAGGGGATAGTTTGGCGGGGCAGGAAAGGGGAATATTATTTTTAGAGTTGAGTCGAGTTCAGGGGATAGCTTGGCAGGGCAGGTAAGAGGAGAGATCTCACCGACCACCCCCAAAGGCTAAGGCCAATCTCGTGTTTAAATTGTACAGCACTTCTCCCCTCCAATTCCTATCATCGTGATTTTCTTCACAAGTATCATTTGAGACTCTTTGAAACTAGTAGGTTAGGCTGTTGTTTATCCAGGAGAATAAGATCAATAAAAATGAAAATTTTAAAATACTTTCAATCTTTGAAAGTCAACAGTTATATTTTGTACAATTTTCATATCTTGATGGTTACATAAGTAGGATGGCCCCACCTGGCACATCGCCTGAGATGAGATTTCTGATTCGATAAGCTCATAAAGAGGTATCAACTACTTCAAGTCCGCCATATTTGAAGGAATGCAAGCAAAGCTGAAATTCCAGTCAAAACCGTTGAAAAAATTCCAAGTTATTTTTAGGCCTTGTAATGTATCAAACTGACGCTTGAAATTATATAAAATGAAGATCTACGAACCTTATACAAATTGAACATTGGGTAGGGGAGAAAGAATAAAATAAATCCACACTGAACATAAAGAGAATTAACATGAGAATGGAACACAGAATATTTACACCTTTTACCTACGTATCGGATTATTTGTTGAAGCCTTCCTCCACTGACGCGGCAAACTTTCTCCACTTGTATCACCCTTTGCACTGGAGGCTTAAGGAATATATGTATAGCACATACATCTTCCAAGATGTGTTTCTTGTATCCTACACATTTTGACTGCATTGACCACTGGGAAAGTAGAATGTCACGGATGACAATATCAATATTGCATTGGTGTCTGACACTTCATATATTGCATATTCATCTTGATGGGGAGATCTCATCAGCATATATTGAAAGCATTACTTGATAAGGATGGAAAGTGAGGCAGCTTACTGATCCTATCTTCTGGGCCATGAAAGTGGAGCAGTATCTAATGGTGCCTAATTGTTCACCCTCCATGCTGAAGACTTCGATGAGCTGTTTGGCCAAGCCACTAGCAATAATTGGCGCATGTCGGTGAACAGCTAAAGCTGCAAGTGATCCCCTATGAGGGTCAATTGTTAAGTATGCAACATCGTTGCGTCTGATATCAAGAAACTGAATGTCACCAGCTTGCGATGCACTGACAATGTGAAGAAAGGAAAAATATAAACGCACATGAAAATAATCACAGGCAAAATATTTTGTTGATATTGCTATTGAAGGGTAGAGACTAGTAATAGCTTTTGAGCCAAAAATTACTCCCCCAAACCCTCACTTTACCTTTGCTAGATCAAGTCCGGGCTGAAAACCTATGCCCACAACTCTCTGGGTGTGTGCTCGACTTGTACAAACAAGCCTGGATTTCATGGATTATGTTAAAAACATTTTAAAACCAGCACATGCATAACAACATATGCAATTAAATGAAAAGAGAGATGCCGTGATTTGGTTAGTGGTCAAGGTTTAGATGATATTATGTTCAAATTTAAAAGTTAGGGCTGCAAAAAATAGTTGGTTTAGAAGGCTGATGATGCCTTGGATACAGGACTACTCCTATGTTGAGAATGTACATTGCATTGTCAAGAAAAAGATCATGTAGCTGACCCAACTCGGTACACAATTAAAACGATAAATTCTTACGTTTCAGGTGTTCGAATGTCAAAAAGTCTGACTGAACCATCCGTAAAACCAGCTGCAAATTGGCCACCATGTATTTGAGAAGCAGACTACAAATCGCACAAAAAAGAGGAACCAAAGATGTAGAGAAGTAAAGATACAAAAATAAACAGCAAACATAAGACAAACAGATCCTTCATGAAAGAGGACAATAAAAATGTTGAACCTACAATGGATAGTGTACAAAACATGCACGTACATAATAACAAAATGGCATAGGCCAGGGAAAAAATTTCAAGATGTTCCAATCCCCATACTTGGGACAAAATTAGCTATCAAATAATAAGGGGTTTCACATCAAGAGGGACCATAATCATTATGAAAAAAATTGAGGGGTAGTTTTGTACTTTCAGGTTAAATTAGGGTTTCTTAAATTATGTTATATAAGGAAGGGATCCTGCATTGTGTGATGTACGAAAATTCTAAAAATAGTGAAACTGATTTGTCGCCGGCAAACTAGCCCAACGGTTGAGTGAACCACGTAAATTTTTTCTTATTGTTCGAGTGTTTTTCTTTAGATTTCTCTTTGCTATTGTTTTTCGTTGCATTGTTATTGTCTGACACATTCATGTGAGTAAGCCTTGACATCTGTGCTAGTTAAGATGAATCTATCGGCTCCATTAAATAACCAACCTTGACAAGGATATCCAATACCTTCTTGTTGACTATATAACACAATACAATCAAACATACCTTTGACTAAAAAATTTATTTGCTGCACATTGATATCACCAAATAATATCATTTCCTTATTGGTTTTTTTTTGGCCTTATCCACTGAAGAATAATTGCTAGTTATGCAAGAAATAACCTTTAAAAAAAGGGTGGGCTAAAACAGGCAAGTTGCCCACAAACTATGCAGAAAATAAGTCCCAGCCAAAAAACAGAAAGGAAAAACTCAAGTAATTGAGCACAGGAAAAGAATAAAATAATGCAATGAGTAGGAAAACAGGGGAACCAACCAATGCAGAGACGCAGCATTCTGACGGTAATGCAATAGAACTAACATGCTGCTCCCTATCCAGATCCCAGACCATGGTTGATGATATTTCACCAGAAGCCTACTAGAAGCATCAAATAAATGTATAAAACCTGTAAATGAATGTGCTACACAATATATACAACTCCCGTCCCATTGTAATGACCTCCTTGCCATTTTTGCGATATCGCAAATTAAGTGGTCTACGGCATATATAAATGCATTAAATAGCAAATTTGAGTATGTCACCCTTGTGTTTGAAAATTTAGAGAACAAGTTTTAAACATTGTGGAAAACCAGTTGATATATCAATGCTCTTAAAAGTTTTTTTCAACACTCTTCCTATGTAAATTATGTGCCAAGTGAAGGTAACTTAAATTGGGACGGAAGGAACCAAATTGCATGCAAGTATCATCCTAGAGAAAACATGTACCGGAAAGCCCGACTGCTGCTGCCAATCCACAACAGCATCAATGATTCGAACACCAGGTCTATGACCTTGGACTGAAGAAAAGGCAGTCACAAGTTTCTGTTTGCTTCTGACATCGTAATCTTTCCATATTCGGATACTTCCATCACCTGCATCATGTATGTGTACCACAAGTTATAATCAAAATCATGAATTCTAACATAGCATATGAAAACCAAGATGTAACAAATTAAACACATTCATTAGATGTTTACTCGAAGCAACGAGAAGCAAGCTGTCGTCAAGCTCATTGAGCAGGCAGAGCTTTGATATACCTTTGTCAGGATACTCATGATTACTAAAAGAATTTAGGAGGGTAGCTTCTTCATAGTTCCATACCCTGGAAAAATACAAGGAGAGCAAATGAGTGATCATATACACAAACATATAAAATAAAAATTTATTAAGTCAGTATACAGAGCCTTAATACCAAACTAATCGAAAAGGACAACTAACCCCTCAACCAATTACCCATATATATATTAGAAAGTGATTATTCTCAGGATACAAAAAATGCAGCAAGAAATGCAAACAATCAAAATGTTTAGTATTCATGAGTTTAAAGAGTATATTTAAATTGTGATTCCAACAGTTTTGATCTTTTGTACTAGGAAAAGCTATGAAGAAAAAGTATCAATGAGATAAAAGCTAGAAGAAACTCAGAAGACCAGGGCCTTTGAAATTTCTGGGGAAACTTTTTATAGATTTAGTACACACTTGTAGCCCATGGAAGCCTTATGGTTTTACTTTAGCTGCAAATTAAGTTGTATGTCATCCCTTAGTTTTTTATACACATAGTTAAATAAAATGATTCTTAATTTTGAAATATAACAAGGAAATATGTGTGTTCGCATGCAAAGTCAAAGGCAGCAGCAGCTAAAGAGACAGCCTGAGAATTCCTCTAGTTAAATGGACTAAACGACTCAAGAATACGTAAATTCACTCACCACGCTATGCATTTAATCATTTTGTAATTAAACCAAAAACACACCAAAGTTCTCAAGGAGAATTTAGCGTGTTTGTAGCAAAGCTCTCAGAAATGAGCTCGGAGCCTGGGAAGGAGATGTAAGAATTTCCCACCTGATCCGCTCACCCTCGTCTGCAGCAATAACAACTGGAGAGAAAGGTAGTAGCAACCGGCCGCCATCATAATATATTATATTTGGGCGCAACCGGCCGCCATCATCATCAAGCATTCAAGGCAAGCATAACAATAAGGGATGCATGTGGGTCTGCAAGAATCAAGGTGAAATGGATAATATTGTCCAGAGAATCAAGTGAATAAGTGGTCGTCCGTCTCTTTTCCAGCAACCTAACATAACTTGCATGACAAATCTCTCTCTCTCTCTCCCTCCCTCCCTCCCTCCCTCTGCCAAAAGGCCAGCCATGCATATTGTTGACGTCTGATTTTCGCTCTTGCAGTGATCACCCGTCAGCAAGGTTCCTGTACAAACAACAAACCGTTATCACCTCACAGGACAGTCGTGGTTGGGACCGTCCGGAGATGCTCCGGTGTAAGAGTAAGTTCAGGGGAATAACGTCACAATGGAGGAGCTTTTTCGTTAGCTGGAATCTCTCAGACGTTTGATAAATTAATGTTAGTGATGTAAAAAGATCCAATACCTCCGAAAATGTGAGGTGGCCAGTATATATTAGTCCATGCATCCTCAGACGTCCAGTCATACTCTCATGAGTACAAGCAAGTAGTCCTCTTCC
This sequence comes from Hedera helix, assembly GCA_947179155.2. Lineage (NCBI taxonomy): Eukaryota > Viridiplantae > Streptophyta > Magnoliopsida > Apiales > Araliaceae > Hedera > Hedera helix. The sequence goes on from OX359274.1 coordinate 49,374,910, forward strand.
ACCTGCTCCACTTGGTTCGTTGGGGGAAGATATCAGCCTGGGTTGCTCCCAGTGTCAGTCCGTCAAAGTGGACAAAATAGGCCCGGACGTCCTATCAACTGCCTGAATAAATAAAGATCTGCGAACCCGGGCCCAACAGGAAGGGAAAAAACCCGACCCGGCCCAAGCCACATGAAGAGAATGGATTCACGGCCCAGAAAGCCAGGCCCAAAGAATCCACACCCCAACATTGCCCCCCACCCTTCCATTTTATTTTTTGAAAATAAAAAGAGAAATAGAAGGGTATCCCCTCCGAATACATAGGAGTTTAGCATAAAAATAGGGATATTAAACCTGGTCCAACGTATGAGGGATAAACTGATGTGACGTTAAACCCTCGCGCCTTCGAAATAAATATTCAGTTTTCAAAATAAACTTTACCACAACAGTTACCTTCTTCACAACAATACACCGTCTTCTCTCTCTCTATCCTCTGCAACTGCCCACTGCTTCCCGTAACCGCCTAATCGATCGACGAGCACCCTCCATTCTCCCCTCTTTCAAGGATCTCCATACCGACTTTCGATTATTCAAAGCCCCATAACCTGAATCTTTCTCTCTCTCTTGCATAAATCTAGAATGACATCATCAACTAGCGCCGCCGCCACGACCTCCTCTTCCTCTGAGGCGAATCCGTTCCGGCCTGCCCCTTTAAACGCCCCGATTCCCAGCCCGTCCGGATCGACGACTAGGGCGAGGGAAATGGAAATCAGAAAACTATTCGAGAACACTGCCACCTACTCGCATGCCAACACCCAATCATCAGTCAGCAGTGAAGTCGTTGAAGGCTTTAAATCCGAATTCCAGTTTCCGGGGGAGTATTGTCTGAGAGCCCCCAACCCCGATGAAAGAATGTATTGGAGGCCTTCCAGCCCTCAACTTGCAGTTTCGACCCAGGTGCTCCGGAATGGGGTCAGATTCCCTCTCCATCCTTTTATCTCTGATTTCCACGATTTCGTCAGGATCGGGCTCGCTCAGCTGGTCCCAAACTCATACATTCACCTGGTATGTTTCATCGCTGCCTGCAAGCAGTTCGGCATCACTCCCAGCCTCGACTACTTCTTCCACATCTTTTCTCTAACCAAAACCAATGAACAAGGATTCCGATCCCTGAACCGCCTCCCTAACCAAAGGGCCTGGATGCTACCCCCTTCTAGTAACAAGGGCTGACACAGTAACTGGTTCTTCGTGTCCAGCCTGGACACCCACCTTCTTCAACCCTGGGGTAACCCAGAAAGGCCGGTGATCGACGACATCGCTGAAGACAGGGAGGAAGAATTCGAACGGTTCTGCCAAAACATTCCCTCAGAGCCTTGGGACATCAATCTTCTTTCCAACCTTCAATGGCTGCACGACCATGATCGTAAGTTCTTTCTTTTTCCCTTCTTTAAGAAGTCCATTTCGTTTCGCTATTTACATTAATCTCCCTCTACTCTTCGGGTTTCAGTAGTGATCTACAAGACTCAGCCAAATGTTCCGAGGACACAACTACGCATCCGGCCAGCCCCCCAGATTCCATCTCAACGCGTCGAAGCCCCTCAGCCTTCCAAAAAACAAACCGAAGCCCCCCGACCTCCCAGGAAACAAACCGAAGCCCCCCAGCCATCTACGAAGCAAGCCGAAGCCCCCCAGCCTCCCAGGAAACAATCCAAAGCCCCCCAGCCTCTTCGAAAGAACGCCCTGGATTTAACTGACACCGAGAAACAGCAGCTTCGAAGGAAGCGCCGAAGACTGACCAGGGTCTCCGAAGGTAATCAATCTAACGCCGAACCCATCTATGTTCAGCCCTTGAACTTCGTCCGACCCCATTCTCCATCCCCACCTCGCTCCCCCTCCCCCAATCTAGGGGACAGAGATGCAACGCCCCTTATTCCATCACCCCTTAAACCTCCATCTACATCACACACAGAAGTCAGACCTTCCCCTACTAAACACACCCCACCCGAACCGAGGTCGCACGGCAAGTCCTCCGACTCCGAACCCCCGCCAAGCGTGTCCCAACCTCCTCCCGATAGAACTAATCCACCCCCAACAGCATCCCCTTTCTCCCAACTATCTTTTTTCCCATCGGACCCTACCTCCCCTTTTCCGAAGGAATTGTATAATTATTTTAACCTCCCGGCTGACGATCGGTACTTCGATTCATCCAACCTGAACAGCCTGGTGAGAGCCACCAGTCTCCACCTGGGTCAGGTATGTCTATTGCGTGACTTATGACTTATGACTTCCTTTTATGTCCTTTTGAAATCCACTCATATCTTGTTGTGTTATTCAGGCATTGGGAGGCTTCAGCCGCATACTGGAATTTCAAGAGAAGAACCCCCATCAAGCTGAAGTCATTCGCCAGCTCCAGGTCGAGATGCAGGAGCTGAACTCCCAACACTCCCAACTTCATCAAGAGCACAGCCAGCTGCAAAACGACCATTCTTCCCTCCACGAGCAGAATGATCAGAAAGAAGCCCTCATCCAGTCCTTGCAGGTTCAGCTGATCGAACTGAAAGCATCCAACAAATCTTGGGAGGACAAGCTGAACGATGTGATGAACGAAAGGTCAACACTTCTGCAGGAACGAGCCGATCGCAACAAGTTGATAGAAGGGCTTAAAAAGGAGGGATCGGATCTGGCTGGGCGATTGGGAGCCTTGACGAAGGACAATGCTCTCAAAGATGAAGCCGTTCAGGCGTCGATGGAGGCCAACAAGCTCCTGGAGGAAGAGAACTTCCGACTGAAGGCCCAAATTGAATCAACAGGGGAAAGCAGTCGTCAGAGGATCATTGAGGAGTACAAGCGGTCTAGCGAGCTGACCGAAGCCGTCGTGGACCAGTACAACAAGGGATACCTCTTCGCCAAAAACATGGTGGCCAACGCTGGGGTGAACCCAATCACGCTGGGCTTTTCCTCAGATGAAGATGCCGATGAGGAGGACGACCCCCCTGCAAACCCAACCCCACCAGACCCCACAATCTGATATGTAATATTTTCATTTTTCAATTGTATTAAGACAAGTTCGAGTAAATTAAAGTCAGTTTTCTTTAATCTGTCAAGTTAATTTTTCTTTTAGGCCGTAACAACCAAACTAAAGAAACATAAGCAGGAACAGAAAATATTTTCATTAAGGAACCATAATGTGTTATAACCGTGCTACATCAAGATAACAAAGTGAGGTTTACAACAATGAGGTCCGATACTTCCAAACGAGAACAATAGGCGTTATCACTACTGATAGTACCTTTTCAACCTGCCAGCATGCCAAGTGTTCTTTACATCCATTCCCATCATGTCCCGAAGTCGATAAGTCCCCTCCTTGATGACTTCGGTGATCTCGTAAGGCCCTTCCCAGTTGGGCATCAGTTTCCCGGTACTACCAGGTGCCGAGGCCTCCACCTCTCTGAGTACCAAATCTCCGACCTCGAACCTTAGAACTCGAACCCTTCGATTATAGTATTTGGCTGTTCTTTGTTGGTAGGCGGCCAACCTCAACAACGCAGCATCCCGAACCTCACCCAACAGGTCGAGGTTCATTCTGAGCCCTTTCTCATTGTATAACTCTTTGAAGCATGATACCCTGAACGAGGACGATCCGATCTCGACAGGGATCAAGGCATCAGTCCCATATGCGAGTTTGAAAGGTGAGTCTCCCGTAGTCGAACGCGGAGTGGTTCGGTAAGACCACAGAACACTAGGCAACTCCTCGGGCCAACGCCCTTTTGCCTCATCCAGTCGCCTTTTGACCCCTTTGAGGAGGGCTCGATTCGTCACTTCTACTTGCCCGTTGGATTGGGGATGGGCCACCGAAGTCTTTCGATGCTGGATACCCAGATCGGAGAGAAGTTCTTCAAACTTTTTTCCAACAAACTGCGTACCATTATCAGATACGAGTACCATCGGGATACCGAACCGGTAAATAACCGATTCCTTCATGAACTTCACGCAATTGTCTTCGGTGATGTGACGGAGCGGCTTAGCTTCGACCCATTTGGTCATGTAGTCGATGGCCACAATCACGTATTGGAGCTGACCTTTGGCCTTGGGAAGGGGTCCCAATAAGTCAATTCCCCAAATAGCGAAAGGAATAGGAGAAAGCACCGATGACAACTCCTCGGGAGGTTGGTGGGGAACCGAGCTATTCATCTGACATTTGGGACATTTCTGCACATACCCCTTTGATTCCTGGAACATAGTAGGCCAATAATACCCCTGCCGAACCAGCTTGTAGGCTAATGACTTAGCTCCCATATTGTCCCCGCAAATCCCTTCATGGACCTCCCTAAGCACGTAAGATGCTTCGGATGGAACTAGGCATTTCAACAACGGAGACGAGTACGATTTCTTGTACAATTCCCCATCAATTAGGCAGAAATAAGAGCTTCGGTACTTAATTTTCTTGGCCAAGATCTTATCTGTTGGAAGCTTCCCGTCAGCTAGGTAATCAAGATAGGGTGTCACCCAGCAATTAGACCTTTCAATGCACAGAATTTCCTTTCTATTGACACTTGGTTCAGTCAGGACCTCCAGATACACCGATCCTGCAAAATCCTCCACTTGCGTCGTAGCTAATTTTGACAAGGCGTCGGCAGTTGAGTTGCCTTCTCTTTCAATTCCCTTGACATCATAAGATTCAAATCTGAGGAGCATCATCCTTACTTCGACAACGTACCCGGCCATCCTCGCGCCTCGAGCTTCAAACTCACCCTGGATCTGCTTCACAACCAATTGAGAATCACTGAAAATGATTAAATGACGAACTTCTAAACTTCTTGCTAAACGCAGGCCAGCCAAAACTGCCTCATACTCTGCCTCATTGTTGGTGGCTCGAAACTTAAACCGTATATCTTGCTGAACCCTGAAACCTTCGGGGCTCAGTAATATAATTCCTGCCCCGCTAGCTTCAGCGTTAGTCGATCCGTCGACGTACATGGTCCAACAAAAAGCAGGGCTCGGCTTCTCCCCTGCTATAAGGGCGACGTCGAAGGTCGGGTCGCCCCCATCTTCAGAGAAAGTACACTCAACTATGAAATCCGAGAGAGCTTGTCCCTTGATGGCAGTCCGAGGATGATATTCCAGATTGTACTGAGTTAATTCAACAGCCCATGCCATCATCCTGCCAGAAGCGTCAGGCCTTCCCAAAACTTTCTTCAGGGGCTGGGTTGTGTAGACAACAATAAGTCGACCTTGAAAATAATGCCGAAGCTTCCGACTGGCTACCACTAAAGCGTACACACACTTCTCCAAATTCGGGTACCTGACATCTGCATCGCGTAAAACATGACTGACATAGTACACAGGTCTCTGAACACCTCCTTCTTCCCTAACCAAAGCCGCACCAACAGCCGAAGAGCCAACCGAAAGGTAAAGGAACAATGGCTCTCTCGGGATCGGTTTCTGCAATAGAGGGGCTGCCATCAAATATTTTTTGATACCTTGGAACGCATCCTCACACTCCGAATTCCACTGGAAGGTTTTCTCGTTCTTGGGCCCTTTTAATGTGTCGAAGAAGGGAAGACACCTTTCTGCCGATCTGGACATAAACCTTCTCAGAGCTGCAATACAACCAGAGAGTCTTTGAACGTCCTTGAAGCTTTGAGGAGATCGCATGTTTAGAATTGCCCTGATCTTTTCAGGGTTGGCTTCAATCCCCCTCTTACTCACCAAATACCCCAAAAATTTGCCTGAACAAAGACCAAAGGTGCACTTGGCAGGGTTCAGACGCAGGTTGTGACGTCGGACCGTTTCAAAACACTCTTCCAAGTCTCGAAGATGGTCCTGCATCCGGAGGCTCTTAACAATCATATCATCCACATAAACCTCCATGTTCCTCCCTATCTGTTTCCGAAAGACGGTGTTCATCATCCTCTGATAAGTGGCTCCGGCGTTTATCAAGCCAAAGGCCATTCTCCGGTAGGCATAAACGGCCCGATGGGTAATGAATGCCGTCTTCGGGATGTCCTCTTTAGCCATATGAATTTGGTGATAGCCTGAGAAAGCATCTAAGAAACTCAACACTGAATTGCCAGAGGTGGCATCAATCAGCTGATCGATATGTGGAAGCGGATAGAAGTCCTTGGGACAAGCCTTGTTTAAATCTGTGTAATCGATGCAGACTCTCCACTTTCCATTCTGCTTCCTGACCAGAACCACATTGGCCAACCACTCCGGGTATTCAATCTCTTCAATAACCCCCGCATCCAGAAGTTTCCCTAGTTCGAAGTCTATAATCTTTTGTCGTTCGGGCGCAAATATCCTCCTTTTCTGCCGCACTGGTTTCCTGTCGGGGTCAATAGCCAACCGATGTACCGCTATGGCCTCTGGGATCCCGGGCATGTCTCGGGGGGTCCAAGCAAAAATGTCAGAATAGTCTCGTAGTAGCTGAACCAATTGCGTCTTCATGCCCTTTGGTAGCTCGACACCTATTTTCATTGTTTTGAATTTGTTGTCGGGTATCAACTCAACTTCTTCAACGCTCTCGGCGGGAGTCGCTAGGGGTTCCGTATCCCCCTCTGCATAAGGCTCTACATCGAAAACCATGGCACATTTCTGCCGGCTGACCCCAACGGCCGATGCTGTCACGGCATGACGATAACACTTTCTTGCGATATCGATGTCTCCTTTCACCTCTCCCACCCCCTCCGGAGTTGGGAATTTGATCTTGAAATGGGGTATAGACGTAACAGCATTCATAGCGGTCAGAGTGGTTCGCCCTAAGATTGCATTGTAGGAAGAATCCACTTGAACAACGAAAAACCTCAACTGCAGGGTGACCTGCCGCGGAGCTGTGCCAAATACCATGGGTAGTTCCAAAGTGCCGATCACAGGTACTGCTTCATTTGCAAACCCATACAATGGTGACTCTGTCCCAACTTGCAACTTCACACCCTGAAGATCCATTCTCTGATAAGCATGGCTGTACAACACATCCACTGATGAACCATTGTCGATCATTATCCTCTTCATATCCACCGGTCCAACTTGGGCGGTGATTACCAGAGCTCCCTCATGAGGCTCAATGGCCTCGGTTGGGTAGTCATCATCAGAAAAGGAGATGACCATCCTGGGATAAGGTCGAGGGGTTGACGGGCTCGGTCCTGCCAACGTTGATATGGAGCCGGAAGAACGGCGCCTCTTGCCCGACCCTGCTGGAGAAGACCCCCCTATTATAACGTCAACTACTCTTCGAGGAGGGTTACTCGGTTCGACCCCCTTATCGGTTCCCGACTTATAATTATCTGTTCCCCCTCCTCGGCCGACCACAAACTGTTTTAATTCCCCCTTCTGAACCCTAGATTCGATCATGTCCATTAGTTCGGTGCAAGCCTCCGTGGTATGCCCGACCCGACGATGATATACGCAATAGGGCCCCGATCCATTCGGTCTATGGATCGGCAGCGCTTGCCCCGACCCCTCTTCCTGCCTGATTGCTTCCAAAATTTTGACTCGCTCGGCACTCAAGGGAGTATATGCACGGTTCTCCGCCTTTGGTTGGAAGGGTGGTCTTCCCTGATTTGGCAACCCGCCTCTTTGCTTTATTCGATCAAAAGAGGGGGGTCGGATGTCCCCACCTCGACTTCCACCATAAGCCTTACCCTCTAAACCTCTGTTCTTGGGTATCAAACTATTCATAGCCTCCTCAACCGCTATAAACTTCTCAGCTCTGTCGTATGCATCCAGGAGGTCTTTTGGGGGGTTGAACATTATGTCCTTCATCATCTTCCGGTTATGTGTGACATCCATACCGGTTGTAAAGAATCCCAAGGCTTGTATCATATTAAGGTCACTGATAGTTCCCACCGCATCCCGAAACCTTTGAACATATTGGCTCAGTGACTCATCTGATTTCTGCTTTATCTGCATCAAAGAAGCCGTCACCTTGCCTCTCCTCTTATTACTACCAAACCGCTCATGGAACCGCACGCTCAACTCTGCCCATGAATGAACACAATTGGGGGGCAGTGACATCATCCACTGCTTGGCTCCCTTCTTAAGCGTTGTCACGAAGATCTGACACATGCCGGCTTCTGAATGATCATAGTACCTCATCACCCTTTCGTATGAACTGGTGTGGTCATAGGGGTCACCAGAGCCATCATACATCTCAAGAGGTGGCAATTTCTTCTTGGGATCGGCCTTCTCCTGATCAATAGCTGTCGAAAAGGGGGATTTCGGATCTAAAGGCATAGTCCCGGACGCTTCGGCTCCAGATCCTGCCATCGGCCTTGCCTCCGCCGCTACCAACCTCTTCTCCAGTTCAGCTATTCTTTCCATAACTGGATCAACCGTAGGGACATACAGGACCATGCGCTGATCTTGCCGACCCGAAACTATCACTGGGGCGCCCTGTCCCACTTCATAGTCTGGGGTCTTCAGCCTTTCTTGAGAGATCTGACCGAGGGGGGGGGGGGGGGGGATATGCTCCTTCCGACCCGTCCCTACTTGTGCGACCGATGTGTCCCAGGGAAACTTGGGATGGGGGCGGACCCCTTATATCTTCCCGACCGACCCGGTCGTGTCTCATATAACCCTGAGACTGGTGTTTGCCCCTTATATCCTCCCGACCATCCCGGTCGTGTCTCATGTAACCCTGAGACTGGTGTTTGCCCCTTATATCTTTCCGACCATCCCGGTCATGTCTCATGTAACCCTGAGACTGGTGTTTGCCCCTTATATCTTCCCGACCATCCCGGTCGTGTCTCATATAACCCTGAGACTGGTGTTTGTCCCTTATATCTTCCCGACCATCCCGGTCGTGTCTCATATAACCCTGAGACTGGTGTTTGTCCCTTATATCTTCCCGACCATCCCGGTCGTGTCTCTTCCTTCCTTGCTCTGACCTGGGTCTACTTTGTGGGGTATCGGCCCGCTCCCTACTGCCAATGGTTGCCGACGGATCCTCTTGTAAATTCATTAGGTGGTTCTGCCAGTCTACCTGTCTGCAACGCAAGGCTTCCAATTCTATCTCAGCCTCCCTTATCTGGGACCATTTGTCTCTTTCAGCTCGCTCCCTCAGGGGACTCCTCTCCAAAGGAGATATTCCAAGCTCCGAATTCTCCCGATATGATCCGGTCCTCTCCGACGCGGGTGGTGTAAACAGATGCCTCCTAAGGGGTTCAGAATGAGCGTGGGCTCGAGTTCGCCCCAACCGATGAACTCCCGACCAGTGTTTCTTTGAGGGTCCAGTACTCACCTCTTGGGGGTCAAAGGAAGACCCTTTCCGACCTTCATTAGAACTACCTCTTCCTTCCATAAGAACGATCTTTATTCGAAAACAACATGGTGACTTAAGTATCAAACGGCCCCTCCTTCTAGCGCCAATGTTGACGTCTGATTTTCGCTCTTGCAGTGATAACCCGTCAGCAAGGTTCCTGTACAAACAACAAACCGTTATTACCTCACAGGACAGTCGTGGTTGGGACCGTCCGGAGATGCTCCGGTGTAAGAGTAAGTTCAGGGGAATAACGTCACAATGGAGGAGCTTTTTCGTTAGCTGGAATCTCTCAGACGTTTGATAAATTAATGTTAGTGATGTAAAAAGATCCAATACCTCCGAAAATGTGAGGTGGCCAGTATATATTAGTCCATGCATCCTCAGACGTCCAGTCATACTCTCATGAGTACAAGCAAGTAGTCCTTTTCCACCTGCTCCACTTGGTTCGTTGGAGGAAGATATCAGCCTGGGTTGCTCCCAGTGTCAGTCCGTCAAAGTGAACAAAATAGGCCCGGACGTCCTATCAACCGCCTGAATAAATAAAGATCTGCGAACCCGGGCCCAACAGGAAGGGAAAAAACCCGACCCGGCCCAAGCCACATGAAGAGAATGGATTCACGGCCCAGAAAGCCAGGCCCAAAGAATCCACACCCCAACACATATAATTATATATCTATCTGTGTGTGAGGTTGACCTCGAAATGTTGAATTTTGTATTAGAAAAGTTGGTCACCTTTTCTCATGCATGTCTATGTCTAACCTTTTCTTCATTACTTTTTGTGCATCATATGTGTATAAAGATAAAAGAGCGGAGGATATTTGATAAAAATTAAATAAAATAATTTTGAATATTTAAGTAATTTGAATGAACTAAATTAAGTAAAATTTTAAATATTAAATAAAAAAGTTATTTGATAAGTGATATGTCTGAAACATTTGAATAATATATTTTTACTATTTTATCCCTCTAAAAAAATCAAAATTTTTGTAAATTTATTTAATATAATATTTAATTTCTTTTTACTTCATTCAGTCGGGACTTAATCATTCTACCCAAAAAATTAAACTTAATGATTCAATCAAAAAATCTAATCAATTTAACTATTCAATCCTAAACAATAAATAACTAATAAATTTAACCATTCAAATAGATTAAATTTTAAACAAATACTCCCTAAACTGTAAGCATATATATGCCAAACACCCTCGTACGAAGAGTTGGGACACATTCCAACCCCCAAGGCCCAAGGCAACATTTTTGTCCCTACCCGTTAACGAATTAGGCTTCGATTCACCAATTACCATTAGAGGGGAGGGGTGTGGAATCAAATTAGAAATATGAGCAATTGAAGATACTCCGTTTTTTATCTTCTTTATTTGTAAAGTTTGCCTAAGATAAACTTGAATTAAAAGGATCACTTAATTAATTTACTTCATCACGGTGGTATAAATTGTAATACTCCCCCCACATTTACATAAAAAAAATTAGAAAAATATTAAGTTACATAAAAAGAGTTTAATTTATAAAAAAATTATTCCACAAAAGAGTTTACCATTTAATGATAATTAATACCTATATTTAAAAGTAAAACGTGAAGGATCAACTGAGTTAACTTGATTATAATTCATATTATTCAACCGAGTTGACTTAGTAATATTAAATGTTTAGCTAAATAAAAATTTTAATTTTTTTTAATTAGTTATTAATAGGTGCATTGTTAAGATATCCATGACTGTTCGTTTTTCGAATTTCATTAACACATTTAATCATGAGTTTTATAAAATATACAAACTTATACTCAATACAAAATAAAATTTACTATTATTATATGTTTGAACAATTACTATTGTTTTTATCTATAATATTTTAAATTGTACAAATTGTTATGCTATTCATTTATCACGTATTTGATTACACAATTTCAACTACTAATCATACATAAAATTATTAAATTATCAATAAAAGTATAAAATAACAACAAAATAAGGCCGTGCCTCACACGGGTTAATAAACTAATAGTACAAAATGAGGAAATATCATCAAATTTAATTACTATCATAATTTCACTGTATGCCATACTAATTGTTATTTTAAGAGCATGCATATATAGAACAAAAATATATTCCTAATATTCACAAAATGAGATTGTTTTTATGAAATGAAAAGGTATTAATTTTTTTATAATAACACTTACTGACATAATATTTTTTAATTTAATATTTAAATTTATTATCATGTAACATTGTTAATGCGTTCATCATCTGAAATTGGAGGGACTGGGCAGTAGGAACTTTGGAGCATATGTATTTCCCCATATATCCATGTTCATATTTTTATGGAAATAATTTATATGTCTACAAATTTATGATAAAATTAAATTGTAATTAATGCAAAAAATTTGTGATAAGATAGAATAAATTATAGTAAAATTATTTTTAATTTTTACATATCTCATATATATACATACGTCGATATTTAGTATTAACGTAAATTTGTTGATATATGTAGTAAGAAGGGTGCGATTTGAACCGAAATCGATTAAATCGAATCAAATCAACTGATTTTTAACTAAATTGATGACTTGGTCAATGCAATTTTGGTGCAAAATTAAATAACCGAAAACAATGCATTGCACCGGTAGTTGTTGAACTAGGGGTGTACCGCACTACACCAGATGCATAAACCATTGGTGGACAACTTTTGAACCAATATATTACACATATATTAAAATATTAAATAGGTATTGCTGAATTTCTATTAATTTATGATGTAAGATATTTAAGATACTCATTTCTTATATGAAACTATTGTTAAGTTATACATATTCTTAATCTTTAATGTTGTTTTACTTATTGAAATATTTTATTTTAATCTTAGTTACTCAGCTTTTAACAAACAAAACTATTGGTCATTGTCCTCGTTTCATTAAATTAGCCCTACATTGCCATTTCATTATTTTATCAAACAAAACTATATCCTTTTGGATTGGTCCACAAACACACTTTCTGATATATATATATATATATATATATATATATATATATATATATACTCCATTTGTTTTGATTTAGAAGATAATATTAAACAAAACTATGAATAAGATTTAAGAAGACATTCATTTCATGGATTATGTAATCTAAATCTGGTTGATTAAAAAATAAAATAAAATAAAATAAAAGTAGCCGAAGGACTATGATCAAAGTTTTTTTATTTATCAACAGTGGTTTAGACACTAATTGCTACTTAAACAAGCAAGAAAGAGCAGCGAGAGACAACGAGTTGTTGACTCCTCGCATCCAACATACTACCTGCAACAGATTGAAGCAGATACTTATTTTACATCTGAAATTTTGCGCACAACAACTATATATAGATAATGCTGTTATATATGATAGACAATGAACAGGATATCTTTATCATCACTGTAACTGAAGTAGTGAATAGATAGATAACTGAGATGTTAGATTCCAATGCTCAAGTTTCTGTAATATCATAAAGAAGAACCTACCATATTCAGATCTTTGACATCGCGTGGTCCATAACATCCACAAAGTAGTCTATGACAAGATGTAACAAACATCAGTATGGACTCTACTGGCGAGTGTAGAGGAGATCCAGAATTAATTGAGATGTTAAGAATGAAGCATCATGCGAACTGATCAACAACATTACATAAGTAAGAACCTACCTGCATCTTCCTTAGTAAAGCAGAGTGGAGGTGTTATTCTGAAAACGTTTCCGTAGAACCCACCTTTCCCCACCAATACCCCCATATCTACAACAATATTGATTACTCCTTGTAAGAATCGATATATAATAAAATGGGAAGAATATATATATATATATATATATATATATATATATATATATATATATATATATATATATATATTATACCTTTCATTTGATCCATCACATGTATAATTTCTGCATTTGCAGGAGTTTTCAGTTGGCGATCAGTGACAAGTTCTACGCCCAACATCAAGCCTCTTCCTCTTACATCTCCAATAAGTGCAGATATATCCATCATTGTTATAACAGCGGCAATAGCCTAGCATAATAGCACTAAAAGTGGAAGAGGGGAAACATACTTTCATATTTTTCCTTGACGACATTGAGACGCTCTTTCAGATAGGATCCAACAGCATGTGCATTCTCCTGAAGTTTTTCTCTCTCAATAACTTTGAGGACAGCATGTCCGGCAGCAGTACATACAGGGTTTCCCCCAAAGGTATTGAAGTAATTGTGACGAGTCAAGACCTCAGCAATCTCAGTAGTGGTTACCACAGCACCGAGGGAATCCCATTTCCAATTCCCTGCAGGTAGAGAATGCAGGGAAACAATCAACTCGCAAAGCCAAACTTCAAAGGCTAATTCCTTTGTCTATTCCGAAGTAAAATTTTGTGGAAAAAACACTAGAGTTATTTCTGTAGTAACAGATCAGGAAGACTGCCACGAGGTTAATATTTGTGCATTGACTGCCAAAAAAGTGCAAATGAAGCAGCCCAAGCTTCACAGCCCTGCTGGGCATCTTTGTATGCAAAACTACTTGCAAACAAGTGACATTCTGATTGCAATTCTATTTCTTATTATTATTAAAACCTAAAAAGTTCATTACTCAGTATGAAGACTGAAACCACCAGTAATAAAGATAAGGGTGCTAATTTTAGTATAGATAGACTTCAATAATATTTTAAAAAGCCAATGCTACATTGTGTCAACACAATATTTGTTAGGCCATGCAGTCTAGTAATGACTTATTGTTGAGCACTTGTAATTTGTAGATGAAAAGTTGGTGAAATGGAGTTCAAGACGTGTAAAATTCTATCAATAGACAATAGACGGCAGTAGCAATTTGAAGCAGATTGAAATTATGTTAGAGATGTGTCGTGATACTAATTAGATTACTGGGAAAACTAGATGTTTTCTCTATTAACCTTTGCCATTGTAACTATGTCAGGCACAACACCATGGGACTCAATCCCCAGAAATTGCTTCCTGTGCGAGCAAATCCAGACTGAACCTCGTCAGCAATAAAGAGGCCTCCTGCATTCTTGATACTGCTATAAACAGCAGGCAAGTAACCTGGAGCCAATTCAATAATACCACCCACTCCCTGCCATCAAAACAAGCCTTTCGGTTTTGATAGTATGAATTTGTTGTCTTTATTAAAACTATTTAGAGGACATAAAAAATAAATGTGCTTACCTGTATCGCTTCACAAATAAAACCAGCAATATTGCCTGATGTCCCAAACTGAATGAGATCTTGAACATCTTTGGCATACTTTTCACCATCTGAACCAAAGAAACCTCTGTATGGGTCTGGGTTCAGTGCATGATGAACTCCAGTCTTTTGCCTAGATGAATAAGAATGATAAAAATACAAGTCAAGCTGTGTTCATGATAAACTTAAATGTATGTCATTACTTAGTTTTAAAAGAATTACAAATCACTCATCCGTAAGCTGAGGATACATGGAATTTAATTTTTTTTACTTTTTCATGTCTGAGGAATCTCGTAATAAAAGTTAACTTTGAGCTATATAAGAAAGCCATTTCTCATGTTAACTTAATCATCTTTATAACAAATCTAAAAATAGACTACACTCCTACTACAATGAAGCTTTTACGGAAAGCAAGGAAAGAGGACACCATAAACATGCAGATACAAAATGATGCTAAATTGTTGAGATAACATTAAGTAATCAAATATTACCTTGAAAGCTAGATTTTATTTAGAAATATCTATTGCTGAATTTTCCTACGGACTACATATCAGCAGATGCCAGCATCTCATGCACCGAAAGTTGAACTATTCATATTAATCCTCCATCATTCCTATTGATTTTTTTAATGCCCTTTATTGATCTCATACTGTATAAATTGGAGATGTAGTCAATTTTTTTTTTTATTATTATTTTTTATATTTCCTCCTTAATGTCTGTCCAAACTCAACGGAATCTTCAGCAACAAGGAATCTTCTATTACACAGAGTATTCATTTTAAAGTGTGGTCCAATCAGCATTCCAATTTTCATTTACCTGTTACATTCATACAAGATATGCGTAACAAGGTATGAGGTATCATCTTTCTTAGACGATGATTTTGATGCGGAAATAAAGAAAATAAAGAAAATTATTATTAATTTTATGTTATTATTTAAAAATAAATATTAAATTATTAATATAATTATTTAATAGAATATTCTAATTTTTTTTATTATAATAGTACATTTTAATTAGCAGAGTTCTAGTAATAGATTTTAGTGGGAGATTGTTTTCTGTTTAAATTAAGGTTTTTACTTAGTCCCTAAGTACTGAGTTTTTTATTTAAGTATTGTAATATCTCATTATTTTTCATATTATGAAATATAAATTATTTTGAGATTAAAGTTTTCTATTGTGTGTATTCTTTTATCGATTCTCTGCGGAAATATGTATTTTATTCCTTCTTTTTACCTTATTCTACATCATTTTGATATCAACAGTTAAAATTCCTGATATCTTTTATTTTCAACCAATTTTTTCTACCTAATTCTTTGGCCACCTCCATTAATTGTCAAAATTTGCTAGAGAATCGACACCAATATCCGAGGTGACAACATCGTCTCAAATTTATCCCAAAAATGAGTGTCCGTTGCTGATAAATTACAGTTAAGTACCCCAAAAAATTTATAATTTTTTAGTTTAGTCTCCAAAGTTTCATAAATTTTTAAAATACCCCCAAACTTTAAACCTTTACTTATCAGTCCCTGTAATTTTATTTTCTTTTATTTTAGTCCCTGAAGTTTTATTAGTTTCATATTAGTACATATACTTTCATTTTCTTTCATTTTAGCCCCTAAAATTTTATTAAATTTCATTTTAGTATTAAAAAAACATGCATATATATTTTATTTGTGGAAAATATGATCAATGCTGAAGAAGTCAACACCAAGCTTGATGCTTAATTATATGTTACAACAAGATGAGCGTATTAAACGAACTCGAGTATGTTCGCGAACTGTCCACGAACACCTAATGATCCAAACTTGCATATGTTTTGTTGATTCAATCATGTTATACGAACATGTTCGAGTTCGACTAATAGTGTTTAAGTTCGGTTCGAGTTCGTCAAAGTTCAGATCGAATCAGATCCTTTGCAGCCTTAGCGATAAGAATGATGCAAAAAGGAAGAAAAAAATAAAGAAATTTATTATTAATTTTGTATTGCTATTTAGAAATAAATATTGAATTATTAATATAATTATTTAGTAAGATATTCTAGAAGATTTTTTTTATAGTAGTAGATTTCAATTAGGAGAGTTCTATTATAGTAATAGTAGATTTTAGTGGGAGAGTGATTTCTTTTTAAATTAAGATTTTTACTTAATCTTTAAGTGTTGAGTTATTTAAGTATTGTAATATCTCATTATTTTTTAGATTATGAAATATGAATTAATTTGAGATTAAAAATTTGTCTTTATATGTGCTTTTTTTATATCAATTTTATGTGAGAAAATATATATATATTTCACCTTATCCTACATCAATTCAGCTTATTGCCTAAACTTGAATTATTATGTTTTAGGTAGATATTACCAAGAAATAACTTGAATTATTATGTCTTAGGTAGATATTACCAAGAAAAGCTAAAAGTACATGATTGAAATTAGTTAATGAAGTGCCAACAAAAATCTCAATCAATTAATGTTGTGTTTTGGCAACCACTTATTTTTCGGGAACACTAAACATGCATAGTTGTCACAAAATATCATGGTGCGGTAAGATCAACAATGCATCAAGGAATCAAGGTTTCTTGGTTCAAGTGGTAAAACAACTACTCATAAAACTCTTGTGTCCAAGAGGTTGGGGGATCCATTCCTGCCTTAGCAGGAATGTTAAGATTTCTGCTGAACTTACCAAAAAAAAAAAATTAAAAAATTAAAAAAATAAAAAAATAAAAAAATAATAATAAATAAAAATAATGCATCAAGGACCCACAAGCACAAAAACCAAAGTAACACGGATGTATATACACTTTATTAAACTAATATCCAAACAAACTTAACACAAAATTGATTACCAGGGCTAGACTTTCAATTACTATGATTAAGGTATCCATTTCCTAATGCTAAATGTTTTCCGTCAGAAAAAATAAACCATGGCAACTAATACTATATGCATTTTTGTATGAATAGTTAATTAGGAAGTGAGCACTATGTTACCTGTACAACATTAAATTTCCAGTTACATTGGGCGGTTGCTCCCATAGTACCGGCTGCGTTCCCATGGTACGCATTCCTCAGTGAGATAATATCCTGGTTGCCCGTATACAACTTTGCGATCATCATTGCCAACTCGTTAGCTTCAGTTCCAGAATTCGTGAAAAACACAATCTACAATAGCATTAGCAATTAAAATTTTACTAATATCTCGATCGAAGTCTATAACAGATTTCAACAGCTCTGGCCGGATCATTAATACACGCGTACCTTGAGATTACCAGGCAACTTGGAGGCCAGTGCCTCAGCAAAATCAGCAATTTCATTATTAAGGTACAGAATGGTGGAGTGCTGTAAGCGATTGGTTTGGTTGACGATTGTCTTAACCACGTCAGGATGACAATGTCCGCAACACACTGTAGCAATCCCTCCAAATGCGTCAAGGTATCTTCGGCCATTTTCATCAAACAAATATTGCATCTTTCCATTTACCACGTTCAGCTGTTGTACAAAACAATAAAAAATCACATATTTACACCAATATCAAAACAATAAAATAAAATAAATGAATCATAGCAACAGAAAATTTCAGTCGGAACTATTTCGCTACATCAGTATTGCTGTATTGAGTAGGTTAGGCACTACCATGTGGTTATCCTCAATATATACTAATCATCTAACAATTATATACTCCCTCCTTTAAGAGACACATTTCTAAAAATGGTGGCACGATAACATTAATGACATACTAGTAATTTAAGGGGCCAAATCTTCTGTATATAATATTTGTTGTAAGTTTTTATTATTAGAGACAAGCAACATATAGATACATAAATGTATCTATCTGTTACTTATCTCGAATAATCGAGATTTGCAACAGATATTGAATACAGAAGATTTAGACTCGTAGTTTAATATCACGTCAATTTATATATCAACTAAATGTATTTTTAATGTTAGGACGAATGAAAAGAAAAAGTGTATATCTAATTTGAATGGGGAGATTAGTATCAGCAGGAGTAAATTAAAAATCAATTCATAAGTACAAATTAAATAAATAAGAAAAAATAAATAAATTTAGCTGATAATTGAAAGCAAACAATAATCCAAATGTCCAATAGAGACGTTATAAAAAGGAGTGAATGAGGTGATCGGAAGTGCTCACGGGCTTATCTTTGTAGAAGTAGATCATGGAAGGACTGAGATACTCCTTACGTTTGCTCAAGATCTCGTCGGCGGTGGGTCCGGCGTAGGGCGGGGGAGAGTAGTCGAAGGTGGGCATTTTGGGAACGAAAGCGTCTATTCTGGCCGTTGCTTGCTGCTGCTGCCGCGAAAAGCAACGTCGCCAACAAGAAAGGTGCCGGAAATTTTTTCCGGTTGATGACGAGATTGTCCTCTTCACTATTCCAATTCTCTGCATCTTCTTCTTGTTTCTCTCTCTCCCTTATCCTATTGATTTCGAAGAGTGTCGTTAATGAAACAAAGAACGAATAAATAGAGTCTATACAGGAATATGGAAAAGCAGCGAGTGATCGAGACTATGAAAATGGTACCGGTAGCCATATAGAATGAATGAATGAATGTTATATAGTAATAGTTCAGTCCCGTATAAACCAGAGAGAGACGACTGAAACTTGTGATTCGTGACGTATCGTTTTAGATTTAGATTCAATCAATCACCTTTTTTATTTCCAATTTTAGCTCCATATTTTTGCAAGTTACACAAACTAGCTAGGGACCGGCACCCACGCGTTCCGTATGTAATTCATGTTCATCAACCCATGCACGACATTAATAATAATTTGTTATATTAATTATTATTAAAATTATATAACAAATAAATATATACTTATATTTATTTGTACAATTTAAGATCTATTTATCAATGGATCAGGTTGAAATAGTAAAAGTCCAACTAAATTGTATGTTATTTATTTTTAGTTTCCGGTAACATTATTCAAGCCAACACTTTCGATCAATGGAATCAGGGTACTGAATATATAATTATTGTTCGGGTAAAAAATAATTTCCATTTATTATTAATAACTATTTATATTTTGGTGCTAGTTTTTTCTGCTATTCTATCGGTGAAGATTGCAACAAATAGAACCAACAGGTGAAGGTTGAAAGTTCGTCAGTACTTTCATCGTCCTCTACTAACTTGATACCCTTTATAATTAATATAGGTTTTCAAGTATGGAGCAAAAAACAACACATTCTTCCGTTTAGAAAGTGATAGGCCTTAAACAAAGAACAAAGCAAATGATATTTCTCAAAGCAACAATCCAGTTCAATAGTTTACAAAACGAGACTCCTAAAAAATACTACCAACAATAATATTTGTTATTTGTTAAACTTCTTTTTGAATTTCAAAATTTAAAAATTCTTTAAAAATTCAAAATGTATATTTAGTTTTGAAACTTATTAGATTTAAAATCGAATATTATAAACAATCTCACATAAATTAAAGAACGAAAAAGAAACGACATAAGATAACCCAAGTTATGAAACTAATATTAGTTCTTCAAAAAACTCAATCGTGCAGTTCTATAGGCTTAGTTATAAACCAATCCCCAATACTTTTGAAAAAGG
Organism: Hedera helix; assembly: GCA_947179155.2. Classification (NCBI taxonomy): domain Eukaryota; kingdom Viridiplantae; phylum Streptophyta; class Magnoliopsida; order Apiales; family Araliaceae; genus Hedera; species Hedera helix. Next base: position 49,394,944 of record OX359274.1, read on the forward strand.
TAGCATAAGGAGGACTATAATTAATTTATCCTTCCCCCTAAAACATACTTTTATTGCAAATCATACTTTTATGTTCGAGTGTATTTTTAATAAAAGTAAAAATTCAACAAGAAGATTAAGGTAAATTTGCTAGGTCTATACTATCCTCGTAGAAGTTTACATTATTATGTGGTGAAGAAAATCCATGTCTTTTAATACAATGGTCAAAAGTGACATGGAACTAAGTAGTCACAGGAAACTCTTGAGTCTGAGGCATATTTGTAGGTACGGATTGGATTTTGTAGTATGAGGAGAGGAAATGGTTCAGTTGTTGCGCGCCACTGATATACTCTCCCTGACCAAGATAGTACAACAGAAGAAAGTTACACCGCCCATCGCCTACGACCCACTTGCCATAATCATCTAGCACAGCCCAATTCTTACTTGTTATACTACCCAATTTCTCTTTAATCAATACCTTTTATATCTTATATATAAAACTAGAAAATAAAATCAATTAAAATTAATTTTTAATTAATTCTGAGTTAACTTGGTTAGTCATTACATATAATTAAAAAATTTAGTTAGCCGACTCGACTAGTTATCACATATAATATAAGATCAAAAATAATCTTTAAAATATTCTATTAAAAATAAATGTATGAACGCTAATTCATATATCACTAATTCGCATGCATGTTTTTTATGATTTGATTAGTAATATCTTTATATACATGAATGGATACTTTATCTTTCCAAAAGCAAATAGAAATACACATTTTTGGCTAATTTTTGTTATACATGTATACTAAGTGTTGGCTTCTTATGTATTTAGTATACATTAATATAATGTTTATTAAAAAAATGTTACTTAATAAATATATTTATTAAAATAAACAATTCATATATATACATATATATTTAATATTTATGAGACAAAGTCGTAAGATGATTTTTTTTAATTAAATTATATTTATTAATTTTTAAAACTTACCCATGCCTTGCATGGACTATGAATCTAGTTGTTAATAAAAACAAAACTTATACTAATCTATAAAATATTGTTAAGATTGATTCATATTTCAGTAGGTTCAACTAATGACTGTTACGATAGAATAATCGATGGTATTTGGCCTTGGAAATTTATTAACAGCTCGATCTTAACTTTAACTAATATTTTGGGTCTCATTGGTTTGTGCTAATGATATAACAATTAAAATTTTTTAGTTACTATATAAATATTGTTTAACGTGTGGATTATTATAAAATATGTGAGAAGCATATATGAATACACTAAACAAACAAGATTAGTCACAATTTACTAAATTTGGGTATATAGCATGTCATTTATATTTCCTTCTTTTTTAATTTCTGAAAAATTATTTGTTATATTTAATCTTACATCTGTCATATACTAATAAGTGGAGTAATAACCAAGGACTAATGGGTGGTTGAATGGTTATCTTCACTTGAAATTCAAGACTTAAGGCTCAAGTTCTATCAATAAATTGTAAAAGTATATTTGATTGCTGATTTCATAAGTTGTACTGGTACATTTAATTTTGCTTGCTGCACATAGGGGTGCATAAGAAATAAAAAAAAAATCAAAAAATCAACACGACCAAACTGAACAGTTAAAAATTCAAACCAAAAAATCCAAAATCGAAGAATCGAACATTGTAAAATCAAAAAATCGAGAATAGTTCAGCTGATTTCGGTTTGACTTCTCAAAAAATTGAAACCAGTCCGAAACATTGTATTATTTTATACTATCATTAATAAAAAAGATTATTTTTTAATGAAAAATATCCTTTTTACTATTATTATTATTTTACAAATGACTTTCTAGTTTTTACGCTAAATATTTATTAAAATGAAGATGCAATAAAAAGTTTGTAAAAAGTGTAAGTAGCCAAGAAATTTTTTTATATATTACACTACCCAATGTGTTTTCATAGATTTCTTTATTCGTATATAAACAAACATGTATGAATGAACGTATTAAAAGACGCCAATTTTATTTGGTTTAATGAATGAGTTGTCACAAAGAGAAATTTTTTGTCTACAGTGAAACAATTGAAAGTAGCAAAAAAAGAAAATTGGCAGGCCGGGCTAGGCTTTGGGTGAACCATAAAGGGCCTCGGGCCAGGCCGGACCGGGCTTGTTGCCAGGCCAGGCCAGGCCGCATCTGAGCAATAAAAATGTGGTCTATTTGTGGCCTCTAGGCTGGGCCTAGTCGGACCAGGCCTTAATCAGGTCAGGCCAAGTCCGGACCAAGGCCGGGCCGCAGGCCATTTATGCACTAGTAAGTGTTGCTTATTCCGTTGCCGGTTCCATTTCCATTTGCGCCTATATCATTCCCGCCGTTGCCGCCTTTATCTTTGTCTTCTTCCTTGCCAGTCTCCTCTGTTTTTCCTCCATTTTCGGCAAAGCAACTGGAGCCCTAGGATCTTCTATAGAAAAATATTGTAACAAATGAGTCACTCCAAACTCAATCCTCTTCAGGCGCTTTTTCTCAACCTCTTTTTCCTTGGGAATAATGAACTAATATTTTTCTTTAACGCCTTGAACCGCATCCTTAAATCCTTTTTTTTCCATAATCCAAAAAAGTCGAAAGTGTTTCCAATTGTGTCTATAACCAGATGGGTTTTTGATAGTGTGTCGAATAAATCGATTTGCAGAAGATCTTTCTCACGTGTCTCATAATCTAAAGGGTGAGTATTTATCTCTACGCCACCTGGCTCCCTCTCGTTTAATATGAGCTTCGAAGCCCCTCTCCTCAATAGCCTATTAACAGTCGTCGACTTCGCCGCAGGGGGGGGGGGTTCCAACCATATGTACATCTTTGACCGTATGAACTGAAAAAGTATTACTTCTTTGTCACTAGGGCCCCAGGTGAGCACGCCAGGAAAGAGAATCTGTGCGTTTCTGTATGTGTGTGTGTGTTATATAGGTAGAATTCTAAAAATAACAAGTAGAAACAAAGGTCTAAGAGATCAAATCCCTAAAATGGAGAGGTACTTAATTAGCAACTAAATATAAGTAGCATGTCTTTTCTTTTCTTTTTTGGAAATATCTATAGTCATTTCATAAGAAGGGCCAACTTAACTAAAGTCCGCAAAGAGAGAGAGAGAGCTGGAGCTCGAAAGATAAGAGGTAGAGAAGTAAAGGATTCTTACTTTCTTCTATTAAAACCACCACCAGTCGTCATCGACGTAGGTGTTGGTAATGCACAACAGGCCGCCCTGGGCGTGCCAGGCCTTGGCAGTTTATCGGGTCGGGCCTTTGACTTTCGGTCTACAAGCCAGGCTAGGCTGGGCTTAGAGCTTGAAAAAGTGGTCTGCTGAGGCCTGCAAGCCAGGCCATTCCATGTCGGGCTTGGCGCTTATAAAGGAGGTCTGCCTGTTGCAGGTCAGGCTTTGAAGTAGCAAAAAAAAAATTTGATAGGTCGGACTTTGAGTGAACCAGGTCGGGCCCCGCTAGGCTTTAGGCTAAGATGGGCTTGTTGGTAGGCTAGGCCAAGTCGGATATGAGCCAAAAAATGTGGTTTGTTTATGGCCTCCAGGCCGGGCTTTGAACAGGTCAGGCCCAGGCCGGACCTAGGCCGGGTGGCAAGCCATTTGTGCACCACTAGGTGTTGCTCATTCCGTTGCCAGTTCCATTTCTATTCCCGCTATTATTATTCACGCCGTTGCCGCCTTTATCTTTGCCTTCTCTTTTGCCCGTCTCCTCTATTTTTTTCACCTCTGTTTTTCTCCCATTTTCGACGAAGCAACTTGAGCCCTAGGATCTTCTATAGAGAAATGTTGTAGCAAATGGGTCACTCCAAACTCAATCCTCTTCAGGCGCTTTTTCTCGACTACTTTTTCCTCGGGAATAATGAACCTATATTTTTCTCTGACGTTTTGAACCCCAACTCTAAATCCCTTTTTTTTCTTCATAATCCAAAAAGGCCAAAAGTGTTTCCGGTTGCGTCTACAACCACATGAGTTTTTGATAGTGTGACGAATAAATCGACTTGTAGAAGATCTTTCCCATGTTTCTCATAATCTGAAGGGTGGATATTTATCTCCACACCACCTGGCTTTAACCTCTCGTTTAGTATGAGCTTTGAAGGCCCTCTCCTCAATAGCCTATTAACAGCCGTCGACTTCACTTTATAGGAGGGGGTTTCAACCATATGTACATCTTTGACCGTATGAATTGAAAAAGTTTTACTTTTTTGTCACTCAGGGCCCCAAGTGAGGACACCAAGAGTGTGTGTGTGTGTGTGTGTTATATAGGTAAAATTTTGAAAATAACAAGTAAAAATAAAGGTCAAGAGATCAAATCCCTAAAATTCTTAATTAGCAACCAAATATAAGTAGCATATCTTTTCTTTTATTTTTTGAAAATATCCATAGCCACTTCATAAGAAGGGCCAACTTAATTGAAGTCCGCAAAAAGAGATAGAGTCGGAGCTTGAAAGATAAGAGGCAGAGAAGCAAAGATTTCTTACTTTCTTCTAATAAAACCACCACCACTCATCGTTGACGTAGGTTTTGGCAATGCACAACAGGTCGGCTTGGGCCATCCAGGCCTTGGAAGTTGATCAGGCCGGTCCATTCAATTTTCTTTAGTAATTTTAAATATTATAAAAACACCAATTAAAATTTTAAACTTAATTCATGTATTAATTAAAAGTAATGTATTACAACTTACAAGCTACAACTTACAAATTACAATAATGAATAAAAATTTTGTACAATTTTAAAGATATTATATTATTTTATACTATCATTAATAAAAAAAATATTTTTTTATGAAAATTATCTTTTTTATTATTATTATTATTATTATTTTACAAATGATTTTCTAGTTTTTACGCTAAATATTTATTAAAATGAAGATACAATAAAAAGTCTGTAAAAAGTGTAGGTTGCTAGCTAGCTAAAGAAAATTATTATATATTAGTTTTAATGGATTTCTTTATTCGTATATAAACAAACATGCATGAATGAACGTATTAAAAGACGCCAATTTTACTTGGTTTAATGAATGAGTTGTCACAAAGAGAAGTTTTCGTTTGCAGTAAGAGAATTGAAGTAGCAAAAAAAATAAATTTGGCGGGTCAGGCCAGACTTTGGCTAAACTAGGCTAGGCCGCATCTGATCCAAAAAAATGTGGCCTACTTGTGACCTCCAGGTCGGGCCTAGCCGGACCAGGTCGGGCGGCAGACCATTTGTGCACCCCTAGGTGTTGCTCATTCCGTTGTCAGTTCCATTTCCATTCCCCCCGTTATCAATCCTGCCGTTGTCGTTGACGCATTTATCTTTGCCTTCTCCCTTGCCCGTCTCCTCTGTTTTCTTTTTCTCAGTTTTCCTTCCATTTTCGACAAAACAACTGGAGCCCTAGGATCTTCTATAGAGAAATGTTGTAGTAAACGAGTCACTCCAAACTCGATTATTTTCAGGCGTTTTTTCTCGACCTCTTTTTTCTCGGGAATAATGAACCTATATTTTTCTCTGACGCCTTAAACCGCAGCCCTAAATCCCTTTTTTTTCCCATAATCCAAAGAAGCCGAAAGTATTTTCGGTTGTGTCTACAACCACATGGGTTTTTGATAGTGTGCCAAAAAAATTGACATGCAGAAGATATTTCCCATGTTTCTCAAAATTTGAAGGATGGATATTTATCTCACATACCACCTGGCTACACCCTCTTGTTTAGTATGAACTTCGAAGCCCCTCTCCTCAATAACCTATTAACGGCCGCTAACTTCGCCGTATTGGGGGGTTTCAATCATATGTACATCTTTTATCGTATGAACTGAAAAAATATTACTTCTTTGTCACTCAGGGCCCCAGGTGAGCACACCAGAAGAGTGTGTGTGTGTTTATGTTTGTGTTATATAGGTAGAATTCTGAAAAATAACAAGTAGAAACAAAGATCTAAGAGGTCAAATTCCTAAAATGGAGAGGTACTTAATTAGCAACAAAATATAAGTAACATGTATTTTTTTTTCTTTCTTGGAAATATCTATAGCCACTTCATAAGAAGGGTCAACTTAATTGAAGTCCGCAAAGAGAGAGGGATCCGGAGCTCGAAAGATAAGAGGTTGAGAAACAAAGGTTTCTTACTTTTTTCTAATAAAACCACCACCAATCTTCATCAACGGAGGTATTGGTAATGCACAATAGGCCGGCCTGGGCCTGCCCGGCCTGGGCCTGCCAGGCCTTGGCAGTTGCCTAGGTTGAGCCTGACCTTTGACTTTCGGCCTACAAGCCAGGTCAGGCCAGGTTTAGCACTTGAAAAAAGGGTCTGCTGAGGCCTGCAGGCCAGGCTAGGCTTTGTAGTAGCAAAAAAAAATAAAATTGGCAGGCCAGGTCGAGTTTTAGGTGAACTAGGCCGGGACTTGGTCCAGGCCAGACCTTAGGCTTGACCGGGCTTGTTGGCAGTCCAGGCTAGGCCGGATCGGAGCCAAAAAAATATAGCCTGTTTATGTCCTCCAGGCCAAGCATTGACGAGGTCAGGCCTAGGAGGAACCAAGGCCGGGCCGCAGATCATTTGTGCACAACTAGGTGTTGCTCATTTTGTTTTTGGTTCCATTTTTATTCCCGTCGTTGCCGCCTCTATCTTTCCCTTCTCCTTTGACCGTTTCCTCTGTTTTCTTCACCTCCGTTTCCCCCCATTTTCGGTGAAGCAACCTGAGCCTTAGGATATTCTATGGAGAAATGTTATAACAAAGGAGTCATTCCAAACTCGATCATATTCAGGCCCTTTTTCTCGACCTCTTTTTTCTCGGGAATAATGAACTTATATTTTTCTCTGACGCCTTGAACCGCAGCCCTAATTCTTTTTTTTTTCAATAATCCAAAAAGGCCAAAAGTGTTTTCGGGGCCAGGCCACGCTTTGTAGTAGCAAAAAAAGAAAATTGGCAGGCCAGGCTGGGTTTTAGGTGAACTAGGCCGGGCCTCGGTCATGGCCAGACCTTAGGCCTGTCCGGGCTTTTTGGTAGTCCATGTCAGACCGGATCTGAGCTAAAAAAATATGGCCTGTTTATGTCTTTCAGGTCAGGCATTGACCAGGTCAGGCCTAGGAGGAACCAAGGCCGGGCCGCAGGCCATTTGTCCACAACTAGGTGTTACTCATTTCGTTTTCGGTTCCATTTTCATTCTTACAGGTGCTATTGCTGCCTTTTCTCTTACCCATTTTCTTTGTTTTTTTAAACCTCTGTTTCCCCCCATTTTAGGCGAAGCAACGTGAGCCTTAGGATATTTTATAGAGAAATGTTGTAGCAAAGGAGTCACTCCAAACTCGATCATCTTCAGGCGCTTTTTCTCGACCTCTTTTTCCTCGGGAATAATGAACTTACATTTTTCTCTGACGCCTTGAACCGCAGCCCCAATTCATTTTTTTTCCATAATCCAAAAAAGCCAAAAGTATTTTTGGGGCCAGGCCAGGCTTTGTAGTAGCAAAAAAAGAAAATTGGCAGGACATGCCGGATTTTAGGTGAACTAGGCCAGGCCTCAGTCCAGGCCAAACTTTAGGCCTGGCTGGGCTTATTAGTAGTCCATGTCAGGCTGGATCCGAGCCAAAAAAATATAGTCTGTTTATGTCTTTTAGGCCAAGCATTGACCAGGTCAGGCCCAGAAGGAACCAAGGTCGGGCCGCAGACCATTTGTGCATAACTAGGTGTTGCTCATTTCGTTTTTGGTTCCATTTTCATTCCCGCCGTTGTTGCCTTTATCTTTGCCTTCTCCCTTGCCCGTTTCCTCTATTTTTTTTCACCTTTGTTTCCCCCCATTTTCGGAAAAGCAAACTGAGCCTTAGGATATTCTATAGAGAAATGTTATAGCAAAGGAGTCACTCCAAACTCGATCATCTTCAGACGCTTTTTCTCAACCTCTTTTTACTCAAGAAGAATGAACTTATATTTTTCTCCGACGCCTTGAACCGCAGCCCTAATTCCTTTTTTTTTCCAAAATCCAAAAAAGCCAAAAGTGTTTTCGGGGCCATGCCAGGCTTCGTAGTAGCAAAAAAAGAAACATGGCAGGCCAACCTGGGTTTTAGGTGAACTAGGCTGGACCTCGGTCCAGGCCTGACAGGCTTGTTGACAGTCCATACCAGGCCGGATCTGGAAAAAAAAATGTAGCCTGTTTATGACCTCCAGGGCAGAAATTTACCAGGTCAGGCCTAGGAGGAACGTAGGTCGCGCCGCAGACCATTTGTGCACAACTAGGTGTTGCTCATTTCATTTTCGGTTCCATTTTCATTCTCGCATATGCCATTGCTGCATTTTTCCTTGCCTGTTTCCTCTATTTTTTTCACCTTTGTTTCCCCCCATTTTCGGCGAAGCAACCTGAGCTTTAAGATATTCTATAGAGAAATGTTGTAGCAAAGGAGTCACTCCAAATTCGATCATCTTCAGGTGCTTTTTCTCTCCCTTTTTTTTTCTCGGGAATAATGAACTTATATTTTTCTCTGACGCCTTGAACCGCAGCCCCAATTCATTTTTTTCCATAATCCAGAAAAGCAAAAAGTGTTTTCGGGGCCAAGCCCGACTTTGTAGTAGAAAAAAATTTTTTGGCAGGCCAGACCGGGTTTTAGGTGAACTAAGCCGGGTCTCGGTCCAGGCCAGACTTTAGGCCTGACCGGGCTTGTTAGCAGTCAATGCCAGGCCGGATCTGAGCCAAAAAAATATAGCCTGTTTATGTCTTTCAGGCTAGGCATTGACCAGGTCAGGCCTAGGAGGAACCAAAATCGGGCCGTAGACCATTTGTGCACAACTAGGTGTTACTTATTTTGTTTTTGATTCCATTTTCATTCCCATCGTTACTGCCTTTATCTTTGCCTTCTCCCTTCCCCGTTTCCTCTGTTTTTTTTCACCTCTGTTTCCCCCATTTTCGGCGAAGCAATCTGAGTTTTTGGATATTCTATAGAGAAATGTTATAGCAAGGGAGTCACTTCAAACTCGATCATCTTCAGACGCTTTTCCTCGACCTCTTTTTTTCTCGGGAATAATGAACTTATATTTTTCTCTGTCGCCTTGAACCGCAGCCCTAATTCCTTTTTTTTCTTCCATAATCCAAAAAAGCCAAAAGTGTTTTCGGGGCCAGGCCAGGCTTTGTAGTAGCAAAAAAAAAAATTGGCAGGTTAGTCTTGGTTTTAGATGAACTAGGTCGGGCCTCGGTCCAGGCCAGACCTTAGCCCTGGCCGGGCTTGTTGGGAGTCCATGTCAGGCCGAATTTGAGCCAAAAAAATATAACCTGTTTATGACCTCCAGGCTAGGCATTGACCAGGTCAGGACTAGGAGGAACCAAGGCCGGGCCGCAGACCATTTGTGCACAACTAGGTGTTGCTCATTTCATTTTCGGTTCCATTTTCATTCCTGCCGGTGCCATTGGTGCATTTTCCCTTGCCCGTTTCCCCTGTTTTTTTCACCTCTGTTTCCCCCCATTTTCGGCGAATTAACCTGAGCCTTAGGATATTCTATAGAGAAATGTTGTAGCAAAGGAGTCACTGCAAACTCGATTATCTTCAGGTGCTTTTTCTCAACCTCTTTTTCTCGGGAATAATGAACTTATATTTTTCTCTGACGCCTTGAACCGCAGCCCCAATTCATTTTTTTTTCCATAATCCAAAAAAGCCAAAAGTGTTTTCGGGGCAAGGCCAGACTTTGTAGTAGCAAAAAAAGAAAATTGGCAGGCCAGACCGGGTTTTAGGTGAACTAGGCCGGGCCTCGGTCCAGGCCAGACCTTAGGCTTGGCCGGGCATATTAGCAGTCCATACCAGGCCGGATCTGAGCCAAAAAAAATATAGCCTGTTTATGTCCTCCAGGCCAGACATTGACCAACTCAGGCCCAGGAGGAATCAAGGCCGGGCCGTAGACCATTTGTGCATAACTAGGTGTTGCTCATTTTATTTTTGGTTCCATTTTCAATTCCGTCGTTGCCAACTTTATCTTTGCCTTCTCTTTTTCCGGTTTCCTCTGTTTTTTTCACCTCTGTTTCCCCCCATTTTAGGCGAAGTAACCTGAGCCTTAGGATATTCTATAGAGAAATGTTATAGCAAATGAGTCACTCCAAACTCGATCATCTTCAGGCGCTTTTTCTCGACCACTTTTTTCTCGGGAATAATGAACCTATATTTTTCTCTAACACCTTGAACCGCAGCCCCAATTCCATTTTTTTTTTCCATAATCCAAAAAAGCCAAAAGTGTTTTCGGGGCGAGGCCAGGCGTTGTAGTAGTGAAAAAAGAAAATTAGCAGACCAGGATGGGTTTTAGGTGAACTAGGCCGGGCCTCGGTCCAGGCCAGACCTTAGGTCTAGCCGGGCTTGTTGGCAGTCCATGTCAGGCTGAATCTAAGCCAAAAAAAAGTAGCTTGTTTATGACCTCCAGGCCAGGCATTGACCAGGTCAGGCCTAAGAGGAACCAAGGTCGGGCCGCAGACCATTTGTGCACAACTAGGTGTTGCTTATTTTATTTTTGGTTCCATTTTCATTCCCGTGCGGTGCCATTTCTGCCTTTTCCCTTGCTCGTTTCCTATGTTTTTTTCACCTCTGTTTCCCCCTATTTTCGGTGAAGCAACCTGAGCCTTAGGATATTCTATAGAGAAATGTTGAAGCAAATGAGTCATTCCAAACTCAATCATCTTCAGGCGTTTTTTCTCAATCTCTTTTTCCTCGGGAATAATGAACTTATATTTTTCTCTAACGCTTTGAACCGCAGCCCCAATTCATTTTTTTCCATAATCCAAAAAAACCAAAAGTGTTTTCGGGGCCAAGCCAGACTTTGTAGTAGCGAAAAAAGAAAAATTGGCAGGCCAGGCCGGGTTTTAGGTGAACTAGGCCGAGCCTTGGTCCAGGCCTGACCTTAGGCCTGGCCGAGCTTGTTAGCAGTCCATGCCAGGCCGGATCTGAGCCAAAAAAAAAATAGCCTGTTTATGTCTTCCAGGCCAGGCATTGACCAAGTCAGGCCTAGGAGGAACCAAGATCGGGCCGCAGATCATTTGTGTACAACTAGGTGTTGCTCATTTCGTTTTGGGTTACATTTTCATTCCCGTCGTTGCCGTCTTTATCTTTGCCTTCTCCCTTGCCCGTTTCCTCTATCTTTTTCACCTCTGTTCCCCCTCATTTTCGGCGAAGCAACCTGAGCCTTAGGATATTTTATAGAGAAATGTTATAACAAAGGAGTCACTCTAAACTCGATAATCATCAGGCACTTTTTCTCGACCTCTATTTACTCGGAAATAAGGAACTTATATTTTTCTCTGACGCCTTGAACCGCAGCCCTAAGTATTTTTTTTTTCCATAATCCAAAAAAGCCAAAAGTGTTTTTGGGGCCAGGCCAGGCTTTGTAGTAGCAAAAAAAGAAAATTGGCAGGTCAGGCTGGGTTTTAGGTGAACTAGGCCGGACCTCGGTCCAGGCCAGACCTTAGGCCTGGCCGGGCTTGTTAGCAGTCCATGCCAGGCCGGATCTGAGCCAAAAAATGGATCATGTTTATGTCCGCCAGGTTAGGCATTAACCAGGTCAGGCCTAGAAGGAACCATGGTCGAGCCGCAAACCATTTGCGCACAATTAGGTTTTGCTTTTTTCGTTTTCGGTTCCATTTTCATTCCTGCCGGTGCCATTGCAGCCTTTATCTTTGCCTTTTCCCTTGCCCGTTTTCCCTGTTTTTTTCACCTCTGTTTCCCCCCATTTTCGACGAAACAACCTGAGCCTTAGGATATTCTATAGAGTAGAGAAATGTTGTAGCAAAGGAGTCACTCCAAACCCGATCATTTTCAGGTGCTTTTTCTCGACCACTTTTTCCTCGAGAATAATGAACTTATATTTTTCTCTGACGCTTAGAACCGCAACCCCAATTCATTTTTTTTTCCATAATCCAAAAAAAAAATGTTTTCGGGGCCAGGCCAAGCTTTGTAGTAGCAAAAAAAGAAAATTGGCAGGCCAGGCTGGGTTTTAGGTGTACTAGGTCGGGCCTCGGTCATGGTTAGACCTTAGGCCTGGTCAGGCTTGTTGGCAGTCCATGCTAGGCCGGATCTGAGTCAAAAAAATTAAGCCTGTTTATGACCTCCAGACCAGGCATTGACTAGGTCAGGCCTAGGAGGAACCAAGGCCGGGCCTCAGACCATTTGTGCACAACTAGGTGTTGCTCATTTCGTTTTTGATTCCATTTTCATTCCCGCCGTTGCCGCCTTTATCTTTTCCTTCTCCCTTGCCCGTTTCCTCTGTTTTTTTTAACCTTTGTTTTCCCCCATTTTCGGCAAAGCAACCAGAGCCTTAGGATATTCTATAGAGAAATGGTGTAGCAAAGGAGTCACTCCAAACTCGATCATCTTCAGGCGCTTTTTCTCGACCTCTTTTTCCTCGGGAATAATGAACTTATATTTTTCTTTAACGCCTTGAACCGCAGCCCCAATTCATTTGTTTTTCCATAATCCAAAAAAGCCAAAAGTGTTTTTGGGGCCAGGTCGGGCTTTGTAGTAGCAAAAAAAGAAAATTGACAGGCCAGACTAGGTTTTAGGTGAACTAGGTCGGGTCTCGGTCCAGGCCAGACCTTAGGCATGGCCAGGCTTGTTGGCAGTCCATGTCAGGCCGGATCTGAGTCAAAAAAATATAGCATGTTTATGACGTCCAGGCCAGACATTGACCAGGTCAGGCATAGGAGGAACCAAGGTCGGGCCACAAACTATTTGTGCACAACTAAGTGTTGCTCATTTAATTTTCGGTTCCATTTTCATTTCCGCTGGTGCCATTGCTGCATTTTCCTTTGCTCGTTTCCTCTGTTTTTTTTCACCTCTGTTTCCCCCCCCCCCATTTTCGGCGAAGCATCCTAAGCCTTAGGATATTCTATAGAGAAATGTTGTTGCAAAGGAGTCACTCCAAACTCGATCATCTTCAGGTGCTTTTTCTCGACCTCTTTTTCCTTGGGAATAATGAACTTATATTTTTCTCTGACGCCTTGAACCGCAACCCTAATTCATTTTTTTTTCCATAATCCAAAAAAGCCAAAAGTGTTTTCGGGGCCAGGCTAGTCTTTGTAGTAGCAAAAAAAGAAAATTGGCAGGCCAGACCAAGTTTTAGGTGAACTAGGCCGGGCCTCGGTCCAGGCCAGACCTTAGGCCTGGCCGGGCTTGTTAGCAGTCCATGTCAGGCCGGATCTGAGCCAAAAAAATGTAGCCTGTGTATGTCCTCCAGGCTAAGCATTGACCAGGTCAGGCCTAGAAGGAACCAAGGCTGGCCCGCAGACCATTTGTACACAATTAGGTGTTGCTTATTTCATTTTTGGTTCTATTTTCATTTCTGCCGCTGCCATTGTAGCCTTTATCTTTGCCTTCTCCCTTGCCCGTTTCCTCTGTTTTTTTCACCTCTGTTTCCCCCTATTTTCGGCGAAACAACCTGAGACTTAGGATATTTTATTGAGAAATGTTGTAGCAAAGAAGTCACAGCAAACTCGATCATCTTCAGGTGCTTTTTCTCGACCACTTTTTCCTCGAGAATAATGAACTTACATTTTTCTCTGACGCCTAGAACCGCAACCCCAATTCATATTTTCTTTCCATAATCCAAAAAAGCCAAAAGTGTTTTCAGGGCCAGGCTAGGCTTTGTAGTAGCAAAAAAATAAAATTGGCAAGCCAAACCGAGTTTTAGGTGAACTAGGCCTGGCCTTAGTCCTGGCCAGACCTTAGGCCTGACCGGGCTTGTTAGCAGTCCATGTCAGGCCGGATATGAGCCAAAAAAATGTAAACTGTTTATGTCCTCCAGGTCAGGCCTAGGAGGATCCAAGGTCGGGCTGCAGACCATTTATGCACAACTAGGTGTTGCTTATTTCGTTTTTTGTTCTATTTTCATTCCCGTCATTGCCGCCTTTATCTTTGCCTTCTCCCTTGCCTGTTTCCTCTGTTTTTTTTCACCTCTGTTTCCCCCCATTTTCGGCAAAACAACCTGAGCCTTAGGATATTCTATAGAGAAATTTTTAGCAAAAAAGTCACTCCAAACTCGATCATCTTCAGGCGCTTTTTCTCGACCTCTTTTCTCTCGGGAATAATGAACTTATATTTTTCTCTGACGCCTAGAACCGCAACCCTAATTCCTTTTTTTTTTCCATAATCCAAAAAAGTTAAAAGTGTTTTCGGGGAAGGCCAGACTTTGTAGTAGCAAAAAAAGAAAATTGACAAGTCAGACTGTGTTTAAGGTGAACTAGGTCAGGCCTCGGTCCAGGCCAAACCTTAGGCCTGGTCGGGCTTGTTGGCAGTCCATGCCAGGCCGAATCTGATTCAAAAAAATGTAGCTTGTGTATGACCTTCAGGCCATGTAATGACCAGGTCAGGCCTAGGAGGAACCAATGTCGGGCCGCAGACCATTTGTGAACAACTAGGTGTTGCTCATTTCATTTTCGGTTCCATTTTCATTCCCGCCAGTGCCATTGCTGCCTTTTCCCTTGCCCGTTTCCTTCGTTTTTTTCCACCTCTGTTTCCCCCCATTTTCGGCGAAGCAACCTGAGCCTTAGGATATTCTATAGAGAAATGTTGTAGCAAAGCAGTCAATCCAAATTCGATCATCTTCAAGCGCTTTTTCTCGACCTCTTTTTCCTCGGGAATAATGTACTTATATTTTTCTCTGACGCCTTGAACCGCAGCCCCAATTCATTATTTTTTTCCATAATCCAAAAAAGCCAAAAGTGTTTTTGGGGCTAGGCCAGGCTTTGTAGTAGCAAAAAAAGAAAAATGGCAGGTTAGACCGGGTTTTAGGTGAACTAGGCCGGGCCTCGGTCCAGGCCAGACCTTAGGCCTGGCAGGGCTTGTTGGCAGTCCATACCAGGCCGGATCTAAGCCAAAAAAATGTAGCCTGTTTATGTCCTCTAGGTCAGGCATTGACCAGGTCAGGACTAGGAGGAACCAAGGCCGGGCCGCAAACCATTTGTGCACAACTAGGTGTTGCTCATTTCATTTTTAGTTCCATTTTCATTACCGTCGGTGTCATTGCTGCCTTTTCCTTTGCCTGTTTCCTCTGTTTTTTTTCACCTTTGTTTCCTCCCATTTTCGGCGAAGCAACCTGAGCCTTAAGATATTCTATAGAGAAATGTTGCAGCAAAGGAGTCACTCCAAACTCGATCATATTCAGGCGCTTTTTCTCGACCTCATTTTCCTCGGGAATAGTGAACTTATATTTTTCTCTGACGCCTTGAACCGCAACCCTAATTCCTTTTTTTTCCATAATCCAAAAAAGTCAAACGTGTTTTCGGTTGTCTACAACCACATGGGTTTTTGATAGTGTGTCGAAGAAATCAACTTGCAAAAAATCTTTCCCCTGTATCTCATAATCAGAAGGGTGAATTTTTATCTCCACACCACCTGACTTCACTTTCTCGTCTAGTATGAGTTTCGAAGCCCCTCTCCTCAGTAGCCTATTAACGGCCGCCGACTTTGACGTACGGGGGGGGGGGGGGGAGTTCGACCATATATACATCTTTAACCGTATGAACAGAGAAAATATTACTTCTTTGTCACTTAGGGCCCCAGGTGAGCACACCAGGAGAGTGTACGTGTGTGTGTTATATAGGTAGAATTCTAAAAATAACAACTATAAACAAAGATCTAAAAGATCAAATCCCTAAAATAGAGAGGTACTTAATTAGCAACCAAATATAAGTAGCATGTCTTTTCTTCTTTTTTTGAAAATATCCATAGACATTTCATAAGAAGGGTCAACTTAATTGATGCCCGCAAAGAGAGAGAGTCAGAGCTCGAAAGATAAGAGGTAGAGAAGCGAAGGTTTCTTACTTTCTTCTAATAAAACCACCACCAGTCGCCATTGACGTAGGTGTTGGTAATGCACAATAGGCCGGTTTGTGTAAGACCCCGAATTTTATGAAATACAAAATTTAATTTTTCTTCATATATATATTTTTTTTGAAACAGTAAGTGGTTAAATCGATAAAGTTAAAAGTTAAGGATGTTATGTGCAAATTTTATTTTGTCGGACAATATTCGCTTTGTCGGGGAATATTCGTTTGGTCGGGGAATATTCGTTTGGTCCGACGGCGCCGAAATAACAAATTATTGGTGGACCCCACAACGGAATATTTGTCGGATATAGAAAACGACAGAAATAACCTTTTTAAATAAAAATAGTCAACGGAACTGTTAAAATACCGGTGATAAAAGAATAGTAGCATACGGTAGTTATTGGTATTTTCTGTAGCACTCGGTACTCTACAGTAACACACGGTATTGCATAGTGTCTCATATTATTGGTCTGATAATTGACACCGTAACTGTTACGCATCATTTCATCGATAATTGTCACTGCATAATATTTTATATTATCAATTCAATAATTGTTGTTACACAGTATTTTGCATTATTGATTTAATAATTGTCATTACACTGTATTTTATATCATTGAGTCAATAATTGTTGTTGCACTGTTTTTAAAATTATTGAACCTAATAATTGTCACAGTAACATATGCACAGTAATTCACATTATTGAATCAATAATTGTCATTACACAGTAACGTATGCTTTATTTTACATTATTGTTATCTCTATTATGATGTTATTTAAACAGTTGTATTTTATTAATTTATTGACTTGATATCTAAGAGCTAACTATACTGTATTTATAACAATTAGTCATAATAATTGAATTGATAAAGTTATTTGTTTATAATATAAAGTTAGGTGATTATTAGGTGATATGAAATGAATGGTGTAGATTAAAGTGTGAATTATTGTGGAATAATTGAATTGATTTGTTTATAATATAAAGTTAGGTGATTATTAGGTGATATGAAATGAATGGTGTAGATTAAAGTGTGAATTATTGTTGAATAATTGAATTGATTTGTTTATAATATAAAGTTAGGTGATTATTAGGTGATATGAAATGAATGGTGTAGATTAAAGATAATATAATATTTGAAATGGATGGTGTAGATTAAAAGATGATCTTTAAATGAACGGTTTAGATTAAATGAATGATAAGATTTTTGGCTATAAATAGAAGCCTTAACTTAAGGATTTTTCATAAACTTCCTTACTTGTTCTTTCTTTCTCTCTCTAAATACTTTTTGTGTAAGTTCTCTCTAAGTGTTCTTAAGTCATTCCTAGTTTTGAAATCTTTTGCATTCTTCTTTGAATTCCCGAGTAGAATTTTCTTATGTACAGCAACTCTTTCGAAAAATCGTAGTAAATTCATTATTTGTCAGAATTTAATGAATTAAAAGCCTGTCTCTTCAGTTTTTCGTCCTCTACAACTTTGAAGAAGGAAGAAAAGTCATCTGAAATCATCTTCATGTCTTAAAATACTAAAAACCGTAACCTATTCTGATTTTCGTCACTATTTTCAGTCTTAGTTTTGAAAATTCATAACTCATTCATATTAACTCCGAATTGAGTGATTCTTGAGTCTATGCCGTCTATCTTTCCGAGAGTAACATTATTTTAAAAGCATAAAGAGATTTTAAAAACTCTAGAAGACTCAAAAGTCAGATTCCTTACTGCTACAAACAAGGAAGGATTTGTTCGGCTATAAACTTGTTTCACAATATCAAGGTAAGGAATGTCATCTTCTTTCATCTTCTATTATTAAAACTTACTACGGTAAGGGATACCATCTTTTTCATCTTCCATTATTCAAACATACTATGGTAAGGGATTATCATTATTTGATTATCGATAATAATATTGTTTCTTCCTTACTCATAAGACGTGCCTTTTATTTCCATGTATTAAATTGTGGGAATAACCTTACGGAGCGGATTGCCGCCTGTTGGTGAATAACCTTTCGTATTCATTCATTATTAATCTCTGAGAATAACCTTACGGAGCGGATTGCCGCCTGTTTGGTGAATAACTCTTTGTACTCAAATTCTATTAAATTATGGGAATAACCTTACGGAGCGGATTGCCGCCTGTTTGGTGAATAACTCTTTGTACTCAAATTCTATTAAATTGTGGGAATAACCTTACGGAGCGGATTGCCGCCTGTTGGTGAATAACCCTTTGTATTAATTTCCTTCACCTTTTGTTAATCAAACCTGCTACGGTAAGGGATATTATTTTCTTTCATACTCCTAAATCGAAATTTATTATGGAACTATTGCTTCTATAATTCCTGAAAATATTATATGTTCCATAATAGTTGAACTTCATTATTTCAACTGAACCTTCCTATTTACGTGAACCTTTCTATTGAATTGTAACCGTTATTCTGAACTGTGGATCTTGAATATCATTTTTAAATTTCACTCCACATCATGTTGACAATTTGGACATTATTTGAATCTGTACAAAGTAAACTTCCGATACTTATTGTTATCCTATTTCTTCTGTTCATCATTTATATCATTCTAATCATCCAAAAATCAAGCTGTTGTGAATATCTGTGGCCGGGGGCACAGATGTGATATATTTGTTGAACAGATGATAGGTTAAAGGCGATATAATAGGTTAAAGGCGATACATCTGTTCGGTGTCTTTTATGGCACGTGGTGAATGTTCTCTTTGGCCCGTAGTGCAAAGATGAACTGTTGTTTGGTATGATTATGACCAAAGGCTGAATCTGGTATAATCATGACCGTTGGTGCTATATTGAATATCTTTGGCCCGTAGTACAAAGATGAACTGTTGATGTGCATGATTATGATCAGGAACTGTGAATTTGTATTATCTTGACTAATGATATTTCAGATAATAAAAGTTGATGATGTTTTTCCTAAAAAGAGAACCGAGTGGACATTATAGTCTGCATTATTCTTCTAATAGATTACTCATTCCGCTGTTATTATTGATCTGAACGTTGTTTAAGAATTTAACTGCAGTTTTTGATATAAACCTTGTAGTCTATTGTATTCTATCAAGAACTCAACTGTTGAAGACTAATGATAATTTATTCGTCATTATCTTAGTCATGATATTCTTTACTGGGCTATTTGAGCTCACCCTTTCTTTTGTTCCATTGTTTTTCAACAGGAGATGAAAACATAACAGGGTCTAGCCGGGGAATGGAGTGAGGGTCCGAGGAATAGTTATCATAGTCTTCACGTTTTGTAAAATAGTGTGGCAATAATAGTGAAGACTTAGTTGTGTATTATTATACACTATATTGTTGTACGTTGTGTTTTGTTGTAATAATTTTGTTGTAGTCTTTTGACGACTCATGTTTGGGCTGTGTGGGCCCAGATTTGGGGGCGTCACAGTTTGGGCCTGCCAGGCCTTAGCAGTTGATCAGGCAGGGTCGGGCCTTTGTCTTTTGGCATACAAGTCAGACCAAACAGGGCTTGACACTTGAGAAATGGGCCCGCTGAGGCCTGCAGGCCAGGCCGAGCTTGGCTCTTGAAAAGGAGGCTTGCAGGCCAGGGCAGGCTTTGAAGTAGCATAAAAAGAAAATTAGCAGGCCGGACCGGGCTTTGGGTGAACCAGGCCTTATTCCAAGCCAGGATTGTTGGCAGGCCAGGCCATGCCAGATCTGAGCTAAAAAAATGTGGCGTGGTTGTGGCCTCCAGGCCGGGCTTAATTGGACTAGGCATTGACCAGGCCGGGCTTTGACCTGGTCAGGCCTAGATCGGACCAAGGTCGGGCCGCAAACTATTTGTGCACCACTAGGTGTTACTCTTTCGGTAGCCGGTCCATTTCCATTTTCGCTAGTGTTGCTGTCTCCTTTAACTTTGCCTTCTCCCTTGCCCGACTTATCTATTTTTTTCACCTCGATTTTCTCCCAAATTTTAGCGAAGCAACTTGAGCCCTAGAATCTTCTATAGAGAAATGTTGTAACAAACGAGTCACTCCAAACTCAATCCTCTTCCGGCGCTTTTTCTCTACCTCTTTTTCCTCGGGAATAATAAACTTATATTTTTCTTTGACGTCTTGAACCGCAGCCCTAAATTGCTTTTTTTTTTCATAATTAAAAAAAGCCAAAAGTGTTTTCGATTGTGTCTACAACCACACGGGTTTTTGATAGTGTGTCAAAGAAATCGACTTGCAGAAGATATTTTTCATGTTTCTCATAATCTGAAGGGTGCATATTTATCTCCACAGCACCTGGCTTCACCTTCTTGCTTAGTATGAGCTTCGAAGCCCCTCTCCTCAATAGCCTATTAATGGTCGCCGACTTCGCTGTATGGTGGGGGGTTCAACCATATGTACATCTTTGACCGTATGAACTAAAAAAGTATTACTTCTTTGTCACTCAGGGCCCCGTGTGAGCACATCAGGAGAGTGTGTGTGTGTGTTATATAGGTAGAATTTTGAAAAAAACAAGTTGAAACAAAGGTCTAAGAAATTAAATCCCTAAAATAGAGAGGTACTTAATTAGCAACCCAATATAAGTAGCATGATTTTTTTATTTTTTTTTGGAAATATCCATAGCCACTTCATAAGAAGGGTCAACTTAATTGAAGTCCGTAAAGAGAGTGAGAAAGACGGAGGTCAAAACATAAGGGGTAGAAAAACAAAGGTTTCTTACTTTCTTCTAATAAAACCACTAACAGTTGTCATCAACATATGTGTTGGTAATGCACAACAGGCCAGCCTGGGCCTGTCAAGCCTTGGCAGTTGACCAGGCTGGGTCGTGCTTTTGACTTTTGGCATACAAGTCAGGCCAGGCAGGCTTGCCATTTCAAAAGGAGGCCAACTGAGACCTGAATGCCAGGCCTTGGGTCAGGCCAGGCTTGGCTTTTGAAAAAGAAGCCTGATGAGGCCTATAGGCCAAGCTAGCCCAGACTTTGAAGTAGCAAAAGAAGAAAAATTGGAAGGCCGGGCCGGGCTTTGGGTGAACCAGGCTAGGCCAGGTCGGATCTGAACCAAAAAAATGTGGCCTATTTGTGGCCTTCAGGCCGGGCCTAGCCAGACCAGGCCTAGCTAGTCGGATCAGTCTTTGACCAGGTCAGGCCCAAGATAGACCAAGGCCGAGCCGCAGACCATTTTTGCACCATTAGATGTTGCCCATTCCATTGCCGGTATATTTTCATTCCCGCCGATGTTGTTGCTGTCTTTATCTTTGCCTTCTCTCTTGTCCATTTCCTATATATTTTTCACCTCTATTTTCACCCTATTTTTGGCGAAACAACTTGAGCCTTAGGATATTCTATAGAGAAATGTTGTAACAAATGAGTCACTCCAAACTCGATCCTCTTTAGGCGTTTTTTCTTGACTTCTTTTTCCTCGGAAATAATGAACTTATATTTTTCTCTGACACCTTGAACTGCAGCCCTAATTCCTTTTTTTTTTCATAATCCAAAAAAGCCAAAAGTGTTTTCAGTTATGTCTACAATGACATGGGTTTTTGATAGTGTGTCGAAAAAATTGACTTGTAGAAGATTTTTCCCATGTTTCTCAAAGTCTGAAGGGTGATTATTTATCTCCACACCACTTGGCTTAACCATTTCGTTTAATATGAGTTTCGAATCCCCTCTCCTCAATAGCCTATTAACGGCCGCCGACTTCGCCGTATGAGGGGAGAGGGTTTCAACCATATGTACATCTCTGACCGTATGAACTGAAAAAGTATTATTTCTTTATCACTCAGATCCCTAGACGAGCACAACAAGAGAGTGTGTGCTTGTGTCTGTGTTATAGGTAGAATTCTGAAAATAACAAGTAGAAATAAAGGTCTAAGAGATCAAATCCCTAAAATTGAGAGGTACTTAATTAGTAACAAAATATAAGTAGCATGTTTTTTTTTTTATTTTTAAATATCTATAGCCACTTTATAAGAAGGGCCAACTTAATTGAAATCCACAAAGAGAGAGAAAGCCGAAGGTTAAAAGATAAGAGGAAGAGAAGCGAAGGTTTATTACTTTCTTCTAATAAAACCACCACCAATCGACATCGACGTAGGTGTTTGTAATGCACAACAGACTGATCTGGGCCTATCAGGCCTTGGTAGTTGACCAGGCCGAGCCTTTGACTTTTGGCATACAAGTCAAGCAATGCAGGGCTTGACATTTAAAAATGGGGTCTGTTGTGGCCTGCAAGTTAGGCCAGGCTAGGCCGGGCTTGGCGTTTGAAAAGGAGGCCTGCAGGCTAGGCCAGGCCAGACTTTGAAGTAGTATAAAAAGAAAATTGATAGGCCGAGCCTCGGGCCAGGTTAGGCCTTAGGCCAAGTCGGGCTTGTTGGCAAGCCAGGCCAAGCCGGATATGAGCCAAATATATATGGCGTAATTGTGGCCTCCTGGCCGGGCCAAGCCGGACCAGGTCAGGCCCAGACCAGACCAAGGCTGGGCCGCAGGCCATTTATGCATTACTAGGTGTTGCTTATTCCATTGTCGGTATCATTTCCATTCCCACTGTTGTCGCCTTTATCTTTGCCTTCTCTCATGCCCGTTTCCTCTATTTTTTTAACTCTGTTTCCCCCCCATTTTTGGCAAAACAACATGAGCCTTAGGATCTTCTATAAATAAATGTTGTAGCAAACGAGTCAATCCAAACTCGATCTTTTTCAAACGCTTTTTCTCAACCTCTTTTTCCTCTGGAATAATGAACATATATTTCTCCCTAACGCTTTGAACCGCAACCCTAATTCCCTTTTTTCCCGTAATCCAAAAATCCCAAAAGTGTTTCCGATTGTGTCTATAACCACATGGGTTTTTGATAGTGTGTCAAAGAAATCGACTTGCAGAAGATCTTTCCCATGTTTTTCATAATCTGAAGGGTGGATATTTATCTACATACCACCTGACTTCACCCTCTTATTTAGTATGAGTTTCGAAACCCCTTTCCACAATAGCCCATCAACGCTTAAAAAGGGGGCCAGGCTAGGCCGGATCTGAGCCAAAGAAATGTGACGTTTTTTTGGCCTCCACGCCTGACTTAGCCAGACCAGGCTTTAACTAGGTTAAGCCCAGACTGAACCATGGTCGGGCCGCAGGCCATTTGTGCACCACTAGGTGTTGCTCATTCCGTTGCCGGTTCCATTTCCATTTTTGTTGGTGTCGTTGCCTCCTTTATCTTTGCCTTCTCCCTTGCCCGTCTCCCTTTCCCGTCTCCTCTATTTTTTTCACCTCTGTTTTCTCCCAATTTTCAGCGAAGCAACTTGAGCCCTAGAATCTTCTATAGAGAAATGTTGTAGCAAATGAGTCACACCAAACTCAATCCTCTTCAGGCGTTTTTTCTCGACCTCTTTTTTCTCGGGAATAATTAACCTATATTTTGCTTAGACGCCTTGAACCGCAGCCCTAAATCCCTTTTTTTTCATAATCCAAAAAAGCTAAAAATGTTTCCGATTGTGTCTACAACCACATGATTTTTTGATAGTGTGTCGAAGAAATCGACTTGCATAATATCTTTCCCATGTTTCTCATAATCTGAATGGTGGATATTTATCTCCACACCACCTAGCTTCTCCCTCTCGTTTAGTATGACCTTCGAAGTAGCCTATTAACGGCCGTCAACTTCGTCGTATTAGAGGGGGTTCAACCATATGTACATCTTTGTCCGTATGAACTTAAAAGTATTAATTCTTTGTCACTCAGAGCCCTAGGTGAGTACACCAGGAGAATGTATGTGTGTGTTATATAGGTAGAATTCTGAAAATAACAAGTAGAAACAAAGGTCTAGGAGATCAATTCCCTAAAAGAGAGAGGTACCTAATTAGCAACTAAATATAAGTAGCATGTCTTTTTTTTTTTTTTTTTATAGAAATATCCATAGCCACTTCATAAGAAGGGCCAACTTAATTAAAGTCCATAAAGAGAGAGAGAGAGAGAGAGACGGAGCTTGAAAGATAAGAAGTAGAGAAGCGAAGGTTTCTTACTTTCTTCTAAGAAAACCACCACCAGTTGTCATCGACATATGTGTTGGTAATGCACAACAGGTTGGCCTGGGCCTGCCAAGCCTTGGCAGTTGATTAGGCCGGGTCGGGCCTTTTACTTTCGGCATACAAGTCAGACCAGACAGGGCTTGACATTTGAAAAGGAGGCCTACTGAGGCCTACAGACCAGGTCAGGGCTGGCCGTGCTTGGCGTTTGAAAAAGAGGCATGTTGAGGCTTAAAGGCCAGACCAGGTCAAGCTTTAAAGTAGCAAAAAAGGAAAATTTGTAGGGCGGGCCTGGCTTTGGGTGAATTAGGCTGGGCCTCCAGCCAAGCCTGGATCCTTGAGCCAAAAAAATGTGGGCTGTTTATGGTCTTCAAGCCAGGCCTAGCCAGACTAGGCCTTGACCAGGTTAGGCCCAGGCCAGTCGATGACCGGGCCGCTGACCATTTGTGCACCACTAGATGTTGCTCATTCCATTGCCGATTCCATTTCCATTTTTGTCGGTGCCGTTGTCGCCTTTATTTTTGCGTTCTCCCTTACCCGTTTTCTCTGTTTTTTTCATCTCTGTTTTTCCCCCATGATCGGTGAAAGAACATGAGCCTTAGGATCTTCTATAGAGAAATGTTGTTGCAAACGAGTCACTCTAAACTCGATCATTTTTAGGCACTTTTTCTCAACCTCTTTTTTTCCAGGAATAATGAACCTATATTTCTCTCTGACGCCTTGAATCGCAGCCTTAATTCCTTTTTTTCCCATAAGCCAAAAAAGCCAAAAGTATTTCCGGTTGTGTCTACAACCATATGGGTTTATAATAGTATGTCGAAGAAATCGACTTGCAGAATATCTTTCCCATGTTTCTCATAATTTGAATGGTGGATATTTATCTCCATACCACCTGACTTCACCCTCTCGTTTAGTATGAGCTTCGAAGCCCCTATCCTCAATAGCCTATTAATGACCATCAACTTCGCCGTATGAGGGAATGGGGGTTTCAACCATATGTACATCTTTGACTGTATGAACTGAAAAAATATTACTTATTTGTCACTCAGGGCCCTAGGTGAGCACACCAGGAGAGTGAGTGCGTGTGTGTGTGTTATATAAGTAGAATTATAAAAATAACAAGTACAAGTAAAGGTCTAAGAGACCAAATCACTAAAATGGAGAAGTACTTAATTAACAACTAAATATAAGTAGCATGTCTTTTCTTTTCTTTTTTTTGGAAATATCCATAGCCATTTCATAAGAAGGGCCAACTTAACAATTGATCAAGTCGGGTTGGGCCTTTTACTTTCGACATACAAGTCAGGCTAGGCAGGGCTTGACGCTTAAAAAGGGGGCCTACTGAGTCCGGGCTTGGCACTTGAAAAAGAGGCCTACATGCTAGGCTTTGAAGTAGCATAAAAGGAAAATTGGAAGGTCGGGCCGAGCTTTGGGTGAACCAAGCCGGGTCTATGGCCAGGCCAAGCCAGGTTTGTTGGCAGGCCAGGCCAGGCCGAATTTGAGCCAAAGAAATGTGGATGTTTGTGGCCTCCAGGCCTGGTCTAGCTGTACCATGCGTTGATCAGGCCGGGCTTTGACTAGGTCAGGCCTAGATCGGACCGTAGGCCATTTGTGCACCACTAGGTGTTGCTCATTCCGTTGTCGATTCCATTTCCATTTCCGCCAATGCCCCATTTATCTTTGCCTTCTCCCTTGCTCGTCTCCTCTGTTTTCCCCCAATTTTTGATGAAGCAACTTGAGCCCTAGAAGCTTCTACAGAGAAATGTTGTAGTAAATGAGTCACTCCAAACTCGATCCTCTTCAGGTGCTTTTTCTCTACCTTTTTTTTATCGAAAATAATGAACCTTTATTTTTCTCTGACGCCTTGAACCACAACCCTAAATTTCTTTTTTTTTCATAATCCAAAAAAGCCAAAAGTGTTTCCGGTTGTGTCTACAATCACATGGTTTTTTGATAGTGTGTCAAAGAAATCGACTTACAAAAGATCTTTCCCATGTTTCTCATAATCTGAAGAATGGATATTTAGTCACTGAAGAGTGTGTGCGTGTCTCTGTGTGTGTGAGTTATATAAGTAGAATTTTGAAAATAACAAGTAGAAATAAAGGTATAAGAGATCAAATCCATAAAATGGAGAGGTATTTAATTAGTAACCAAATATAAGTAGCATGTCTTTTCTTTTCTTTTTTGAAAATATCCATAGCCACTTCATTAGAAAGGCCAACTTAATTGAAGTCCGCAAATATAGAGAGAGCCGTAGCTCAAAAGATAAGAGGTAGAGAATCAACTTTCTTCTTATAAAACTACCACCAGTTGTCATCGACGTAGGTGTTGGTCACAACAGGCCGTCGTGGGCTTGCCAGGCCTTGATAGTTGACCAGGCCGAGCTGGAACTTTGACTTTCGGCATATAAGTCAGGCCAGGCAATGCTTGGCGCTTGAAAAGGGAGCCTATTGAGGCCTATAGACTAGACCGAGCTTGGCACTTGAGAAGGAGGCCTACAGGCTAGGCCAAGCTTTGAAATAGCAAAAAAATTAATTTAGCAGGCCGGGTCGAACTTCGGGTGAACCATGCCGGGTCTCGAGCCAGGGCAGGCCGGGATTGTTGGTAGGCCAGGCCAAATCAAAGGCTGAAAAATGTTGCCTGTTTGTGGCCTCCAAGTCTGGCTTAACCGGACCACGCTGGGTTTTGACCAGATCAGGGCTAGGCCGGACCAAGTCCGGGTCGCAGACCATTTGTGCACCACTAGTTATTGCTCATTCCGTTGTCGGTTTCATTTTTATTCCCGTCGTTGCCGCTTTTATCTTTACATTCTCCTTTGCCTGTCTCCTCTATTTTTTTCACCTCTGTTTTATCCCCATTTTCGGCGAAGCAAATTGAGCCCTAGGATCTTCTATAGAGAAATGTTGTAGCAAACGAGTCATTCCAAACTCGATCCTCTTCAGGTTCTTTTTCTCGACCTTTTTTTTCTCGGGAGTAATGAACTTATATTTTTCTCTGACGCCTTGAACCATAGCCCTAAGTCCCTTTATTTTCCATAATCCAAAAAAGCCAAAAGTATTTCCGGTAGTGTCTACAAACACATTGGTTTTTGATAGTGTGTCGAAGAAATCAACTTACAGAAGATTATTCCCATATTTCTTATAATCTGAAGGGTGGATATTTATCTGCACACCACCTGACTTCACCCACTCGTTTAATATAAGCTTCAATGTCCCTTTCCACAATAGCCTATTAATGGCCACTGACTTCGCCATTTTGGGGGGTGGGGGTGGGTTTCAACCAAATGTATATCTTTGACCGTATAAACTGAAAAAGTTATACTTCTTTGTCAATCAGGGCCCTAGGTGAGCACACCAAGATAGTGTGTGTATGTGTATGTGTGTTATATAGGTAGAATTCTGAAAATAACAAGTAGAAATAAAGGTCTAAGAGATCAAATCCCTAAAAAGGAGAAGTACTTAATTAACAACCAAATATAAGTAGCATATGTTTTCTTTTCTTTTTTGGAAATATCCATAGCCACTTCATAAGAAGGGCCAACTTAATTGAAGTCCGCAAAGAGAGAGAGAGGCGGAGCTCGAAAGATAAGAGGTAGAGAAGCAAAGATTTCTTACTTTTTTCTAATAAAACCACCACCAGTCGTCGTCGACGTAAGTGTTAATAATGCATAACAGGCAGGCTTGGCCCTGCCAGGCCTTGGCAGTTGCAAGGTTGGGCTAGGCCTTTGACTTTCGACCTACAAGGCAAGCTAGGCTGGGCTTAGCGCTTTAAGAGAGGGCCTGCTAAGGCTTGCTGGCCAGGCCAGGCTTGGCTCTTGAGAAGAAGGCCTTCAGGTCAGGCCAGTCCTTGAGTCAGGCCGATCCTATCCGGTTCATTTAATTTTTTTTAGTAATTTTAAATATTATAAAAACACCAACTAAAATTTTAAACTTAATTGATGTATTAATTAAAAGTAATGTATTATAACTTATAAGTTAGAACTTATAAATTACAATAACGAATAGAAATGTTGAACAATTTTAAAGATATTGTATTATTTTATACTATAATTAAATAATTTATTTTTTTTTATGAAAATTATCTTTTTTGATTATTATTATTATTTTACAAGTGACTTTCTAGTTTTTACGCTAAATATTTATTAAAATGAAAATGCAATAAAAGGTAAGTATAGGTTGCTAGCTAGTCAAGAAAAATTTCTTATATATTACTCTACCCAGTGCGTTTTCAAGAAATTTCTTATTCATATATTAACAAACATGCATGAATGAATGTATTAAAAGACGTCAATTTTATTTGGTTTATTAAATAAGACAAAGAGGAGTTTTCGTCTGCAGTGAGAGAATTAAAGTAGCAAAAAAAGAAAAATGACAGGCCAGGGCAGGCTGGGCTTTGATTGAACGAGGCTGGGCCTCGGGCGAGACTAGACAATACTTGTTGGTAGGCTAAGCCAAATCACACCAAATCTAACCCAAAAAAATATAACATATTCGTGACATTCAGGTTGGGCTTTGGCCTAGGCCGGACTAAGGGGCTGTTTGTTAGTGGCTGAATGGGGGTCTGAATCTGAATCGGTAAGTGACTGAATGGTTAAGTGCGTTTGTTTCGTCTGAATGGCTGAATCGGTCAGATGGCGCGGCTGAATGGTTAAGGTCAGAATTTGTGGCTGAATGAGCTGAATGGTGGCTGAATGAAGAAAAAAAAAATAAAAAAAATAAAAAAAAATAAAAAAATTTATATTATGTAATATTAAATAAATTTACAACAACTTTGAATTTTTTCAGAGGGATAAAATATTAAAAATATGTCATTCAGATCTTTCAGATATGTTAATTATCAAACAACTTTTTTCATTCAGATTCAGATTCAGATTCAGCTCATTCAATTTTTATAAAACACCCCCTAAGTCCGAGTTTTTGTCTATTTGGTAAGTTGGTTCAGAATATGTAAACCTAATTAGTTATATCTATCAGATTCTACCTCTATATTCTTCAATTTTAGATTAAAATTTTCTTTAAAGGAATTTGAGGATTCCGGGGAAAAGTGATCGTTACTCTAAAATTGAGTCTCAGTTCTATTGGCATAACTCTTTTTATTTTTTAATTTCCCATCTCAGGAATCAACACGTCCCTGACACTAAATTTCATGTGCATTCATTATCATTAGTTTTGGAACAAAATTATATTATTTTGGATTGCAAAATTGATTCTGCGTCTTCCCTCAGTTTTTGACCATTGCTAATTTTTGTTCTTGGTGCTTTGTTGTGTTGTATGCATGTGAAGACAAGCCCCAGAACTCTTCTTGGTGGTATTTTTGGTCTAAGCCCGCTGGCAACGGCTACAACGGTGCTCTTTAATTTCCCTCTTTATGATTTATTTCCCTTTCATTTGTAGGTGTTGCATATAAATTTTTAAATCTGTACTATTCGTAATCCCTCTTTGATGGTCAAACCCTTAATTGTTCTAGCCATTCATGGTTTTGTTGCAAACTAATGATTATGGCCCTCGACTGTTATACATTACCCTGTTATTTCTTTTATGTGGTTATCGTCTCACACTTAATATATTTCTACTGTGGTATGGAGCTCTAAGCTGCACATAATGTTTAACAAATCATCTTTTTACAATTATTTATGGACATTGAAATTTTCGCAAGTGTTTCTCTTATTTCTGCAAGATCCCCTCTCGCATAAAGTTGTGACTTACCTCGCTCTCATGTGAGAGAAGACCCTGTGGGAAAAAAAAACACGTGTGGAAATTTTATTTTCTGTATTTTATTTCTCTTCCTAAAGGTTAACGTATAACTTTGAATTAAATCTATTCTTTAACAAATTACAATATTGAACCAAGGATTATGATACGAAGATCACAAATTTATTGCTAGGCTATTTTGTTTAGAATCGGATCAAGTATTATAATGATATAAAAGATGGTTGTTAGCAAGTTTGGCCAAATGCTAACCATTGTATCCCATAACAAATTTCACCATAATTAAACCACAATGGGTGACATACTGACATTGGAGTAAAAATTCAGTTTAGCGAGTTTTTCAATTTCTTCTGTTGTCTATATATCTGTTTAATGGTTATAACACATAAAATTGAATATTATTTATGTTATTTGATTTAGTAAATTTGGGTATTAAGATTAGATCTCTTGCTTGATGTCTATGAGGAGATTAAAAATCTACTGCTGGCTATTTAATCATTTTGGGGCCACATGGACTACCTGAAATCTTCTTTCTTTCTTTTTTTTTTTTTTTTTGTGTGCGTGCGAGAGAGAGAGAGAGAGAGGGTGTGGGGTGGAAGGGGAAGTTAATTAGGGTGAGAGGGAGGAGAGGGGTGGGGGGTGGGGGGGAGGAAGTGAGTGATTGATCGATTTTTTGATTACTCTATAAAATTTCACAGACGTGTGTAAACTAAACTTGGTTTTATCTTTGTTAGTTGTGGAAGCCAACTTAATTGTTTTATAAGTTACAGGAACAAATTACATTTCTAATACTTATGTTGCATTGCAACTTTAGAAAGACTTATTTTTAGGTTTCATCGGGTAAAATCTAGTGGGAAAGTCAAACCTGCATGTCAAATGATATTGGGTTTGAACATCACCAAACTTTTTGAACTTTCATAATTTATGGATTCAATTTCAAAACGGTTGCAGTTCAAGTAAAGTGGTCGATTTGACACAAATTTGTAATAATGACCCTTGATTTTTAGACATTAACCTCTATTCCTTTTACTTTGCTATTGTTTAACACTTCTTATTTTTGTGATATGGTGTGGGGCTCTAACATGCACATAATATTTGGCAAAGAATGTCCCTGCTGTAATTTTTATCTATTTTTAATGCTATAACATATAACTTTGGTTAAATATATACGTCAACAAATATCGGAATGGAACCAAGGGTTATGACATGCGGAGTACAAATTTATTGCTATGCTATTTTTGTTGAATTATATCAAGTAATTGTGATTATATAAAAGATGGTAGTTAGCAAATTTGATCAAGTTCCAGTATTGTATTTTGAAAGCACTGTATTCTTTATCAAATTTCACCATTACTAAAATCCCAATGGAGGGTTGTTTCATCATTGATATTCATTGGGTCAATTTATTCTATTTACAATTATTTTAACATGTCTGGTAAAGGTGGTTCATGTCTATATTATTCTTTCTTGTAGCAGATAAATGTTGTATTTGACTTCATTTATTGCTTTGGATTCTGCATAGGTGCCTATCTTGATCCCGACGAACAGATAAAGCCGTGTGAGAAGAGTAACCAATATGATTGTGAGCGTCACTTGAGAAATTATGAAGAAGTAAATATCCTCCATCTAACGATGCTTTACCAATTGTTTCAACTTGACATAATCATAAATTATTTAAAAAATCTTAAACCTCTAGATCACCACCAAATCTTGTAAGGAAACTGCATATGTTGCTAATTTCTTTTACTGTGCAATTTATGATATTGTTTAATTCTTAAATAATTTGGCATAGTGACCATAAGTTGAGATCATTTGTAGAAGTATTATCTGGTCAAAATGCTCTAGGTATTACTCACAAGAGTGTGTGTTTTACTTTGGGATGGGCTACTTCTATTAAAGAATAAGGTATTAATATAAATATTAATGATATGATCATGTGTGAATGTTTGTATAATATTGGGAATTGATTTTTATATTTGGGTATATATGTCAATAAACTTTCTTGGTGTAGGATTTTTATGCTTTTAGCATGTGATTTTTTCTAGGACCCTTTTAATGGAGATAAGAGTGGTTAATCTCCAATTGAGTTTTGGTTTTCATTTGAGAAACATTAAATCACATATTTATTGTGATGACTGTGTCAAGATAGCATAAGAAAAATTTGATTGTTATGTATGTTGTTTTTTCAAGATTTTGTGTTTGTTTCAAATAAGTGACGTGTCTTTCTCTATAAATTTTGTGAGAGTATATGTGAAATATATAACTTTGTAAAACCTTTACTCTTAATTTATAGTTTCTTCAGTGATGAAATTACTTTTCTTCTTTCTACATTAAAGCTCAAGTAGAAAGAAATGAATGCGTTTTTTTCATTTTTCTCTACTATAATTTTACTTTTTTTGTACAGTTACTACTAAGATTTGGAATACACAGCTGTCAATTGATCACAGTTCGCCTGTTGTTGAGGGAGGAATGTGGTATGTTGTTTTGAAACTCTTAAGTGTAAAATTTGAAAAGGTAATTCTAGCTCAGACAAAAACTGTTATGTTTTGACTTTTTGAAGTCCATTTGCATAGTGCTAAAATTTTATATTGAAATAAATTCTTTTGATTTTACTTGATACAATCCTAATTTTTCAAAATTATTAAAACTAAATAATTACATTTTTTTTTAGTCTGCACCGACTATGTTTTTCTTTTAGTAATATACTCTATTGAAGTTCAATCAGTTTAGTAATAGTAAATTGTCAATCTGATAACTTTAAAATGTTTACCTTCACTAAGAGTTCCACAACTAAGAAAAGTTATTCGAGTAGTCCAAATCTAGAGTATTGTTTTACAAAACTCAGTTAATTAAATTGGTTTATCCACGATGAAATGGAAATGTCCTAATAATAATCTTGGTTGTTAATCATTCCAAATATAGATCATCTCATTATTTATTTTAATCATAATACTTTGACAATCACAGAATATTGATTGTTCTTTCTAATGAATAAAAGACGTCAATACAAACATGTTGAATCCAATCCCATGTGCGCATTTATTGCATTCATTTCTCAGCTGCTGCCCTTGACTTTCTTTCTCCATCTTGCTTTTACTTTTACTTCTTGCGGCTGTTTTGCATTTTCTCCTTCTGATTGCTTTCGGCTCCTTGTTTCCCTCTGCTTGGTGTGCTGCATTGAATTCTTTGTTTTTAATAGCAACTAACTTGCTGAAGTTGGCGTACAACAATTAATTGAGTGATGGCTATATATGCCATCAGTTGGAAGAATGAAAATAGACACACCGAGAGAAAAGAAAAGGGATAGCAGAGAGGTGCGGAGAGCAGAGAAAACAAAAGGAATTCATCCGAGAGTTCCAAGTGTGGAGAGAAAAATAGCTCATTTGAGTTATAGAAAGAAAGTGAGAAAGAGAGAAAATAAATTGTGATTTTATTTTCTTAGATACAGAGAGGGAGAAAATAATTAGTGATATTATTTTCTCAAGTTTGTATATTTTTCTCATAGTGAATTTCTGAGATCTCTCCCCGTGGTTTTTCCCAATTGGGTTTTCCACGTAAATTTGGTGTCTTGTGTGTTTGGCTTATTTTCTGCAGATATTATTTTGTTGGAACTGTATTATTTATTTGGCGTGGTTTATCATTTAATTTATCAGAAACGGTTTTAGTGGGAGGTAATTTTTCCAACAAAACAGTCCCGTACTTTGCAGAGGTTGTGATAGAGATTTGTCGACTTCAAAAGGAAAACTAGGATTCTTTGTTGAAGTGAGGAAGTAATAAAAAGGACAAATTTGCACATTTTAAATGGTCCCAAATTTAGGGTCAAGTTATTCAATTTACAATTATTATAACTCGCTTGGTAAATGGTGGTTCATGTCTGCAACATTTCTTTTTTGTGACAGGATTAATGTTGTGTTGGACTTACTGTTTTGGTTTCTGCTTAGGTGCCTATTTTGATCTTGGCAACCCTTGAAGCGTTCCTGAAAAAAGGCGTTATAGACCTACCAAATCTCAGTGCAAGCTTCACTTAAAAGAATTTGAAGAAGTAAATATCCTCTTTAATTTATTGTAATGCTCTGCCGATCGATATTTCATCTTTACAAATTGCAAAATATCTAATAAAAACTTAAACCTCTAGTTAGTTCATCACTGAATTTTTTGTCAAACTGCAAATATTATACTATGTGACTTGTGATCTTGTTAAGATGTTGGATAAGTAGGCATAGTGTGAGTCCATGAATCAAGATTATTTGTAGTAGCATTATCTGGTCAAGCGCTAGATGTCTTTAAGCATGAGAGCTTGCATTTGAGTTTGGAATGTGCTACTTCAACTTAAAGAATGGGGTACGGATGTCGAAACCACTCATAGGACCATGTGTTGAATGGTGGTAATATTGAGAATATATTCTTATAGTTGAGTATTATGTCAACATGGGATGTTTATGTTTTTGGCAGGTTGACTTGTGTATTTGTTTTTCAAGCTTTTGTATTTCACTCATATGAATGATACGTCTTTCTTTATTAATTTTATGAGAGTTCCTGTGTTTCCTTTGTAAAATCTTTGCTATTAATTTATAGTTGCTACTTCAAATATGATATTTATAACTCTTCTCTACATGGAAGCTCAAGTAGAAATAAATACATGTATTTCTTTCCTTTTTCTTATTATAATTTTACTGTATCCATGCGGTTAGTGCAAAATTTTGGAAGAGACAGCTTGGCTTCAACCACAAATCGTAAGCTGTTGATTGATAAATGTGGTATGTTGTTCTAAAACTATCATAGTATAATTTTAAATTATTAACTCTTGCTTCATTACACAAAAAGGTTCCATTATGACTTGCTAAAGTCAATTTAAAATCCTAAAATCATTATTGATATAAATTCACGCTTCAAATTTGAAAAATTGATATAAATTCGTTTGACTATATTAATACAATCTTAAGTTTTGTAAACTCCATTAAATCTACTACTTATAGTTATTACAAAAGCTTACTTGAATCACAAAAATTCTAAATTCTGAAAATGGCACTCTTTGTGGAATGGAGGGAGTAATAATAAAAGGGAATATTTATAATTTTTAAATGATCCGAACTTATTCCCATTTCACATGTATTTCCCAAATTATCATGTCCTTGAATCACCAAAATCCCATATAATCAAATTTTCTGAATCATCAAATTCCCTAAATCCCGAGCACATAAAAAATCCAAAAGTTGTAATCCTTAATCAGAAAAATATAATTCTACATGAATTGGCATTGCATATGTTCTGACCTGTTACTCATTCTCTTTGCAAGTGTGGTTCTATCTATATTGCCATCCACCTCAATTTATTTTATTATATTATGATATGTATAAATATTATTGGATATAGTAATTTATTTTTATGTTTTGATTTAATAATTGAATGATATGGTTTGTCAATGTATTATATTTATATTTTAATAATAGTAAAAGTTTTTTAATGTTAGGTAAGATGATCCTTATAAGAAATTAGTTTTCATGTAAAATTATATTATTCAAGTAATAATAAAATCATTCTTTTACTCAAAATTACAATTATATTTAAAATTTGATAATATCAACAATTTCAAGTTAGGTTGAACGAACTTTGTGAGACATTTGCTACTTTTTATTTTATTTTTATCTTAGTATTAATAAAATCTTACTTAAACTTTTATTATTTTACAAATCAATAAATATTCGATAAGATGTTCTTTATGATTGTTTACTTGTATAATTATACTGTTAATCCTTGTTTTTGACTTGTTTATTAGTAACAAATTCAATACAACTAAGTACAACACATAACACCAAGGTTCATCACATGCATAAAAAATTTACATTCCAAGAATTGATTGGATGTTTTTGGTGTGTGATATTGATACCCAATGAAGCATAAAATTTGAAAATTAGTCCCGGCTCATTTATGAGGCGTCAGCATGAGGTTGGGTCACTCCATACTTAACCAACAACTTACTCCAGGGCCTCATGTGAGCACAACAAGTGTGTTATAGCTAGAACTCTAAAAATAAGAGGTAGAAACAAGGTCTAAGACATTAAATCCCTAAAATGGAGAGGTACTTAATTAGTAACCAAATATAAGTACCATGTTTTTTTTTTTTTCATAAGAAGGGCCAACTTAATTGAAGTCCACAGAGGCCAACTTAGTTGAAATCCACAAAGAGAGAGAGCTCTAGTTAGTATGCCCTCAAGCCAATCACATTTGATGTGATACACATATACTTTGTAATCTTATTCGTTTATCAATAAAAGTATCAAGACATTTCTTTATTTATGATTTATTAACTGAATTAATTAAATGTATAAACCCATAATTTTCGAGCAATGCTTTTAGAACCATGATTAGGATCATGTTAATAAGATCTAAATTCAAGATGGTTCAAAACTGAAATTGTTCCTAATCATTGGATTACTAAAAAGGGGATTAGAAGATCTGGATAGATTGGTACTTATTAGAGAATAAGTTCACTGAACGTGATTCGCTTAAGGAACACCTAATAGAGTTTTACTTGTCTGTCAATAGGAGTTCCTTATGTTATGTAATAGTCGTACAAGTGATCCTAAGACTTGAAATCATTATAGTATATCTTGTGTGTACTGGGTTATACTTTGACATATTCCTCAAGGCTTGTTGGTATATCAAAGGATATGCTTGGGTATAATAAAGTACACACACGGAGATAGGTGAATGATCAACAAAGGATTTACCACTTCAAGTAAAGGGTAAATCCGAGAGAATGTCATATGCGATTCAATAAGTAATAACTCGAAAATTCCTAACCAGGGTTGAATAGAATTATAAAGGTGTTTTTAATTTATATTAATTAGAGTTGTGCATTTATGAATTGATATGCATATGATCAAATAAATAAGACTTGGCAGAAATTTCATGTCTAATATTTGATTAAGACATTGTGTGGTAGATGGATTGAATTATACGGTAACTATTCGTTGAAAGGTTCTTTTACAATCAAATATTAAAATCTTTATTATCTGAAATGTCGATTAATCGTTAAGGGGGCTTACCCTTATTGTAAGAATAAATATTATTTATTAATAAATTAAATGGTTTAATTTATTTATATAAATAAGATTAGAAATGTTCTAATTAATTTATTCTACAACCGGTTTAATATGGAGAACTTGAAGGGTCACACCGCAAAAGAGTAATATTTATTTTAGAAGTGAATGTCATAATCATAATAATAAATTAAGTATATTTAATTTATACTACGGTGATAGAATAAATTAAATAGCTTAATATTTATAATCTAGTATTTTAGAAATACTAATTATAAATTAATAAGAGGAGTTTTATTATTATTATTATTATTATTATTATTATTATTATTATTATTATTTAGTTCCTAAATGGTTTAAGAATTAATTAATTAGTAGTATTATTGTAAATAATTAAATTTCTAAATTGTTTATGAATTGTAATTATAATAATTAATTAAGTTACTAAATGGTTTAGTAATTAATTAATAAGAAGTACTCTCATTATTAAATAATTAAGTTCCTAAGTGATTTAAGAATTGTAATTAATTAATTTAGTTCTTAATTGAATTGTGAATTAAATTAAAACTCTAATCCTAAATAGTTTATAAGGGTTGTCTATAGCTATAAATAAGAGGAGTCTTATCAGAGATTAATGTTACACATTCTTTCTCAAGAATGAAGAGAGTACTTCATAATTCTCTACATCTAAGGAGTTAGAGAGAGAATTAGGGCTAGCCACCCATGGTTTGGAGAAACCAAAATTCACTTCTTTAATTCATAGATCTCTTAGTGGATCACCTCTAGAGGCTTCACACTTGGGGAGCTGACATTGATCCGTTGAATCAAATCGGTGAATTTGAAGAAGAACATGAAGGATTAAAAGGAGTTGAACTTGTACCTGTGGAACCAAAGATAAGAGGTAGAGAAACAAAGGTGCAGGGATCAAATCCTCCTTTAACCATGGCTCTAATGAATTAGAAGTACAAAAAAAAAATTAAAAAAATCTTCACGTTCTCATTTTAATTTTGTTATTAAAATTAAATATGAAACAATATTAATATATATTCTTAAGATCAACATTTAAAGGCAGACTTACTACAACCTAGAATATGCGTCATAAATACTGACGTTAAACCTAAGTCCTAATTTGCGTTGGGCCCTAATTTATATTTCAGTCATCTTGCAAATTGCCATGAAGCCGGACTTACAAGTATCTGGTTGTTTTTCCTTGTAAAAGATCTTTCTTATTTAATTTGTTCTTATAAATCTTAATAATTTAAGGTCCAACCTCAAATGGTTTTAAAATGTGGATGAATCCTTATAAATTTTACGAGTGGCCCTAGGTTATCAAGCATGCGGGTGTTTTTTCTTGTAAATCTTAGTAGAGATATAGTTGTTCATCTATCAAGCCCATTGAACTTCAAATAGGACGAAAAAATGAAAAGAGAGGAAAAAAGAGTGTAGAACTGCTACTTGAATCTATGTACTGGGTATCAATCTTGATACTAGTGTGTACATTGATTGGAAAACCTCATCCCGAGGAAAAACCTCATCCTTCATAAAAAACTAAAAGGTGTAAAATCTTGTGAAAACCAAATGAAACATCTCATTATAAATGAAATGAAACATCTTCAAGTCTAAAAATCTTTCCCTTCTTTCCCATAATCTGAAGGGTGGATATTTATCTCCAAGTCAAGTGACTTGACCCTCTCGTTTTGTATGAGCTTTAGGTTATACTCTGAAGCCTCTCTCCTCAATAGCCTATTTACCGCTATTGACTTCGTCATTATCAGATCCTTTTCCTTCTTTTCTCTTCTTATTCTTTCTTTTTTCTTTATTGCGATGCTACTATATATAAGGTGTATAATGGTGGGAGAGGTGGACATTTTAGTACGGAGGTGGTTCTGCGCATTCTATTGCTAGGGTAGTGGTGAGAGAGGTAGACAGTCCAGCCTGACATTTATTTTCGTACACTACAAAGAGAGATGTGTTTTATGCCGATAATTTTATTTTGTCTTTTTTCACTCTAGAGTACAGTATAGTACTAGAGAGTCGTTATTTTTTTCTTACTAGTCTTGTTATAATTTTATTTTGATAATAAATAACGACTTCCTAGAACTGTATTGTACTCTAGAGTGAAAGAAAACAAAACAAAATAATCGGCATAAAACAAGCGTTTCTCTTTGTAGTATATAAAAATAAATGTCAGGCCAGATTGTATACCTTTCTCACCACTATCGTGGAGCCAGAATGCGCATAACCACCTTCCGTATCTCTAGTACTAAAATGCCCACCTCTCTCTCACCATTATACACCCTATATATAGTAGCATCACAAGAAAGAAAAAAAAAAGAATAGGAAGAGAACCTGGCGGCATACGTAGAACCACTTCCTGTCTCTCTAGTACTAAAATGCCCACCTCTCCTACACCATTATACACCCTATATATAGTAGCATCACAAGAAAGAATAGGAAGAGAAAAGAAAGAAAACGAAGTCGGCGGCGATAAATAGGCTATTGAGGAGAGAGGCTTCAGATTATAACCTAAAGCTCATACAAAAAGAGTGGGTCAAGCCAGGTGACTTGGAGATAAATATCCACCTAGAAAGATTTTCAGACTTGGAGATGTTTCATTTCATTTATAATGAGTGTTTCATTTCATTTTCACAAGATTTTTCACCTTTTAGTTTTTTATGATGGATGAGGTTTTTCAGTCAATGTACACACTATTATCAATATATTTCATTTATAATGAGTGTTTCATTTCATTTTTACAAGATTTTTCACCTTTTAATTTTTTATGAAGGATGAGGTTTTCCAGTCAATGTACACACTAGTATCAAGATTGATAATTAGTACATAGATTCAAGTAGTAGCTTGACACTCTTTTTTCCTTCCTTTTCAATTTTTCGTCCTATTTAAACAATTATATATCTACTAAGGTTTACAAAAAAAACACCTGCATGCTTGATAACCTAGGGCCACTCGTAAAATTTATAAGAATTCATCAACATTTTTAAACCATTTGGGGTTGGCCCTAAATTATTAAGATTTATAAGAAAAAATTAAATAAGAAAGATCTTTTACAAGGAAAAATTGAAAAACAACCAGATACTTGTAAGTCCGGCTTTATGACAATTTGCAAGATGACTGAAATATAAATTAGGGCCCAACGCAAATTAGGACTTAGGTTTAACGTCAGTTTTTTAAATGTTGATCTTAAGAATATATATTAATATTGTTTCATATTTAGTTTTAATAACAAAATTATAATGAGAACGTGATGAATTTTTTTTTTGTGGCTCTCTCTTTGTGTGTGGACTTCAACTAAGTTGACTCTTCTTGTGAAGTAGCTATGGATATTTCCAAAAAGAAAAAGAAAAGACATGATACTTATATTTGATTGCTAATTAAGTATATCCCATTTTAGAGATTTGGTCTCTTAAGACTTTTGTTTTTACCTCTTATTTTCAGAGTTCTGACTATAACATACACACACTCTTGTTGTGCTCACCTGAGGCCCTGAGTAAGCTGTTGGTTAAGTATGACGTGACCCAACGTCCTGCTGATGCCTCATAAATGAGTCGGGACTAATTCTCAAATTTTATGCTTCATTGGGTATCAATATCACGCACTAAAAACATCCAGTTGATTCTTGGAATGTAAATTTTTTATGCATGCAATGAACCTTGGTATTATGTGCTGTACTTAGTTGTATACATAATTTCTATGAATTCCTGGATGGTGCAGTATAGTATTTTGATCGAACAGGTAAAGA
This sequence comes from Hedera helix, assembly GCA_947179155.2. NCBI lineage: Eukaryota > Viridiplantae > Streptophyta > Magnoliopsida > Apiales > Araliaceae > Hedera > Hedera helix. Next base: position 49,435,179 of record OX359274.1, read on the forward strand.
ATTGAAGGAACTGATTTAGAACAATTTTAAAAGAAAAAGTTTGAGATATAGAGTGGAAGAGAATTAATATATTGAAAATTTATATTTTCACAAGTAAAAATAATAATTTTATAAGATTATTCTCACCTGAATAGTAAATAAGTCTCACATTTATGTGAGAAAATATTTATAAAATTATCAATTTTCAGTTATGAAAATAACAATTTTCAATATATTAGTTATGAAAATAACAATTCTCACATGAATCTCGCATGAATGCGCAGAGTTTTTTTTTTTTTTGTGTGTTAGCACCTCCCCCTCTCTCTCTAGTACCAAAATGTCCAAAATTTGGCGTTTAACACTTTTTTTTTTCTTTTTTTTTTTGGTTGCGTGAAGATAAAACGTTAAAGTTGGGGCTTTTGGAGAACGCCAAGTAAAACATAGTTTGAAATTTGGAAGAAGAAGTCTGTTGACAAGCCCCACATAAATAGGCCCAATCTATAACTTTATGTTCAACTAAATGCTAACCTTGGAAATAAAACTGGTGAATCTCATTGTATCAATTGACTTGCTATAAACAAGAAAAAATACAGTAAAAAGCTGATTAAAATTATTTAATCTTACTTTCTCTACAGTTCTCTTTTATGGAGGGACTTCTAAGATGAAAAATCACACACATCATTCAAGCGTGACGCAAGTGTCAGCATCTTTGGGTGACAGGATCCACTAAGAGGTCCCCACTATCCCACCAAAAAGATGCACTCATTTTGATCCATTACCAAAGCAGATGAATATGCAAGTCTTCATCAGACAGCGGCCCATTACCACCAGCTTTGTGTATTCCCTCACTGTTTTCCAAAATGGTGACATACTCACTGCCTAATTTATTATGCAAAGCATTTGTGTTTCTAGGAACTATTCATATTTCTTGACTAGGAGGAATTGGTTCAACCAGGTCATATTATACTATAGATTAGATTGTAAACCTTGAATATGTCTAGTCTCAGATCCCACAGTTATAATTAAAATGAATTTTTGATTTCTATGAAAATCATTGCTCACCTTCCAACATAGATTTGCTAGGAAGAACATTGACAACTAAGCTGGTCTTGTGGATTTGTAAGAGTATAGAAAAGAAATAATAAATAATTATTATCCTTATAACTTCTTGCCAATAGTGTCAAACATGAATCCACTATTTAGAAAACTAAGAATATGAAAAAATGAAAGCGGATGCACTTTTCAGGAGTGGGTTGACATTCGACACTGCCCATGTTCTAACACTCATACCCTCCACCTTTTCTTTTCAGTCTCTCCCACAGTAGTCTTGCTTTTTCTCACCTGAAAACAAGATAATCCAATCCAAGTATCAAATGTGATTCTTTTTGACAGCAAATTCAATTTACTCATGAAATTCTTGTTATATGCTTTGCTCATTCATTTGTTCAGATGTGTTCATTGTAACACTGATATTCATATTGGTTACCAGGTCACTCTTGCTGTTCCGATGCCATACATCAGGGGGTTCATAGGAAGAGCTTTCCTAATGGAGACTAAGCTAATGGTACCCAACTTTAGAGCTGCATTGAGTGTAGAAGCCATTAATGAAGAATACTCATGCTCCCTTGATGTTTTCCTCGGAGATATAAAAGTGTGGACTTCAGGCCATTTTTCGCAATTTTACACTAGGGAGAAATGTGTACTCCAGCTAACCAAAGATGGGGACTTGGAACTCAAGGGTCAGAATGAACAAGTTGGATGGCGAAGCGGAACTTCTAGACAAGATGTGAAGGTAACTAATTACTTTGAAAATTGTTTGTTGAGGGACACCATATTATTATATATATCATTTTTCAATATTTGAACATTTAGCAGTATAATTTATACTTTGATCTTATAATTAATATTTCTGCAGAGGCTAAATTTATTAAGGACAGGGAATATGGTTTTAGTTGATGAATTGAACCTTACAAAGTGGCAGACTTTTAATTTTCCAACGGATATAATGCTCTGGGGACAGAGACTGAACGTTGAAACTAGGTTAACAGCCTTTTACAATAATTCAAGTTCATTCTATTCATTTGAAATTCAGCACGACAAGATTGCATTGTACTTGAATTTGGGTAAGTGGAAATATTCTTACTGGGAATTCAAGCCTCCAAACAATCAAAACCTTTCATTTATCGGCTTGGCTTCTAAAGGTTTGGAGATATTCAATGATCAAAACCAGAAAATAGCAAAGTTACAATCAGAAAGAATTGAACCTCTTCGATTTTTAGCACTGGGGAACCAAACAGGAAATTTAAGGCTATTTTATTTTTCAGCTGCAAAAGGAAAGTTTGAGGCATCTTTTCAAGCACTCAACACCAAATGTGATCTTCCTCTGGCTTGTAAACCATACAGTATTTGTACCTTCTCAGGTGAATGCTCATGCATCCAATTAATTACAAGAGGAGATAAGTCGGATTCTGATTGCAGCAAGGGAATCTCAAAAGGATTTTGTGGCAGAAATGATGTGGAAATGTTTGAGTTACATGGTGTTAGTAATGTAATGAAGAGTTTTTACGAGAAAGTAAATATTAGCAAAGACGTATGCGCGAATTTGTGCATTAATGACTGTGAATGTGTAGCGGCATTGTATACAAACTCAAAAGTGTGTTTTTTATACGGGGAGGTTAGTGGTGTTAAGCAGGTACAAAGGGGAAACGAAACCAGTAGTTATATGATTAAGGGGTTGAAGGGAAGTGGTGAGGGGCATGGGAAGAGCTCCGGGTTGAAAAAATGGGTGTTGGTTGTGGTGGGAGTGGCTGATGGATTGGTTATTTTTGTTGCTTTGGGAGGGCTTCTGTATTATTTGATTTGGAAAAGAAGAAATAATTTATCAGAAACTTTTAATAGTAGTACTTGACATCTGTTTGTGTTGGTGAGAAATTGAGGATCATGACTATATATAGAGGCTAATTTTTGTGGATTCTAGGAGTTCAAATTGAATTTGTGGCTTATTGGAATATCTTTTTATTCAAGTATATATCCACTTGGGACAAAATTTAGATGGCATGCAAATTTTTCTGAAGATGGACAAAGAAGTATTACTTTTTCAGTTCATACACTAAAGATCGTCATTTTATTAAGTCATGATCTTTAATAGTTCTAGTTAATTTTGACATCTAGAACTTGAAAACTCTATAAACACTTTCTAAAAAACAAGAGTAATTGAAATTTCATATCGATTATAGAACGATAACTAATTGCTAAATTGGCACGTTGATCATGTTTTAAATGAAAGTTCAACATTGAGTATTTGACTGTCACACATATATAAGTATTAATGTGGATAGTTAAATTATTTGCGAAACAAAAGAAAAGGCAAGGACATCGGACCCCTCGTGGTGTGGTGCTCCGCCATGGCCTCTTGCGCGATCGCGTTGCATTAACGCACTTTGCATGTGCTTTATTGCTAGAAGCCCTTGCCCCGAGTATGGTACTGGGTCGGGTCTATATTTTTTGGATAGTTTCAGATAGTTAAAAGGTAATTTTTAACTGTTAGAATGAAACTGTCAATTTTTTGTTATAAATGTGTCTTTCCTGACAATTTTGGATAACTTTTTGATTCATTTTCTCCCCTTTCATTTTATCTTTTCTTTTGTGTTATTGTTACTATACAGTCAATAACAAAAATACATATTTTTTTATGCTGATCTTATCTTGAGGCGTGTTCATTGAATAACCCGTTGAAATAAATAATGGACAAATATCGTCTTAAGGAAAGAATGATCTTGTTCAATTTAGGCTTTTATTAAAATATTACACAACAAGGTTGTAACACATGTTGGGAAATTAAACCTTGTGAAGGAATTCAGTTTTAACTCTAATTCTTTTTCTCCTCTCTTGTTTGTTGTCAGTCTTGAAACCGAGGAAATTTTTTATGTCTGTGTAAACAAATGTAGAGTTCACAAGCAAAAGGAGAAGAAGGTTTGTTCACACGAGGAGTTTACTATAAAGATGCAACCAAACAGTTTTAGAGAGTGTAAATGTGCAGTCTCTAATGGACCAAAAAATTTCTTGTGCAGCAAGCAAAAATTCAATGCACCAGTACACCTTATGAACTCAGCAATCGAATATACTTTTACAAATTATTTTTTGGAAATATGGACTTTGAAGTTCCAGCCATAGTCTCAAACCCCCAAGCGCCCCAACTCCAAGGTCAATTCCCCTATAACACATAAGTATAATGCATCCACTAATACTATTGATAGAACTTGAGTCTTAACGATTGAATTTCAAGTGAGGATAACCATTTAACCACCAAGTCCTTGGTTACTCCACTTATTAGTATATGATAGATTTAAGATCAAATAATTTTATAGAAATTAAAAAAGAACGAAAAATTAATGACATGCGATATACTCAAATCTATTAAATTGTGGCTAATTTTGTTTGTTTGATGTATTCATATATGTTTCTTACATACTCTATAATGATCCACACACCAAACAATATTTATATAGTAACTAGAAAACTTTAACTGTTATATTATAAGCACAAACCAATGAGACCCAAAATATTAGTCAAAACCAATATCAAGCTATTATTGAATTATGAGTCAATCTCAACAATATATTATAGATTACTATAAATTTAATTTTTATTAACAACTAGATTCATAGTTTGTGCAAGGCACGAGTAAGTTCAAAAAATTAATAAATATTATTTAATTAAAAATTTTCATCTTACGACTTTGTCTCATAAGTAAGTATTTGCAGGGCCGGCCCAACTTAATAAATAAAAAAGCCTGCGCTTTAGGCCCCATTTCAAAGAAGGCCCCAAAATTTTTAAACATCATAAATAATTCATATAAAAAGGTCTTATAAAATATAAGCTAAATAATTTTTTAGGGCCCATAATCCAATTCAAATATTAAATAAGTAAAAAAAAATTAACAGTATAAAAAAAAGCCTCATTTAAATAAAAATTATTAATACTCCTTCCGTCCCAAAATAAAAGTTCTCCATTGATTTTTGTAGTCAAATTGACCATTTTTAAAATTAACAATTAAACATATATATTTAGATTTTTAAAAAAGTAAACATTGAGATTAGTACTAAATTTTATATAATTTATAATGTTTATAGGCTTTTTACATATATATTAAATAATAATAAGCTATATTTATTCAAAAAATGATCAATTTGACCATAAAAGTCAATAAAAAATGTACCAAACATAGAAGGCCTCATTAAAAATATCGCTTTAGCATTATCCAAAAATAAATAAATATCGCTTTAGGCCTCATATTGTCTTGAGCCACCCCTGAGTATTTGCTATGGACAAAAAATGGGCATGCACCATATTATCCCTCCAATGGACAAGATTTAATGTAAAGGACCAGCATCCGCTAGTCATTCTAGCGGATGGAATAAATAACATTCCCGGACCATTTTATCTCCGCCATGCCAAAAGGATGATTATAAAAATATATATCCGCTAGAAATTCTAGCGGATCAATTTATATCTCTGCCCTGTTTAAGGTTGTAAACGAGTTGAATCGATACATATTCTAAGATGCTCGAATTCGACTTATAAGGTTAAATTCTTACTCGAATCTGGCTCGGATTCGAATTATATTTGAAAAACTTTAATTAGATTCGACTCGTTTCGAATTTTTGTTAATCAAATTCGATCCGACTTAAATTCAAAGTTTCAAACTACTAGCGAACTTCAAATTCAAACTCGAATTTGAATTTTCACATAGTAACTAGTTTTATAATACATATAATTACTAATTTAACTTATTATTTTACTTATAAATGAGAAAATATAATAATAATTACACTTTACAATTTACAAATATAAAATTAAAATTAAAATTACAATAAATAAATAATAATAACTATTTATTCAAATTTTATTTAATTGTTTATATATTATAAGAGAATTTATCGAGTATCTATTCGATTATGTATCAATCAAGTATGTATTCATGATTGAAAATTCGAGTAGTTTGAATCCTAAATGAGTCGAGTATAACCTTACTCATATTCTACTTGTATTTTTATTCGAACTATTTTTTATGCTCATATTTTAGATTATATTATTAACGAATTCAAGTTTCAGTCATATTTTTTCGAGTCGATCCTGAATCGAGTCCAAACCGTTTGGTTTGATTTACAGCCTTAGCCCTGTTACCTCTTACTGCGAAAAGGCTCATTAAAAAAATAATACATCCCTAGAAGTTCTTGATATTGTAATTAGTATTTATTATTTTAATTGCACTAAAGTTATTAATTATGGATATAATTTTTTTTTCAGTAAAAAATTAGTGATCATGGTCGTATAGAATTATTAATTATGATTGTAAAAATTATTAATTATGGTTATTTAAAATTATTAATTATGGTTGTAATAACATTTATTTTTTTGGCAAAAAAAATAATAATTATGGTCGTAAAAGAATTATTATTTATGGTCGTAATAAATTATGAATTATGGCTTGTAAAAAGTCTCATGGTTGTATTTCAATTCCTGTTTTTAATCATGCTATTGGGAGTGTATTTCAATTCCTGCTTTTAATCATGCTGTTGGGAGTATGTGGAAAATTGTGGTCTGCTAGGGACAGAAATCACTAGCTAAATCCCATATAAGTCCGCTAGTATTACTAGTCTGCTCATGACAAATCTGAGCAGAGAACATCCCAAGGTGTTCGAGTGTTTGATCGAACTTGACAGTTACATCTTACCTACATCCAATGAACCATAAGAGGAGTCACATTACATCAACCAATTTTATATCTCCCGCGGAATACAAAAATACAAAACACAGGAAACTTGAATGCATTCTTTGTCATAATGCTAGAAAAGTTTTGCACATAATTTAATGAACCTACACAAAAGAATATGAGCTATCCAGAATGGTGTACCCCCGCAACTTCAAAGGGAATGTCAGGCCCTATTAAGAAAACTAGGAATGGATGGAAATGCCTTATTTTCGCATAAACAAAAAACCTGATACAATCCAAAATACCTTTCCTAGTTTTTCTGGCGTCTAACTCTTGAAACCTAGGAACAATTCTCCCACCTACAAAAAAGAAGCCAAAGCATGCATTAGTTTCTCTTCCATACGCAACAGTTCATAAATATTGATGTCCTAGAAACTCTGTTCTTCTCTTTACTTAATAGTACTTAAACAAGAGTTCGTAACTAGTAAAAATAGACACTCTTGAATAATTAAACGAAAAGAGAAGCAAACAATTCTAAAGTTGCTTATTAGTGAAATCTACGGAGTCTTATTTTAAACTAAACAGAAAATATATTTGTTACGACATCAAAATCAACTGTCTTCCTGACGTTTGTACTACTCGTTTGGATTTCATCTTACTACGGAAATACTTCCCTTTTTCTTTCAGCCCTCGTCATCACTATGAAAAATACAAATATTTAAAATTTTTACTTATTTTCAAGTTATATATATATATATATATATATATATATATATATATATATATATATATAGGTCTAATTGAGGAGGAATTTTGCCCCTGCTGATTCCCTCCCCATTAAATTCTTCAAGAGAACAACAATAACAAAAAAATCATCCATATCATCTCAGTCAAAATTAATAATTTAATATTTTTTTTGAGTTTTTTACATTGCATACTAGTAGTGTAATAAAAATTTAAAACACCTGGGCCATGTTTGTTTGCAAGGATTATAGTCCTAGGATTATAATCTTATAATGTCAGGACTATTAATCATAGGATTAAATAATCCTAATCACATGTTTGTTTTTTATGGGATTATTCATGGGATAACTTAAAATAATTCTATGTTATGTTTGTTTTTTCAAAATTACTTAAAGGATTGGATAAGAAAATATTTGTTAGACTATTATACCTTTACTAATAATAACATATTTTAAATTATAATTTAAACTTGTTTACACATCAAAAAATGATGAATAATTAAATTTAATTTAATTATCACAAATTAGCACGTAAATTATCATATAAATTAACAAATAAATAATGCAAAATACATGATATGTAAAATTTAATTTAATTAATAATTCTTTTAATAAATTAGAAATCAATGCACTAAATTTTGTAGGTTTTGACAATTGTTACAAAACTTTTGTGTTTGTTGACACATTAAATGCTAGTCAAGAAAAAGTGTGATCAATATACTAATTTTGTTTAAATGAAAATTTTAATTTAATTAATTTATTTAATATATATAGACATACACATTTTAACATGTATGACCAAAACTAAAATTAAAGTGTCATCATTATGTCAGTTGGTACGTATTAGCGCAATAACTCTTTGCAGCCAACCATTGGATACAATTATTTTTAGTTAAACTACAGCCCTTGAAACTTGTTGACAAAAATAAAAATCGGCTTGTATACTGTGTGTGTGTATATATATATATATATATGTGATATATGTTGTCAACTATTGTCAAACCCCATTAAACTAGAGAAGACTTCGTAAAATACAAGTACCGGTAATAACCATCAAACAAAACCAATAAATTAAGAGAATGGATATTTTCACAGTTGAAATTAATATTTTCACATGTAAATTTTATTTTTATTTTAACTGTAGTGACAATATCATCCGTCGCTATAAGTTAAAAAAAAAGATCCATATATAAAAATATTAAATTTTACTGTAAAAATATTTATTCTCATTAATTAATTAAACAACTCAAAAAATTAATTCGTTGAGTACTTAATAGTGAGCCAAGTAATAAGTGTCAAAAAAAAAATATAGGTCAAGAAGTAATGCTCTTTTCAGAGGTCATCCAAATATAATTTAAATATGAATTTATTTAATTTTATGAAATATTACATGCACCTGAAAATGAAAGGAATATATATATATATATATATATATATATATATATATAGATAAAAAAGTTTAAGATCATTTAAGTATTTTCAATGGTCATATACCAACCCAAATTAGTAAAAGGTTGACAAAAGATTTAATTTGGCCAACTTACATTTTAATTCTCTCTTTAATTTCTGCATGCATGTCTTCTAGACTTGTAATGCTCTTATATAAACCCTTTACTCATTCTCTCAATCTATCCATACAGTCAAATGAATTAATTTAATTAAAATGGCGTCCTGATTAATATGCTTAGCTAGTGAAGCTACTATTTGTGATTGTCGCAAATTTAGTAGTTGGTGAGGCCAACAAGAACTTCACAAATTATGATCAGCAGAAACTTTAATTCAACTCGAAGCTTCCGATCGAAAATCATCTGCGTTGAGCAATCCTGAAAAATATTAAAACAATGACCCCGTCCTCATACTTTCCAATTAAAATATTTTAGCATTTGAATTTTTGACGAGGTAGACTACAAAGCCCAGGTAACAGAGCTTCTTAAGTAACCTCGACCTGAAACATACATCCACTTAATTAAATTAAATTAATTAGTATTAGGCAGTCGTAGAATCTTCAACCGGTATATTTGCTAACTAAATGACAACTGTCAAGGATGTCATCAACATTGTATTTTTTTTCAAATAATAATACATTAGTAATTAAGAATTGCATGTTGAAAGCTACTCTAGTAATTATTATTTGTCCATGGCCAATGCTAGACATGCATAGTAGGCTGGCCTGATCTGGGCCTGGTAGACTTTGGCCGTTGATCAGGCCGGGTTAGACTTTGACTTTTGGGCCTGTAGGCCAGGCCATGCCGGGCTTCTAGATAAAAGTCTGGCCTTTTTAGGCCTGTAGGCCAGGCAGGGCCGGGCCTGTAGGCCAGTCCAGGCCTTGGGCTGGGTCAGGCCAGTCCAGTCCTTGGGTCGGGCCAGGCCAGGCCTAAAAATATAATCAACTAATTTTTAATGTGAAATATAAATATTAAATAAACTAACTACTATATTAATTAAATGTATTGACAAAAAATTAAAAATGAGTAACTAATCAATAATAAATAATGAGTCGGTTATAAATATTTTGCTTAAAAATATCTTCAAAATTCAAATCTTCAAAAAATGTATCTTCCCAACTTCAAAAACAATCTCTTCATTATATCTTCAAAAAATATATTTTCAATTTTCAAAAAAAAATATATCTTTAATATTTATGAATGTGCAATTTCGCGTAGGCTGGACCGGGCTTTTTCGTAGGCCGAACTTTTACGTCAAAATAGTAGCATATTCAAAGACTGTAGGCTGGACCGGCCCGGCCCGGGCTTTGACCAGGCCGGGCTCAAGCCATGTCAGGCCGGCTTGTAGGCCGTAGGCTTTTTGTGCATCTCTAGCCCATGCGTTGAGCGCCACTTGATATAATTAATCCATCTCTATACAAAAAAATCTTATTTATAAAATTCACAAAGTTTGAAGAAATAATATTGTTTTATATCTGCACTTAGATTATTTGAGTAATTAACTAAGTACTGATGACATTTTCTTAGTAGTTAACTAAGAGAAATTGATATTTTCATAAGGTATTATTCACGTAAATAGTAAGTAGAGTCTACCTTCACGTGAGTGAAGTCTTACGAAAATATCAGTTTCTCTTATAAAAATATCAATTTTATAAATTTAAAAGAATTATGTTATTTAATATTAATATCAACATAAAATTCTTTTATAAAACATTAATTTATAATAAATATTTTATTTTTTTATAAAACGGAAAGAAATGTTATTTTATTAAGAAAGACAAAATTGAGCTTGCTCAATATCTTTATTTTTGTGCCTACCCAATCCCCGCCGCCTATTCTAATTGCGAGTTTAAGTCGCTATATTTGGTGGGTGCCTAATAAAGTTCAAATTATTTATAGGTCTTTAAAAATGTTTTTTTTTTTAATTTTATAAATAGGACTAATTAAGACATAACTCGCTCCACACAACTACTACGCACTAAGAAGGACTCTTAATCTATTCAAACCATTTAAATAACAATTCTGTCGATTTAGATCAGCAGAGTGATGATACAAATTTAGTAGTTTTAATGAAAATAAAAGCTGGAGTCTTTGGGATCAGTTCAATAATACTGTTCATTTTACTAGTTGTCCATTTTTATTTTTTTGTGGTGAAATACTGTTCCTGTTTTGAATGTTATGATTTATGCATGTGTAAATATATTTTTCATTATATTCTTTTTTTCTTTTTTATTTTTTTAATCTAAACATAGCATAACTGTTTATTTTTACTAAGGGCGGCTAATTTTTTTCACTGTATTTTGACTAGTTACGAACTCTTTAAAGCTTATGATTTTCATTTGAGAAATACTGTATTTTTTTCTCGTTTATAGCAAGTCAATTGATACTATGAGATTCAATTGTTTTATTTCCAAGGTTAGCTTTTACTTGAACATAAAGTTATGGATTGGGCCTATTTATGTTGGGCATGTCAATAGACTTCTTGTTCCAAATTTCAAACTATATTTTACCAAGGTGTTTCCGAAAGCCCCAACTTTAATGTTTTATCTTCACGAAACCGAAAAAGAAAAAGAAAAAGAACAAAAAAGTAAGAAAGGAAAAAAATAAGAAAGAAAAAGAAATACTAATTAGATACCACTGCTAAACTAACAACTTGGTATATTTCTTTTAAAGACAAAAATGAAACAAAAAAATATTCTCAATATTTGTAAATTTTGCACATAAAATTTTGTTATTATATTACTAGCACCGTTAAACTAACAACTTACTATTTATTTCGAAAATAAACATGAAATAAAAATACATCTTCAATATTTATAAAATTTGAAAATAAAATTTACTATTATAATTTCATTATTATTCTATTATTATTAAATTATCAAGTAATATAAAATAAATATACATTCTCAATATTTGTAAAATTATCAAATGATATGTCGTAGGGAACACAGATTATTATGATTATCTTTATCGTGTAACAGACTTACAATTATATTTTAAAACTACTGAAAGTAACATTCTTTAAAGCTCAGTTCACAAAGTAAAATCCGGATATAGTAACTGCGCATATTAGTACGTAAAGCACATGTTACTTACGAAAATTGTGTATCTCATTAGGTTAGAGTTTTTGTAATAGTGGAGATAAAAAATTCGTAAAGAATATAGAATCGGTCAAAAAATTAGAGAAAAAAAAAAGAATCAGTAAACAACTTTCAGATTAACACGTGACAGAACTCTCAGAATCATAGCATAATTAATCGCTGGTGTCCGAGAGCCGTGACAAATATTTCGAGTGAATTCAACATAGACAATGCCAATATTTTCATTCACCCTTTTAAGAGTTGATTACAAGTTTCTAATTCCTTCCATCTTCTTTGTTTTTTTGAGAGAAAGAGAGCTTTCAGGTGGCAGGAGGTTTCAAAAAATCCCTTCACTTGTTAAGTGAAAGGGTATTTATAAGTTTTAGGTCATGTGTCAGACACATGTTAAAAGATAAAATTTTAAAAATACCCTTAATGATAGGGAAATTTCTAAAATAGCCCTGGTTACCTAGGCAGTGTCCAAATCATCAAATTCTTCTAGCCACCAATCTAATCCCTCAACCGATTCTCAATACAAGTTATTCTCACAAGCTTTTTGTCCCGTGACTCATGACAACACCTTTTGAATTGTACTTTTAAGTTGTATAATATTAAGTCTAGAAATATCGCATAAATTAATTTTATTGTCAAAGAAGCCAAAGAAAAGCATCACGGAGCGAAAAAAATACTACCCCAAAGGCGCCCACCCTAGGGGACCCGCTCCCATTCCGACGCGTTTCATTCATTTCATATTTTCTTATTCGTTTTTCGTCTATTTTCTTAATTCTCATTTTTATAACAAATTCATCTCGTCATCTGTAAGTTAAGAGGGATCATTTTTAAGTCTTCACAAGTCTTCTCAATTTTGAATGCATTATTTATTCATTGCACTGCTTAAAGCATCAAATGGACCCTAAGTGATCAATCCCTAGGGAGGCCCTTCGGGTTTTGTGTTTTTTCGATTCATTTTCTCGCTTTGTCCTTGTTTCGTTCCGAAAATTCAGGCCAGATTTAATCGGACATTCATTATTGAGCGCTTTTATCATTAAGAAGGGACTCTCCTAGGGGACGAACCCTAGAGGATTCAATTTTCAGAAACGATCTTAGATTTTTTATATTTTTTCAGTCTTTTATTCGTTCGTTCATTGCCCATTGGTTCATTGTTCGTCATTCATTACTTTTGTTTTAGTTCGTTTAATGTGAACTTTAATTTTATTTATGGGCTCACAATCCTAAACTGAAAAATGGGCAAACCTAATAAAAACGAAAGTAGCAACATGTAGATGAGTAAAGCACACGCAAATTCTTAAATTAAAATCATTAATAAGTTAAATAAATCACAAGATACATGAACATATAACATTATAATTTATCATAAATAAGTCGACACATTTAGTACGAAAACACATTTCACACTTTAGACATCGGATATAGAGAGTGTGCATATTAGTATGTAAAGCATATGTTTCATCCCAAACTGAAAAATGGGTAAACCTAATGGAAACGAAAGTAGCAACATGTAGATGAGTAAAGCACACGCAAATTCTTAAATTGAAACCATTAATAAGTTAAATAAATCACATGAAGATATAACATTATAATTTATCTTAAATAAGTCGACACATTTAACCGAAATCACATTTAACACTTTAGACATCCGGCCGGATAAAGTTAAGTGTGCATATTAGTACGTAAAGCATATGTTTCGTTCCAAACTGAAAAATGGGTAAACCTAATTTTGGAAGGGGGAGTATTACTTTTAGCATATAAAGAAGAGTCTAGGACACATTTTGCTGCTTAGATATAATTGGGAAAAAAAATAGATTCCAGCATTTATTGGGGGTAGGGGTGAAAATGATCCCGAGTCAATCCGAACACTCTGATGCTCAAGCTCGACTCGGATCAGAAAATTTGTCTTCAGGTTCGACTCGAATTCGAAATGATAATTTCTAAGGCTGCTCAAGTTCGACTCGATGAATTACTCGATATTACTCGGCTCGAAGTTACTCGACTCGTTTTCACAACGAGTAATTCGCGAGCCTCTATTCGAGCTCGAATCTGAGATGAATCACACCAAAATGAGACATAAAAATGAAAACTTAGAAAAACTTCAATTTTATTTATATATAAAAATACAAGTTACAAAAATTACAATGATAAATTTATAATATTAATTATACTATAATACAATTTCTAGTAACATCATTATATTTATCAAATGTCATATATCGAACCCCTAAACGAGTAGGGTTCATTAAGTAAGGATCGAGTATGGATCAGATGAAGGCAGTGTACTCGAACCCTAAAACGAGCGAACAGTGTGCTGCTCATGTGACGCCCCCAAATCTGAGCCCACACAGCCCAAACTTGAGTCGTCAAAAGACTACAACAAAATTATTACAACAAAACACAACGTACAACAA